>OZ007539.1:888826-1387717 GCA_963931895.1 Eupithecia pulchellata
CCTGCTGAGCGTCGGTATTCACTTCTTGCTTAGGTGTGACAGGCACGAACGCGGAGCTCGGGCCGGGCTGCGGCGACGCGGCGCCGCGGTCCCCGCCCCCGCCGCCGTCCGCCGCACGCGACCTCACCTCCTCACCTTCTATCTTCACAGTCACATTCTCCGCAACCTCCGGTGACCGTTCCCTTTTCACTTGGACTCTCTCTTCGTTGGTTGGCTCTACTTTGACTTGCACTTGTGACTGCTCTGTTTCTTGCCGCGAACTGTTCATCGCTGCTAGCAACAGAAGCTGGAAGCCACTTTGGGAAGTAGCAGGGGCATTGGGCGAGGGTTGTGCGGTTTCGGAAGGCTCCTGCTTGATCGGCCTGTTAGTATTTGTGTCATTGCTAGGTTCCGTTTTAACTTGTGCGTAGCAGGGACCCCTAGCCAAATGGGCACGATTGTGATGATGATGGTGATGGTGATTGTGGTGGTGGTGATGATGGTGGTGGTGCCTTTGCCCGGGATGCATCTGGTTCATACTCGGTCTCGGAAGTGGCATGTCGCATTGATCGGTATGCACATGCCCATACATAAGGTAGCTTCCACAGCGACATATACGGTGATTCTCCGTTTTGACGGGGAGGAATGAGCTGCCGCTGCTTGGAATGGGCACTTCGCGTCTTTCTCCTGCCTCTACCGCAGGTGGAGGATTAGCAGGTTCTTGCCTCATGGTGAGGGGTAATGGAGCCTCTTCCCTGCAAACTGACATAGGCTCAGGCTCTGCCTCATGTCTTGCTGTAGGCACACTGAGATCATGTGGTTCAGTCTTGACGGTGACTGGAGCAGATTCTCTGCTGCTACTGGCTTGACCATCATTTCTCGACAGATTGGTTGGCCCCACGCAATAGCTAGCACCGTTTTCGATCTGCCTCCTTTTTGGTGCATTATCTTCTTCTTCAGAGCTGAGCTCTATGGATTCGATTCAGATTCCCTAGACTGACGCCGTCCGGGGGATATGTTTAGCTGCCGCGATGGCCTTTCCAGATAGGCGGCAGGATTTGGTGCATCAACCGAAGCACTTTCATTTGCATTGTTTGGAGCATTTTCCCTCATCGGTTCATTATTATTGTTATTATTATGCAATGACGAAGAATATTGGGGAAGGGACCCGGTCCATGGCATAAGAGACTGGGTTATACACACCACTGTAGTTTCCGAGGAGAGAGTTGATGTACATTGGATCCCATGAGGGAGGGAAGCAGTAGTTCTTCCAGTCTGGTTTTGGTTGATAGCGGATATTGATAGGGTTGGGTCTTGTTTCGGAGCTGGAGCTGTCCGGATTGGCTTGTCCCATTGAGTAGTCGAAGGAGCTTGAGCTATCTGGCAGCGGCTGATATTCCTCTGGTACCGGTGTGCGGGACTGAGACGGATGGCTTAGAGGAGCAACATTCACTACATATGGACGAGTTGGTGTGGTGGAGTTGACGTAGTTAGACGACACGGGCTGCGGAGCCGGCTCGCTTGCGGATGAGACTGTTGTGTCAACGGCGGGTAGCTGTGGCACCACTACCACGTCATCATCACTCTCTGCAAACAACCCTTCCATATCATCTGAAATTATAAGATTACAGATTACACTAATTGGAATTTATTTTCGATGACATACTAATTGTAAGTAAGGGCAATCATTTTGTACCTATCTGAATACCTTCAGATAAATTATAAAAACATCATCACCAGCCTATAATAGTCCACTGCTGGGCATAGGCCTCCCCTAATGAGCGCCATAGATAGCATCATTATTTGGGTGTTATTGCCCATAATCCCCACGTTGGGCATGCGGGTTGGGGATCGCAGTTCGGTGTAGTTGTTCTGCAGAAGGCGCTGCTGCCCGCCCCCCGCTGTGTTTCCCTTAGTCGCCTCTTACGACACCCACGGGAAGAGTTGGGGTGGTGAAATTCTATGCCGGCACCAGACGGCACTATGCCGGCACCACACGGCACAAAAAATTATTTTAACCTTTAATTACCTAGCCGCGGTCTCTCAGCCCCCAGCGATGTTATTATTGTTATATTTTAAACGTGTGTGCATTTTATCGTGCGTCCACGCGTTCCCTCTTTCCGTCTACCAGAGAGCTGTCCCTGCGCTTGTTGACATCATGTCATACATACTTTTACTTGGTGAGTAAAAAACTTTTAGGTGGCAGCGGGGCGCCATAGGCATTTACACGACAATTATTTTAAATTGGTCTGTCTCGACGAAATTATTGAGCGCTGGTCGGAGAAAGATTCTCCAGGCAAAGATGACCTACCGAATGAGATGTAGTGGTGTGCAAAATTACATCGGAAATGATTTTGTACTGAGTGTCATAGGTTTATAAATCATTAGTGTATTTGTTTCAGTGCAAGCTACTAAGCCTATTTTTAGTAAAAAAAAGCTCAAGGCTTATCAAAACAGGTCTCTAGACTTAGAGAGGGCCGCGGGTTCGAGTCCCGCCGATATCGAAAATTTTTGGTATAAATGTAATTTCCTTATCAATCTTGTGTACACTTACTGATATTGATATGGATCAGTTGAGCTACCTGTACTTTTTTTGCAACAGTCTGCAGTTAGCTCAATTTTTTCAATTGTAAATACTAGCTCTAATTTAGTTATATGATTGAAATTTTCTTTGTTGATAAATGCTTTCTTGCCATTATAAAATAAAATCCTTATCAATACAATTATTATCAAACAATGATGTATGACGAATAAAGAAATTCGTTTCATTTTTACTGTCATGGTAAGATTATTGACACAATCACAATGATCACCTCTTTGAAGCAGTGGGTGAATGTCCGCCTGCCTGCAACGCAGAAGTTTGCGGGTTCGATTCCCGCCTCGTGATAAATGTTTGTACAATCTGCAGATATTTGTTCAGGGTGTTCTGGTAGTTTTCTATATGTATAATAAAAATATCTATGTAATTAAAATATTGCATTATGTATATCAGTAATCTGTAGTATCCATAACACAAGCTCTGCTTAGCTTGGAGCTAAGTGATGCTGTGTGGATTTGGAATTTTTGTTGATCTTATATTATAAATAGGAAAAATTTGATTGTTTGTTTGTTTGAATTGGCTCCATAACAACTGGACTGATTTGAATTATTCTTTCACCATTAGAATCATATTTTTTTCTGATGAACATAGAATATAAAGTATTTTCAAAAGTGTTAAATGTATGAAACCATCAAAACACACACCTATAATATGTGTAAAAAATTTTGTACTGTTTGTTAAGCCCATGTGAAGCCGGTATGGACCACTAACTTTGTATATTAAACTATAAATACCAGTTACTTTGAATATTAACAGGTAGGTACTGGTAAATTTTCGACCCTTTAAAGGAGTATTTCAGAAGATATTAGTTATTTTTTGTTATTTAGATCATAGAGTAAGCATCAATTCTTATAGAAAATTAAAAAATAAACAAAAAATTTTCAATTACGCGGGACTTGAACCACGAACCACCCTCAGTACGGGAGTGAGCTGAACACTACACCACAAAATCAAGTACCCAGCTCGTCGAAAATCTTTGGAAGTCTCTTTGGACTTTAGCGCTATTAGTTCCACTTACGGGAGAAACATTGACGCTTATCCATACCTGTTCAAACACTAAAATTACATTGAATGCACCAAATATGTCGCTGAAATAAGGGGGTAACAATTACAACAATAACTTTTGCCACTAGAAGATATACTTGTCTTTGCACATCATTTAAACATTTTATCTATGATCCCTGCACCACATATTTACTATAAAAATATTGAGTATTATTCCTTTATGAATAAAGACTTTAGACTACAGACATAGACCTCCAGTGATAAACGCCTTCTTCCTCATTATTCCTGAAGGTTACAAACAAATATTTGAATACCATATTTGTCAATATAGTATACAATGGCCAATATGAGACTTACCATTACTGGGTGGGTGAAATGTACAGTTAGCAATGTTACTCAGCAACGGTCCTGGGACATCTTTCCAGGGCTCATCTCCTCCGTGTCCCTTTTCAGTCATTTTGATGTGCTAAAGACTACATCTAGAAACTACATAAATTCGTAGTCAAGTGACAGGAACACAAAGGTACTACATCCATTTCCACCAGATTTCTACTTGTATTTCAACTATGCTTTTATTTGTATTACATTTGATTCACAAGGCTTGGCATTTGGCCGCTGTATTATACAGATAAATGCGAAATTGGATAGCAACACAACAAAATACGCAATGAACAAAAATTTACAGACTGACATGACAGCCATCCATGACATGACAGATAGACATAGACAACATTTTATTTTTTGGACTTAATTTTCTTTTAAGTTTTTTTTTTTTTTTTTTTAAACCAGACACATATTGCCATATCAAAGAAGTCAAGTCAAGTCAAGTTTTTTTTTTTTGAGATTCTTCTATTATTTAGCTATGATTCTTTGCCCTAAACTGTGCTCTTAATTCTACAGTAAGCATTCTCTTGATCTCTAAGCGCCCATAAGGTTTAGGGCTTAGTTTTAAAACGTACATCATCGAATCACTAAATGCGAAAGGTCTGAAATTAATTCCATAAACTTAGTTGATTTGTTGTAAATAGTTTCTTTTGGATTATTTCTATATCTATACTAACATTATCAGCAATATAACAGGTCTGAGCATTGCTCCTTTAGCGCATGCTCCACCTATCTATATCAACATCAAGATATCGGAATGAGGTTTGCCAGGGCTGACCTTGCAGCTCCAGTAGTAGTAGAAAAAGAGCAGAAAGGTTTAACATCATCTTTCCCAGATGACAGACCCTTTCTTGCATGGCCATAGGGAGGGGGGGGGGGGTTGGGGGTTCTCTACATTTTAAATGAGCTGGGTGTACGCATCGCATTCAATTACGGACGATTCCAGCTAGGCAGGCAGATCACGACATTACTTTTAATTTTATAAATCAATAGACCTATTTTGTTGTCGTTCCGTAATTGAATTGCTTTCTCCGTTTACTGTCATGTATTTATTTATAACATACTTTTCTAAACTATTTAAAAACGGCCGAAAAGGTCACAAAAAATTTCGCGTTCATTCGGAATTATTCTAAGTTTTTTAACAACCTTGCGAAAATGCCACAATTTCTCAAAAATTTTCAGCGGCCGCAAACACAACAAAATATCGGCGGTCACTCCACTCACTGTTATAATTTTGGCTCTAAAAGTTTCAGGGTTCGCTTATCATAATCTTTTGTCACTCTTGATTTTATTTTATAGATCATCCGAAAGGTCGCACAAAAAATTGCGGCTAGCTTCGCTCGCCGTTAGTTCTGTAGCCTTTTGGTCATTTTTATCAGCATGCCGAAAATATGTAAAAAAATTGCGGCTCGCTTCGCTCGCCGTTCATTCTGTAACCTTTCGGTCAGTTTTATCAGCCTACCGAAAATATGTAAAAAATTTGGCAGCTCGCTTCGCTCGCCGATCATTCTATAGCCATTTAGTCATTTTTATCAGCCTGCCGACAATATGTAAAAATATTGGCGGCTGGCTTCGCTCGCCATTCTCTCATAATAATGTGAATTGTTATACCTACCCCTTAACTAATACTACTTACTTTTTTGTCACCCGAAAATGACACTCGAAGTTATTTATTTTTTGTATTTCTCACATTTTTTCTTTGTTGCTGGCATACCAATCTCCAATCTCCAAAATGACCACCGCAGTTTTTAAAATATTTGGGGCTAGCTGTCACATCTATTGTCAGATGTCACACTTTTGCCTACTTTTTTACAAAACATCGGAAAAATCTGAAAAAATCCGCGGCTCGCTCCGCTCGCCGTTACCCATGGTTATTATTTTTGTATCGATTTTTTTTGGAAAGTGCTTGGTTGAAAACCACTCCGGGTACTAGCATAAGTACATACCTATATAAAGATGTTGCATGTTGTCTCGGGCGGGTCTAAGGCTCGACCCCCCCCCCCCCCCCCGAATAGTATTTCTGGCTACGGCCCTGCTTTCTTGTATCCAACGAAGGTTGCCTTGGTTACAGTCTGGAGGTCAGAAGAACAAAAGACAAAGAATTAGTGGTTTTCAACCAAGCACTTTCCAAAAAAACCGATATAAAAATAATAATCATGATGAGTAACGGCGAGCGGAGCGAGCCGCGATTTTTTTCAGATTTTTCCGATGTTTTGTAAAAAAGTATGCAAAAGTGTGATAATAGATGTGACAGCTAGCCCCGAATATTTCAAAAACTGCGGTGGTCATTTTGGAGATTGGAGATTGGTATGCCAGTAACAAAGAAAAAATGTGAGAAATACAAAAAATAAATAACTTCGAGCGTCACATTTTCGGGTGCCAAAAACCCGTAGTAGTAGTTAAGGGGTAGGTTATAATAATATAACAATTCATACTAAATACTTATTAATATGAAAACATATAAAGTAACAGCCAGTGGAACGAGCCTTGACATAATTGTAGTTTTTGCGGCCATTGGAAATGGTTGAGAAATTAATACAATATAAATGTCGTCATTTGTGCCTTTGTGGTGGTAATTTTGGAGTTTGGTGAAGTAAGCAAGGTAAAAAGACAAAATAATGTTTTTTTTTATTACTTTTTCGGATGGTCACGTGGTAGTTTAATAAAAATTATAACAGTGAGCGGAATGAGCGCCGATATTTTGTTGTGTTTGCGGCCGCTGAAAATGGTTGAGAAATTGTGACATTTTCGCAAGGTTGTTAAAAAGCGGCGAGCGGAGCGAGCCGTTAGGATATTAGTGTTCTGTGGGAGAAGCCGCGAATTTTTTTGTGACATTTTCGTTCGTTACCAAATAGTTTAGAAAAGTATGTTATTTATAAATAAAGACGTGTTATAAAAACGGAGGGAGTAATTCAATTACGGAAAAACAAGAAAATCTATTGATTTACGAAATTAAAAGTAATGTCGTGATCTGCCTGGAATCAGCCGTAAATGAATGCGATGCGTTCACCCAGCTCATTTACATAAAATGTAGAGACGGATTTTGACGAAAAAAAGTTTGAGTTTTCAAGAGAGAATAAATAAAGAAATATTATTTGCTGCGTGCTTACATACAATACAATGTATGTAGATACACAATAGGAATCGCATGGCACGGAGCGCGAGCGCGCCCCGTCCGCCACCGACGACTCAGAGCGCGCTGTTGTTAATCGGAGACGAAATTAGACGAAAAAAATTGTGTTTAGGTATTTAAAGTAAGCCGCACTTTCCACGTACGAGTACGTATCCGAGAAAATTTTACCTATTCAAGTTTGATTTTTAACGGTGCCTCAACATACCCCCAAACTCCCCCCCCTCCCTACGGCCATGAATGAATGGCGGAGAGCGCGCGCTCGGGCGTAAGGGTAATCGTGCGTGATGTCACAATGATCTCTACGGCCGCGGCGCGCGCCGCCCCGCGGTTGGCTTTTACAAAATGTGTACCTAATAACTTCTCAACCAATGGATCGTTTTTCAATGATGTAAAAAGTATTTTACTACAAGTAAAAGGAACACTCTAAGGAACACCATTACATAGATAATATATATATTTTCCGACTTGATCTTGATACGGGGATCCATTGGAATTTCTGTACTATTTCATTAAATAATTAATGTGGTACAACATGGGTACAACGTACAACCAAATAGGTATGTACTTAATTACTGGTGAGATTGACATCAAAATTGCTCTCCCTTAATTTTTGACAACTCAAAATTATGTCAACTTCAAAATGTTACCTATTGTATTAATTTGTTTGCTCAAAGTTTCAAGTCAAGCAAGTTAGAGAAGTTATTTCATTGGCAAACAAAACTAAATACAAACAAATTGTAACACAAGCAACAAATAGGCTGGTACTAAATAATCAAACTGATAAGGATTCTTATAGAGGTAGTTCTATAAATCGTCGCACCTGTGCCTGACGAGACTGAGAATCCAATTTAGAATCAAAACTATTTCACAATATTTTAAGTACCTACCTATCTTCAAATTAAAGTTAATCTTGCTTGGAGATAATTCCTATCGCTATCTTTCACAGAAGACACGTAAGATGTCTTCAGCATTGCCTTTGTTTATCCAGGGAGAGGTCGTCAAGGGCTTTGGAAGAGGATCTAAAGATCTTGGATGTCCAACAGGTAATGCGTGTTTCTAAGATTATTGGTTTAAAAAAAATACAAAATTAACATTTTCATGACGTTATATTTAAGTTATTAGTGTTCCACCTTTATCAAATTTCATGTTGATATCTGAACCTTTTCCCCATTAAAGTATGTAAATAAGTAAGTAGGTCACTCTGTAACAAATTTTCTCTACCATTTTTAATCTTATCATGATCATTTTACTAAGAAATTTCTTGAATACTTTTTGATGTTTGCAGCAAATTACTCGTTAGAAGTGGTAAAATCTTTGCCTAAGAACTTGGAACCCGGAGTGTACTATGGCTGGGCCCAAGTGGACAAGGGTCCTGTCTTCAAAATGGTTGCCAATGTGGGCTGGTGCCCCTTTTATGCTAACAAGCAGATGTCTGTGGTATGTTGCCCTCAAATAAAATCTTACAAGACCATAATGTTGGCTGACAGTTATTTTATTTGTAAACCAATACTGTGTATAATTAGAGCTTCAATGTAGCCTTTTTATAAAGAAAAACATAACATCATCTACATCGTTTTTGAGTAGCCATACAGAGCTATAAGGTGTAAGTACTATATTTTCTAGCATCAAAAGTTTTTAACCTAATTACAAGTTAATTAGACAACCAATGGAAAAATTCAAAGACCACTGAAGTACTTGTGGGACCAACAAAGTGTGCTGTTTCTGAGATAAATAGCAAAATGTGTATCATGTATTATTAAAAAACATTACCTAGTCAATTATCATTGTTTTTAAAACATTTTTAATTTGACATAAAAGTTTGAAGAGGGCCTTGTGGTGCCAGCATAGAATTTCTCCACCTATCTCTTCCCATGGGTGTTGTATGAGGCAACTAAGGGAAACACAGTGGGGGGGCGGGCAGCAGCGCCTTCTGCAGAACAACTACACCGAACTGCGATCCCCAACCCGCATGCCCAGCATGGGGATTATGGGCATTAACCCCCAAATGATAATGCCATCTATGGCACTCATTAGGGGAGGCCTATGTCCAGCAGTGGACTATTATAGGCTGGTGATGATGATGGTGAAAAGTTTGAAGTATCTATTTTTATGTATAAATTTCCTTAAATAAAAAGGTGGTAGTTTACACAGAGTCAGAAAAGATTTTGAACTAGGTACAAATTGCATATTGCACACTCTTTAGTGGCAGGCTAACTGTCCTATTATCCTTCATGAAATAAATGCTATGCCCCAACTTGTGTACCACCAAACATTGCTCTCTACTCCTCACATTTCAAGAACTCCTATGATCTATGATATTCATAAGTAGGCTATGCATCTATATAATACTATACAGCTGGTTAGAAGTAGGAACTCCTTTGTTGCTTTAGCCCTTTACTGTTAGTGACTCATGTGCTATTATTTTCTTTTAGGAAACACACATCTTGCACAAATTTGAAAGTGACTTCTATGGTTCATACCTGAGGATTTGCCTCGCTGGATACTTAAGGGGTGAAAAGAATTTTGCTTCTCTCGAAGAATTGGTGAGAGCAATAGAACAAGATATAGAAAATGCAGATAAAAGCCTAGATTCATCTGAAGCTCAATCTTTGAAAGACAATAAATACTTTTCCCATGAGAACTGAAAATACTATGTATTTTAAATGTTAAAATGTAGCCTCAAGTGTTCATAATGTATTAAGTTTTTTTTTCTTATAGGCTATGGTTTAAAAGTTTTACTTTATTGACTTATGTACATATTTGCGCATACTATGTGTATGGATTGAATTTATTATGATTAATTTATGACATTATGTAGTTATGATGCCTATTTTGCATTTTAATCTAGCTAGAACAATCATTCTATTTTGTCATATTTTTACAAAAGAAATAAAGTTATTATGAAATGTTAAATATTTTGTTTGAATTGAATTGAAACAAACATACCCTTTGAAAAAGCCTTTATTTATAGATTTCACTGTAATTAGTTAACAAATCTGAAAAACTCACTCCTTCATTCTTGGAAAATAAACACAATTATCTTAAAATTAAGAAGTTGGGCTCTCTCTTCAGGTTATTTCTTAATGTTGTTTTCTCCTAAACGAACATCCTGAAACAAAGAAAATATTCCATCAGTGAGTCGGATATTTCTTCAGCATATTAGACTTTATGATCCTCTTAGAGGTTCATAAAATGACAAGGAATATGAGTCTTGATCGTAAATTATCAGTCTTGGCTCAAAATGTTGAGCTGGATCGTTTAGTTCCAGTTGACAATCCTTATCAATTACCGATTATCCCAGATTATCTAAATTGCTATAAAATCTTATAACCATTCAAGTTGAGGTTTTGTGTTGATGGTAATCAGGGAATAATCACACTATAAATCAATATTATAAATGCAAAAGACTAATTTGTAATATCTTCACACCAGTGCCTATTAGAATGGTCCGAAATGTGGTTTTAGACCTGGATTAAATTAAAGACTACATTTTATCCTCAAATAAGCTGAAGCTCGTTATTATTCTGTGATTCGGTAGGAAGTTCAGAGAAAACCTGTTTCACAAATGTGTTGCAACTTTCTACAAATATTTGGAGATCAGTGACAATTTTTAACCCATTTAAGCCCGCTGTCCTAGATCTGGGCCATATATTCAACTACCCCAGTTTTTTCACAATTATGTGTCAAAGTTTTTTTTAAAATTTTTTTCTGTACAACCTATCTTTTTAGCCTCTAATTAATACAAAAATAAAGTTTTTTTTTAAATTCTACAGGTAGTTTGTATTTGGGTCCAAATGGGTTAAGGCATTTGAGAAAAAACCAGTTTCACAAATAAAGATGCACTTATTCAGTCCATATATTGTGCAAGAGATGAATCACTATATTGATATTAATATTTATCAAAGATGTTTCACAAAGTGTAGTAAATTTGTGTAACATGACTACATCATCATGTTAGTCATAGGCCTCCTAATGATTATACATGACAACACACAACATAAATGATGTATCAATTCAACTTAGGGGTAATAATGAATAGAACTGAAGTAAAAAGCGATCACCCACCTTCCGTTAGCCTCGCACGTCCACCAGTGGGCTGGCAGAGGATCGTAGAGCATCCTGCGCAAACGACCACCCTCTGTGCGTGACTAAATACAGTAGTGATTTTGTAACATCCTGGGCATTTCACATCCATAAAGTACGAATTAGGATGTGGCACCAGTCTCTTCAACTTGTGTTTCCTTCTCTCCGAGGCGGGCGAAGGGTGCAACAAATCAATTGCGAGCTGAAAGATCACACATATAGGTTAGAATATCATCTCAGCACATCTTGATAATGACGACAAAGAGAGGCAAACAAATGCTCATGGTGATGATATGCGTTGAGGTTCCACATGCTTGGAAGGAAATTGTAGAACATCTATATTTTTTTGGTTGGAATTCATTTGACATGTCAGTGGATGCCATGTGTATCCGCTTGTTTGGATGAACTTGGGATTGTAGGACATTCGTGCGGGCACTGTTTTGTTCACAAAAACTATAGCAACATTTTTAGAATCACAGAAATAATAAGCGGATACAGATCACTGCGAAATTATTTTCTATCACGAATAAAAATACACACCGGCATGGTCACAGCTTTGGTGCAGAACCGGAAAAGGAAAGGCTGCCAGTATACCAAAGATAAGAGAAGATTTTTCGATCGAAGTTTTCTGTTTCACCATAGACAATATATTTTTTATTTTTTTGGAAAATTATTTTCAATGTCACTGCCAGAATCAAATGAGAGTCAATGACATATTTACTGGGGTGCGTTCAGAGGCTCAGGGTGCGGTTGTTTGGTGTAAATTTTAACTTACCCAAAGGTTCAGAACGAGTCGGTTGTTTTACGTCAAAGTTGACATTATCATGACAAACCTGACGTTACAGTTGCCGGACGTTCGTTTGTTTTGTTTTTGTTTTGCGGTTACTTTGAGGTTAATTGTATCTACTGACTTTAACTACGATCGATAACTGATGAAAATTTTGAAATTTACTGTAGAAATCTTGATATTTAAGTAGATAACAAACTATGACAACGGAAAATATGACAGCTGTCAATGTCAGAGTGTTTTTCGTCGATCGGATTCTTAGATTATAGAGGAATATAGATCTGGCATAAACATCTATACGAACTTGTTACGAACAGTTAGTTATAGAAGTGTGATGTATTTCGACAGCAGAGTTACTTACATATCGGCATCTCTTTTTGACTAATGAAGATAATCATGAGTAAAAAAGGACAACAGCAGTTTGATCATGACTGAAAATGGCAACATTGTTTTGGTGACGTCACAAAATACCTCACCCCTCACCCCCTGTGGCCGGTCGCCATGTTTAGTCGCAGTCAACAACAAGTACATCAGTTGTCATCCGGACTTGTTTTTATTCGAAAATGAAGGAAATTTAGAGTTAATAGGCGATAATTATGCTTTTTTATAGTGTGCAAACTTGGAGAATAATGTATTTTATAAGTGTATGTGCAGAGTGTTTGGCTGTCGCATGAAAATCAACAAAAAACATCAAAATATAACGTTGCATGGGGAAGGTACCGAATTCATTCAAAATTTCTTACATTTTCTATTATTTTCAAACATTTTGCTGTTTGTGGGAAAGTTTATAAAGATCCGCTTGCTTTTCTTTATTCATTCAATGTTTTACTATGAATATTATGTGATTTTAGGAGAAAATTATTCGTCATAGTAAATAGAGTTAGGGTTCGGTATTTTCAAAACATCGATTATCGATAACGAATTATTTCATCGACGCAGTACCAATAACACAAAAATAAAAGTAAATCCTTTAAAGCAGCGTCAGCAACTTTGAACCAAGCTAACCAAGATTCAAAGGTGTGGTGCCAGGGACAGAATTTTTGGTTGGGGTGGAGTTTACGGGACGCAGGACTTAGAAAATTTTCGACGAATTTTTTTATGTATATATAACATGTATTTTTTTTGGCTACGTAAATAGGGTCACTATGGGTGCAACTTTGGTTCAGGTGATCCACCCCAAAGTTCAATGACCTCGGCGCTAGAGGTCAAAGTATGTCGTTCAGTTTCAAGGCGAAAGACTTAGAAAAATTTCGAAAGATGTTTTTAGGCATATTATAACAAATGTTTTTTCTTGTGGCATCGTTAAGAGGGTCACTAGGGGTGCAACTTTGGTTCAGCGGTTTGACCCCAAAGTTCAATGACCTCGGTGCTAGAGGTCAAAGTGTGTCGTTAAATATGGATGCAGAAACAATATAAAAACTTTACAGAGCATTCCGGGAAGAGTTGATTAGATTCAATTTGAGTGGCGGATCCGACACAGAGTTCCCCGACTCCACGTGGTCTTGTGCGTGGAGCCCCTAGAGTGTAGGTATATAATAAGCCGGAGGCGCGAAGGGAGTGCAGCCTCCGCCAGCCGTAACAAGGGACAGGCACAGTGTGCCTGTCCCTTGTTACGCAATGGCGGTGAGGCTGCACTGCACTTCCCGCAGCGCAGGAGCTATCGCGATCGCGATGCAATAAAAAAAAACATGAAGAAATACCCCGACACATAGAATTCCAAAAATACAAAAAGGTCTAACTTTGTATTTGAAACTGATTTATTTAACTTACCTGTATACTCCAGCTTAAACTAACGTTTTTACAATAAAGGTCAGTGACCTTGTGTTCGAAAATGATTGATTTAACTTTCCGGCGTCGACTCCAGCAAAAACCAACGTTTTTACAAAAAAGGTCAGTTTTTGATGGAATGGGCTTGATAGGTCAGTGATTGTCTAAGACTCTTCCACACACGCCATCAAGGTACAAGCTGCAGAAACTGGCAGTCCACACGAAACTTACCTTGGGCCGAGCGCGGCAACCTAAATAATTGTCTTATATGAACATATTAGTATTAGTACTGAATATAGCTTGGGGAAGTTGTAGTGTTAATATTAACTGAATTGAGCTGTACTGTACGTAGTAAATAGCGTTTTTTATTGAACTTGATGAAATCTATTATAGTATCCCGTTTTTAGACGATAGGACGGAGGGTAATATAATGCTAATGACCCGTTACGGCCGTTACGGATCACCAAGGTATAGAAACTTAAATAAAACTGAACAGAGCTTAAAGATAGGTACTTATTCTTCTACTTACTAATATTCGAAAATTTAGAATTCAACTCCGTGCAACTCAATTACTTACTTATCGATATTCAATGTTAAAATACGCGCAACTCTACAGCAGGCCGCCATCTTTGTGCCAGACTAACTTTAGGTATGCACGTAGGTATTTCAGGTCTATATATTCGTTCGTCTGAGATCGGATTACACCGGTAAAAAGTTGCAACCGTCGGAGGTTGTGAACGCTCTAGTTAATAACAACCGAGCGTTTCTCCTGAGGTTATGAACGACCTAGTTGCACTCCGAGCGCGCTCGAGCGTTGGCTGTGCCATGCGTGCGTTTGCCTTGCTTGTTATGTTTTTTGAATTGAATTTTCAATAGATTTTAATTACATAAATAGTTACCAAAAGAAATATAACGCCTCAATTTAGTTCAAAGTAAAAAGATTATTGAAATACAATTTGAACATAATAGTTTCACCTGAAAAATACATAATGGCAGACGACGAATTCGATGGGGACGACGCGGGTGCAGATTACGATGATATTGCCGAAGATGACGATAATATCGAAGAGACAGAAGAACAAGAGGAAGAAGGGTTCAATACACAGTGTTTGGCGCCAGGCCAGGCCGGCGGTGGTGTCGAAAAGTCCAAGAGAATAACGACCAGATATATGACCAAATATGAGCGAGCCAGGGTGTTAGGTAAGGTTACCGAACCTAATCAAATCACGCATAACGTTTGACATTCGGGTACTATTCCTGATAACGCCTGGCTCGGGCGCTAGGGTTATATCCACATTATGCGTTAATGAGATGCATGTTTGCATATTCGGCCGCCGAGTAGACATAATTCAGATTACCAGGAATCGCAGAACACGAATAACAGATTTTTAAATTTTAGATTGCAAAACATTCAGGTAAACAAAAGAAAGTCAGGATTGATTATTAATTTAATTTTTCAAAAAATAATCAAGCCCAACGAGGCATTTTTATACAAAGAGAACTGTGGCAAATAGTTTGCAAAGACTTAAAAAAGGTCTCTAATATTGAAGCACCTACTATCCATCTACCCTTGCGTGTGAAAATGTTCCTTGTGAAACTGTTTTGAATTTAGGTCTTATTTCAGAAAATCAATATTTTACTATTATTTAAAGAAGAAAAGTGTGATGTATTATACCATTTTGAAATCTAGGATAACTGCGCCAACTTTCCACAGAACATGCCAGCCTATCGTGGTGAATTTTTTTTTCAGTATGACGAGTCAAAGTTTCCCGATTGAAAATCATTGATGCAATAACCGAACCAAACAGTCTTTTTTTTCAAAAACTTTACTCAATATGTTTAAATTTTGCAATTCATTATAAGACTGTGTTATGTATTTGAGTTTGTAATACAAAAATAAAATTCAGAAAATATTGACATCTGTAGTAACAGCATAGAAAAGTTTGACGCCGGGCAGAGAATTTATGATATTCAGTAAAAAGCCCATAACTCTGAAACCATTGAAAATAGACCCATGATTTTATAGTTGTTCTGGGTCCTCATGAACCCACCTGTCCGGCGTTTTCGGGTTGACGTTGAGTTACGGGACACCCTGTATATAATAATAATATATAATAATATTAATTTATTTCAGTCAAAAAATATATCATTGTTTTATTTATATTCCAGGTACTCGTGCATTACAAATAGCCATGTGTGCCCCAGTCATGGTCGAGTTAGAAGGTGAGACAGACCCATTGCAGATAGCTATGAAAGAACTAAAGCTTGGGAAGATCCCAATCATCATCCGAAGATACCTTCCTGACCATTCCTATGAGGACTGGAGCATTGATGAACTCATCATTATTGATCATTAGTTTATAAGAAAATATACTAATTATAATAATAATCTACTATAATAAGAAACTACTTATAATTGCAAATAAGTAGAAACATTTTAGTTTTGTTAAATCTAGCTGTTAATAATGGTTTTCCCTGAAACAATAGTGACAAAAACTTCATAATACTTATGTATTTTGCATTGAAATCTGTCGTAAATAAATGTTTATATTTTTGTCAAAACCATATTTTATTCCATACTGCCAGGTCAAATGGCCTATGTCATACCTTTTGCACGCGTCTTTTCTTTAATTATGACCTTATTTTTATTGTAGTGCCTAGCAAGCTAGTTTTTGACGACCTCTGTAGCGCAGTGGGCGAAGGTCTGCCTGCGACGCAAGAGATTGCGGGTTCGATTCCGGCCGTGGGACAAATGTGTTCTGGTATAATAAAAAATATTTATTCATGTAATATTATTGTATTAAGTATACCAGTCATCTAGTACGCATAACACAAGCTCTGCTTAGCTTGGGGCTAGGTGACCTAGGATTTTTTTTTACTGTGCCTAAACGTGTCGTACTGTGCCTAAAAAACTAGGACTTAAAGAAACACTAAAAGTAGGTGCTCATTTGAGAGGTGGTTGCTCAACTGTGCACTGTATAGGGTGATAGATGATGATGATGTGTGTTAATTGCCTTAGTTATATTGGATAATTAAGGCACTTCGCACTTTCTTCGCTTTTGGAATATACGAGTATAAACATTGTGTGTGTACCTTAGTGACAAAAACTTCATAGTGTATTTTGCATTGAAATGACGACCTCTGTGTCGCGGTGGGCAAAGGTCCGCCTGCGACGCAGGAGGTTGCGGGTTCGATTCTCGCCTCGGTACAAATTTTTGTACGATTTGCAGATATTTGATCAGGGCGGCGTTCTGGTCGTTTTCTATATATAATAATAAATATCTATATATGTATTAATATTGTATTATGTATATCAGTCATCTAGTACCCATAACACAAGCTCTGCTTAGCTTGGGGCTAGATGATGCTGTGTGGATTTTCCGGCATTATTTCTTATTTATTTATTTATTAAGTTTAAGTATCTCTCAATAAGTCTTATATTAAGTACTATACAATGTGTCTTATACAAAGAACGAGCCAAATACAACGATAGAAGATCAAGACGACAGTTCCTAGAGAAGCAAGCAGGTGGCTTGTGTCGCATAACATTAACAAGATGATTAAATAATATGTTTGGCATTGATAGTTAATAACGTACCTACCTGTGTAGTCGTTCGTATGGTATTGCTCAACGATGTTCATCGACTGTAATAAAGGTAGGTATTATCACCAGCTGAGATTTTTACTTAATTTTATTAATGATCGTTGACAAGGCTTCCCACGGCGTACGGTCACGCCACATTTGTTGACGCGAAATCGACATGCTGCCGCGCCCCGCCCCGTACGCTGTCGTTTGGTGCGTTGCGTCTAGGAAAGCGTGTTACGAAGACGACGTAGATTAAATATAGGCACATATACAAATACAATACAAATACAAATACAAAATATTTATTCAGAAACTTAAAATACATTATATAACAGTGTTTGAGAACCCCTTTTAAGTAAAGTATTTTACCTGTGTTAGGGGAAACTCGCTCTGCCGCAAACAATAGAATTTGGAACGTACATTAAGTTCGGCTATCTGTTATTATTATAAAAGGCTACTTAAAATATAGAGCTTATTATTTATAAAAACAAAGTAAATTTTTATTTATTTTAGCTATTTGGAAAGTGAGCGCGCATGTAATTCTATAGGTGTGCGTGTATGTGTGTGTGTATGTGTGCGTGTGTGTGTATGTGTGTGTGTGTGTGTGTGTGTATGTGTGTGTGTGTGTGTTGTATGTGACGATGTATATGTGAGTTTGTTAGTATATGTGAATCTGTAAAATATAAATATTAAATAATAAAGTTTGTAGAGATACATGAAAATCATAGGAGAGAAGACAGAGGAAAACCTAACATAACCTATCAAACAGTGCTTCCGTTTCGTCATAGCTTAAGTAGAGTAGCCATTTGGTTAGTTTCTTTTTCAGTTCATAGTTACTTAAGCCATGAATATTCAGTTTTTTGTTAATTAAGTTATATATGTGGGCGGATTGGGATGCATATTGTCGTGCGGCAAAATTAGATCTTACAGTTACAGTCTTAATAATGTTTTTATTTCTTCGCTGTGTTGTTTCACTAGTTATGAATTTTATATGTTTATGGATTTTTAGGACTATGTTTAAGGTATATAATTTTCTAATCGTAAGCAATTCTGATTCCGTATAAAGTAGATAAGTTGGATATCTGTATGGTCTAGAGTACATTACTTTGATAAGAGACCTTTGCGCTCTTTCTACTTCTATAAATTTACTCTTTATGGCTCCCCCCCAAACGGTTATACAGTAGCTTATGACTGATTCTGCTAAAGAAGTATAAATTTGGTTTAGTAAAGGTTTGGAAGCGGAATTTCTTAGACCCTTAAATATCCAAATAAGTTTCCTTACTCTACCCGCCAGTAGTTCTATTTGTGCATGCCATGACAATCGCTGATCAATCATTATGCCCAAGTACTTGGTTGTCTTAACTTTAATGATTTCAGGACAGGGGCATACCAGATCGTTACGATTGCAGGAGTGAATTTTTATACTGTAATCACTGGGGGGCTGTGTGTTATTATACTTTGAAAAAGTCATAAAGTTGGTTTTGGTAATATTAAGGGTGAGAGCATTGTTTTTGAGCCATTCAGATACCAATAAAAGTCCAGCTTCTGCCTTTTGTTTAACATCGTCCCATGATTTACCGGTGAAAACTATGGCAGTATCATCTGCATAAGAGAAGATTTTGGCGTCTCTGAGTTCAAGGCTGCAGAGGTCGTCAATGTAGACGAGAAACAGGGTCGGTCCGAGTACGCTGCCTTGTGGAACACCATAGCAAATGTCCTCGTCTTCACTGACAACCCCACCAATCTTAACCCTTTGTTTTCGCTCTTGGAGGTAGTCAGACAGCAAATCTAGGGGCTTACCACGAATACCCTTATTTTCTAGTTTATTAATAAGAACTGGAATAGATACGGTGTCGAACGCTTTCTTCAAATCTAGGAAAACTGCTAGGCATTTCTGTTTGCAATCTACTTGATCAACGATGTGATTGGTCAAAGCAGCGATAGCGTCTTCTGTTGAACGGCCATTCCTAAAACCGTATTGTGAGTTGGAGAGTAAATTAAATTTTTCAAAGTAGGAAAGTAATCTAATGTTAACAAGTTTCTCCAGTATTTTAGAAATTGAGGGAAGAACTGAAATTGGTCTATAATTATTAAGTTCATCTCTATTCCCATTTTTAAAAACCGGAGTTATTATAGCCTTTTTAAGTTGTCTTGGGAATACACCTTTATCAAAACAGAGATTTACTAAATGGCATAAAATTGGTGTAAGAATATCTTTAGCAAGCTTCAGAAAACTCATAGGGATGTTGTCAAGGCCAGGCGCACTTTCAGATTTCAGATTCATTATGACCGTATTCATCTCGATTGGATCTGTTTCTAGTAAGACAAACGAAGAAACCTGTCTAAGTGTTACAAATGGAGAGATAATACTTAGCGACTGGTTATCCCTGCAGTTAGCAATAGCTTGAGCTAGATCTTTACCAATATTAACGAAAAACTTGTTTACAAAATTAACAGACTCATTAGGCGATGGTTTTATATCAAGGAGTTGGATATTAGGTGTTTTTGTAGGTTTGTAATGAGTAATAGCGTTTATGGTTTTCCAAAGATTTTTACTATTTTTAGCATTTTTATATAGTTGATCTCTTTCATATTTCCGTTTTAATTTTTTAATTAAATTGTTGCAGAAATTTCTATACCTCCGATATGTTATACTAAGTATTTTGTCGTTTGGATTATTTCGTAGTTTTTTTTGCATACTATTTCTATTTTTGATACAGCGTAAAATGCCCAGGGTGATCCAAGGTTTAATGAGTTGTTTGCTTCTAGGTACACGAATTATCTTTGTATGCATAGAGAGACTTTGTTGAATAGTATTTATTAATTTATCACATAAATAATTTGGATCGTAATACATACAGAGTACATATTAACTTTATCAATCAATAAGTATATCAATAATGCTGGACAATCCACATCATCTAGCCCTAAGCTAAGCAAAGCTTGTGTTATGGACCTACTATATGTACAAATACAATTCTACTCGTAATACAGTTCAGTGGTTACGGGGAACAAGTTGACCGATACATTACACTTGAGGGTGAGGGTGTTCTGGTGTCCTAATAATTATAAAAGTTGGCCTATACGGATGGGTGTCAATTCGCCATGTCGTCGTCGACACAGACTACTTTTACTAATTACATACCTAGTTATATAGATAGAAAATACTTTATTATACCAAACGTAGAAAGAAAACATTACAATATTACTTATCAAACAAAATAATTATAATTTATTTGAGGTTGTGTGACAGAGTCTAGGGGAAGAAAGGGTAGGTATTTAATTGGAAGCACTTTACCAACTGCCCAGCCAGCTCTACCTTTGGATATCTAGTAAAAAGCTAAGTTCGTAGTAAAAACCTTTGCTAAAAACAATATCACATCGTCAGTATCATATCTTAATGATTTTTCCATATTGGGTCATGGGTGTTCGGCAAATACAGGACTGTGTTTGGCAGTTCTGCTGCAGAACGTGCGAACTGCTCGCTCGTGAGTGTGCGCGGGCGCAGCTTGGCCGTGGGCCGCAGCAGTTGGCACGCGCACCGAGCTGAATATCGCGAGAGTTCCGGGCGGGCGGAGAGCGCCGCTGGGCGGGCGGGGAGCACCGCGCCAGCCAGTACCCTTCCGACCAGCGATGCTGCGCTGTCTCCGGAAATAGAGTACGTGCGACGTCTCCGCGTGTCGCGTACCTACCGCCGGCGCGCCGCAGCCGATCCCAAGCCGTCATATTGCGGATATATTTAGAGTCAATCTCCATCTTTCACCAACTTCCATCCGCGAAGTGACGGCTTCGGATCCGAGCCGAGGTGCATTCCCGTGGGGATGCAACTCGGAACGATCGAGTGACGTTGGTTTTTCAGTGTAGATGTGTACAACGTGAGTAGATCAGTGGCCGGGTGCGCGAGAGTGAGTGCAAATGACTGGTAGCCCGACATAGCGGGCGGAACTTGAGCAACATGCGGACCAAAGGATTTACGTTATGGAGGTGTGCGTGGCTCGCGCTGCTGGTAGCGGTGGCGCTGGCGGCCGCGGCCCGAGGTGAGTCCTTGTCGCGAGACCCGACCACTCGGATCTTCGCTCGCTCTCTGCGTCACTACATCTATTTTCGGCGTAACTTGCGCTGAAATTATGTAAAAAGCTCACGTATGTGGTCTATTTTTGGCGGTAACCTTAGGTGAAGTTCTAAGACGAACGATCTAGTGACCCAGATGCGAAGCAGATTGACCTCATAATGTGTTCTGGATGGTAGAGAGCCGTGGAGTCTCGATGAGCCGAGAGCGGTAGACGCCTGTTTCTCGCAATGCTAGATACGTAAATAGAAATACAGGGGTTTGTCGTTCGGCGTCGCCATCTTGTGAAAAGCGATAGGATAGTCGAGACAGCAATATAAAAATGTGACTCAAAAGTGGGTCATTATAATTTTTACAGAATTGATCTACTTATATTTTTTATGATTCGCATCGCGTTCGTTCAGGCACTGCACTTGTAAGCACATTTTTGAACTACCCTCACAGTCGCCCTTTTCTGTCTATCTTCTTATCACTTATGTACCCCGAAAATATTAAAACCCTAAACAAATTACATACTTGTGTTTTTGAATAAATGCAAACAAAACTAAGATGCATTTCATATATATAGAGATAGATATAGAGTTGTCAAACATTAACATTATAAATTACCAGCTTAGGAGAAGACATGAATCACACCTACCTACACCAACTGACCAAGTGATGAATGAATCACTAGAAAAAACAAAAAAACTCTGTTCCTAGACCGTTCAATGCCTTTATAGTTTTCTGACCCTTCACATAGGTGACACACCTGAGACTATTAAGCATATTTTGTTATTTTTAAGCTTAGAAAACAGCTCAATTGTTTTAATTGTAAATTTTAATACTTATAATTTTTTAATTATAGTTTTAATTTTTATATTTATGTTTAATTTAATTTAATATTGTAACTAAAATTCTATGTATGGACTGAGTAAGTCTGAATAAATAAACTTTTTATTTTATTTATTTATTATAATTGGTTTAAATAAAGAAAATTATGTAGGTAATCTGAACTTGTTTTCTTTCTTTATAAAGAATGTTGTAAGCTGTAGGCCAGCAAGCACTGCTTTATTGTTAAATTTGAAAAGCTCTACATAACAGCGTCACTCCAAGGCTAAACCTGCGGAAGGTCGAACCAAAATACTTCTACGATGCGATGAAAAGTTAAGATGCCTAGCGTGTTGATAAATCTACTCAATTCTAACAAGACACACGGAATAAGATAAATGGTAGGTTTTGATAGGTTAAGAAATTAGTAGGTTAGTAGGTACTTAGTTGATTCATGATGAGGTTCGCCAATATATTTTTATACATAATTAATAAATTACCTACAAAGCTCGTGTTATAGACACACATAACGTAGATACAATACATATTGTACCTATCATCATAAGCCCATATCAGTCCACCGTTGACCCGTTTCGCTAATGCTGCGGCATCTTAAAATATAGAAAACACTAGACCTAACCATACCTCATAACTAAAATTGACCACTCTACGGTTATGTTGCATGTTATGATTTTTTTTGGATTTTTTTTTCATATTTTATGCATTTGTTTATTTACGGTTCTCTTCATTACCTCCTACAAGCTATGCTTAGCTTGGGTTGGGGCTAGAAGATGTTATGTGGATTGTTCGCATTATATACCTAGGTATTATTATTTAAAGCCTAAATAAGTGTTTTAGTAATCGGTATATGGATATTCGTGATTATGTTAGGTCCCGTATAAGAAGAAGGAAATATTAAATGGCTTCTAGTCTGCTACCATAAAGCTATTTAAGTTTTCTATTAAATAAGTAGGAATTTAACTGAACAATATACCTAATCTTTAAAGACGAAATGATAAACATGATGATGTTTGCCTTCCTATGTACTCATTCCATTAGGAGCCTACACAAAAACCTTTAAAATTTATTCTTTCCTTGACTTTCAGGCGACGATGAAGTACCCTCAGAGTCACAATGCCGTCCATATATCGAAAAGGCTCTGAAAGAGCTCGAATCAGGAGATGCAGAACCAGGTGAGATATATACAACACTAGCAGTCCGCCCCGGCTTCACACGGGTATATAACAAAAAATAAATTTTCATGCAGAACTTTAATTTTTTTGAAAATATTTTATAGCCTATGTTCATCGCGGCAAATTTTGGTGAAAGAATTTTTCGAACCGGTCCAGTAGTTTCGGAGCCTATTCAATTCAAACAAACAATCAAATCTTTCCTCTTTATAATATTAGTACCTAGGTATATTTAATAGATTGCAGATAAATTAAATACCTAAATTAGTTAGGTAGGGTTAAAAACATAGACCTATAAAGAACCCCCCTAGTTAGAAGTTCTAGGGGAGTCGTTATTCCAGTGATTCGTTTATTTATAATTGAAAATAATTCTAATATTAAAAATAATGATGAAGACATCGATAACATTTTCAATATCCACATCCTTGAGAAAGTTATGAGATACTATGTGAAATATACCTAAAGGAAAGTAAGTCCTATACCTAGTAACAAGAATAATTCTGTTTATCCCAGATGAAATATCTTCCGACAATCCATCATCCACATTCTAGAAGAACTGATGAGATCTCCGCAAATAAAAGATTGACGTTAACCTCATTTCGACACGCCAAGTTAATTTCCGTTACAGTTACAAATAAATGGCTTACAGCAACAGAAGTCGAAATAATAAGTCACATTTAGATTTCTGTGGATAGTGTAACTGGTTCTTTCATTGCGCTACCTACAATTGATCGATTTAGAAATTGGGTAAGATCAGGGAATGACATAACTTAAGTACCTAAAGCTGCCTGTGGCTGTCGTGATTCTATTTAAACACATTACCTATGTGTTACCGATATACAATTAATTAATTGGATGTAGGTAAGCTTAGATCACCATTTTGGCAATGAATACGAATTAATCATTGGCTCAAGCAGGCGAGCGATGGTTTAACGAGCTCCGATCGCGTGATTTATTCGTTATCTATTATAATGGGTTTATTTGTTATTTCTTAATCGCTAATAGTTTATCCTCTGATCACTGTGATTAAGTACATAAGCCACTCTGTCACTCCGATTGCGGTAGGACGACTAATCTTTAGTGATTGAACAAAAAAACTTTAGTTTGGTAAATTTAAGATAAGAACCTAGGTAGGTACATACCTACTTCAAAAAAATATTGAATAAAAACTGTTTTTATAAATATTTTTCTTAGTTCTTGGAAGAGTGTTCCGTTATAAATTGTGTTATTTCTGTCAAATTTTATTTCATATTTGGTTAAAATTATTCGTTTGTTTTTCAGTTGTAGTGTTAAGTTTTTAGTATTAGTTTTTAGGTACTTAACTCTCTCCTCGTTTTGTTAGCAACCTAGTTACGGGGTGGATGGGAATATAATATCTAATCTACTTTTTGTAGTGCCCTTAGCCGGGTTCATTTTGGAACTGTTTTATTATTAGGTAGGTAGGAACCAAACAAACAACATCAATAAATAGTTTAACTTGCTTCTAAAGGATATTATCTAACCTAACCATTACTTGCATAAATCCATATAAAGGTAGATAGATACGAAACATATTTTCTAATTATCTTTTTAACCGATATTTATTATGTAATATGCAAATGCATAAATAGTTACTACCTTACCTACTACCTTTTTGATATAATCTAGATTATCGTTACGCAAAACGTTTTGGCTAAGGAAATGATGAAATAAAGCATCAGCTGAATGAAATCAAACACGAATGAAATAATAGTGTCCTCTAAAATGTAAGACTGAAATAAAAATCTATATTTAGTTTCAATGAGATGATAATTTCAGTGTGAACGTGAAAAACAGAATGAGACGTTACAATGATTCACAAAACAAAATGTTAGATTATGTAGGTACACAGAATGATCCGCGGCACCTCTTTGCCAGATACGTTCCGTTCATGCGAGATGCAACGACAATTCAGTAATATGATTCCGTTTTTTCAGATTCTGCAGAAAAAAACGATAGTAGTGAAGTAAGTGTAAACGAAGAAACGAATGAAGTTAGTTCATCTGAAGGAGTCGAAACGACAGACAGTAAAGAGGATGACGCACCATCGATAGAAGTAGCAGATGAACCATACATACCGCAAGCGTCGATAGAAGAAGTAGGAGTAGCAAATGACGATGACTCCAAGGAAGATAATGATGGAGACAGCAAAGAACAAGACTCAGATGATAGCAAGCAAGATGATGGAGACAGCAAAGAGGAAACAGCATCTGCTGACGAACAACCAGCTGAACCAGGTAGAGTTATAATGTGAATTAAAAAAAAACGTAGGTAGATAGATACCCTTGGAACCATACATTTATGGAAATTCTTCATGAATAACATTAAGAAATTTAATTGCTACCTACTGTTTCTCAGCTACTTTGTTTTGATTATGACAGAAATAGCTTGGTTTTAAAATATTATGTAAACTGTGACTTATATAAACCGTATTTTTTTTTAAATAGAAAGTGAAGAGGATCCAGAACTAAAAGACGAAGCTGGCGCTGACACTAACGAAGATTCAAAGGAGTCTACAGACGACGATGACAGCAAAGAATCTGAAGCAGCAATAGATGACGATGATTCAAGCAAAGAAGCTGCCAACGAAGATCAAACTCAAGAGAATTTAGATGCTGCTGATGATTCCGATGAAACAAAAGATGACGACAAATCAAAAGAAGATGACGATGGATCTCAAGAAAAGGCTGATGAATCCCATGAAGACAAAGATGACTCTCAAGAAGTGAAAGAGGATTCGAAAGAAGAAGCAGATGCTCAAACTACTGGAGATGATACCGAATCCGTTGATGACAATGTTGATTCAGGAGAATCTAAAGATGAATCAGAAGAAGCTAAAGATGATTCAGGAGAAGCCAAGGATGGAACTGATGATAAAGATGAATCTGGTGAAGAAAAAGACGCCTCAGAAGAATCGGACGCCGATGACAAAAAAGAATCTGGAGAAAATAAGGACGAATCAGACGAGGAAAAAGACAAATCCGATGAGAAAGATGATTCTGTAGAAGAAATAACAGCAGAAACTGCTGAAGCTGAAGGAGATGAGAAGTCAGAAGAATCCGAGAAGGAAGAGAGCGATGGAGATAAATCTGATGAAGGCGATGAACAATCCGACGAACCAGCGTCTGATGATGATGATGAGGATTCAAAGGAAGATGGAGCACCCGAAGAGGAATTACTATTTGTAAGTTCTTTTAGGATTGTTAAATGATACAAATAACTTTTTTATACATAACTTCTTATTAACTTTAACGTATGTGCATTTTATTTATTTCATTGTAATACTTTCAGGAAGTCGAGATTCCCGATAACCTAAGATCTCGTGACCATATAAAACAGATACTGAGATTAGAGGAGGAAGCTAGTGAAAATGAGTTAACAATTGAAAAATCTGCCGATATTATACTTAGGGATCTGAAGAAAACCTACGATAACTCTATCAAACCACTAGAAACTCTATACAAATACAGAGATCTTAGTAATAGACATTTTGGTGACCCTGAAATATTCTCCAAGCCGTTGGTGCTATTCATGGGACCTTGGAGCGGTGGCAAATCTAGTATCTTGAACTATCTAACTGGGCTTGAGTTTACTCCATGGTCTCTAAGAACTGGTAAGCAAATTCTTATTTAATTACTAGTTACTTTTACTTGACGATAATTTCGAATCATCTGAATAAAGACTTAATTTTATCAGGTTCACATCAAATTAAACAGACTTCAATAGATTTTCAAAAACGAAAATGAGTTTAAGTAACCTTACACAGAGTTTTGTTAAGCAAAACGTTATTATATTGAACTAATGGTCCGCCCCGGCTTCGCACTGGCATTTAACAAAAATTGAATTTTTCATACACAACCTATTTTTTTTAACTTTTCTATAGCCTATGTTCATCAAGGAAAATTTTGGATACTAACGGTGAAAGAGTTTTTCAAATCGGTCTAGTACTTTCGGAGCCAGTATTCAATTCAACTAATAAAATAAATAAATAAATAATGCTGGACAATCCACACAGCATCATCTAGCCCCAAGCTAAGCAGAGCTTGTGTTATGGGTACTAGATGACTGATATACATAATACAATATTATTAAATAGATAGATTTTTTTTTTGTTATACATATACGACCAGAACCCCTGAACAAATATCTGCAGATCGTACAAATATTTGTCCCGAGGCGGGAATCGAACCCATAAATATATACATATATGAATAATCAAATCTTAGACTAGAAAATATGGAATATTTGTAATTAGCAAATTAAAAAAACAAAAAAGTACGAATTAATGATGTTGACTTCCAGGTGCCGAGCCATCACCAGCCTACTTCAACATCCTGATGCACGGCCAGGAGCCCCAGGTGTTGGACGGGACCCAGCTGGCCGCGGACTGGACCTTTTCAGGGCTGCAGAAGTTCGGCCAGGGTTTGGAGGAGCGGCTGAGGGGATTGAGATATCCTAGCAAGATTTTAGAAAAGGTATCTACCAGATTTATTTTCAAACACTGAGAGATCTGGTGTAGGTAGGTAGGTACTTATTTGTATTCTGGAGGAAACCAACCAATAACGATCTGTAACCTTTAAATTAGTCAGAGTTAAAACATCCTTTTACATAAACAAAACGTGTTGGATAGAGTTTCGATATTCTTTTCTTTTCTTCGTCATCCAATGGTTGTGATGGGGAAGCTTGTAGGAATGGACCGAAAAATTCAATTCAATTCAGTCCATAACTTGTTGGTAGACAACAATCTACAACAATGGTCCATAGACAAAATACATATTACAAAATCAAGGATAAAATTGTTGTTATTATAGTGCGTAAGACCTCGCAGTCGGGTTAATCTCTAAGAAATTAAATAACCCGCGACCTTAGCTTAGCACGGACGCGCTGTCCATCTTCAAAATGAAAAATAGTTTGTACAGATCTTTCTTAAGGCGCATACAGTAGCTGATTGCTCCTCTTTGGAGGCTTTCTCCTCCTAGAGTAGTCAATTTTATGGGCTGAAAAAAATATATGTTATACATTGACCTTTTATCTGTAAAGTGAACGTACAAAAATGTTCTACGTGCTCGTTTACCTGGTGAAAAAAAATCACAAAGTGGAGCTGTTTCTGACTGAAAAAGTGTATCTACTTCTAAACTACTTAGAATTTTATACTTTTTTTTTCACCATCATGTCGGCAAAGACTTTATCTTCAAACTGAACGTATGATTTTGTGATACGACGGTTTTTCACATAGAAAATCATTATTTTAAGATTTTGCGTATGATTAGTGGGCGGTAACCTTTGAAGGTAGTCTGCGCGGGCGACGGGCGGCAGTGAAACCCTGACTGTCGTACGGGGAGGTTGTGTTCGTCTGCCTTGCGCTCTAGGTGAGCGCGAGGCGTACTTTTGCTTTTTTACTATAATGCTATATTGATGCACATAGACGCTTTATTTATTATTCAAAGTTATCCGCGCATGGACGCTTTATTTGGTGTAAGACAGTTTGTAAAATATTGAAAATTCCGAAGATCAGTAAGCTGAAGAAAGCCAGAGCTCTGAAAGCTCGTTATTTTAGAAAATTTATGCTATTGTAACTACCTATTAGCAATCTTATGTAGATTTTACATAATTATTTGTATATTAATTTTAGGAGATCGGGTAGGTACTAAACTAGGTAGGAACAAATGAACGACAATGTAAGTAAATACTCCTTAGACCTACCCATTTATTTGTTTTATTACTGATCTTACATTATTATTTATTTATAGATTTACAGTGACCGGACAAGTTGAAACTGGAGTGAAAATGTTTTGCTACAGGTAAAACATCCATTACGCTTAGGTAGGTAGCTAATATTAGGTAGGTAGCTATGATGTATTATGCGACGAAATAAAATATGTACGTACGGCATTGACTCTCCGAAGTGAAGCACTAGGTAGGTACACCCCCACCTTACTTACTGTTATGAAATGGGAATGGGATTCAAAATGTAAAGGAGACTGGGTAAAAATGGTACATAGCCTTTTTTCATCTCCTAGAGCTCGGATATTTTTAAACTTACGCGATCTGAACTCATAATTATTATTAATATTTTAACGGGTAGGTATTTATCGTGTTTTTACGGGTATTTTTTATTTACGAGTATTTTTTACGGGTTTTCTTCGCGACGGCCACCCTTTGTACTTGTACATAATTATCTAGAATTCTAGATAAACAAGTACGACAATTGCGAGTGAAACTCGCGCGCCGAGGGTTTTGAACTTTTGTCGTTTAGGTTGTTACGTTTATTGACGACCTCTTGGCGCGGTGGGCTTACAACGCAGGAGGTTGCGGTTACTACAGAGATTAGTGGGTAGGTAAGTGCGTTGGTACCAACGCACTTATTTTATTTTTTTTATGTTTTTCCTGTAAAATATAGATTTACAATGTGTCCGGTCACCGGTGTCGGAGACTTTGGGGGGGGGGGGGGGTGAAATACGGTAAATTTTATCGACAAATCACTATTCCTATTTTTTTTCTACCTCCATGACAAAATGGCAGCCATTTTGTTTTCTTTTGCCTCGAAGCACGGGTGCTTATACTGATTTAGCTATAGCAACCCATGTAGAGGTCCTAGGAAGACGATAGAGGGCTTATTTGATAGACAATAATGTGGACAATAAAGCAACGATAACATTGTTTCCATTTCCATTTTATAATAGAGGAAAAAAGAATTTATGAAACCTAAAAAAAGATGTTTTGAAAAAATTTTTTTGAATTATTAGCTTTTTCATAGAATCCAAACTGTCAAGCTACATGTTTTTTGTTTTTGAACGATAGTAAATACTGTGTGCTTCAAAATAAGTCTTGTATCTTAGCTATAAGTAAGATAGTTTAGAAGTTTATTCAAAAAATCTTTTTAAAAAAATCTTTTTTTTTTGTTTTGTAAATTCTTTTTTCCTCCTCTACTATAAAATGGAAATGGAAATAATGTTATCATTGCTTTATTGTCCACATTATTGGCTATCAAATGAACCCTCTATCGTCTTCCTAGGACCTCTACATGGGTAGCTATAGCTAAATCAGTACAAGCACCCGTGCTTCGAGGCAAAAGAAAACAAAATGACTGCCATTTTGCAATGGAGGTAGAAAAAAGATAGGAATAGTGATTTTTCGATAAAATTTACCGTATTTCACCCCCCCCCCCCCCAAAGTCTCCGACACCGGTGACCAGACACATTGTATATTTATCTACAAACGCTTTGTACATTTTATATCGATCACTCTGCAATCTTCGGAGATAGGGGGGGGATGGCCAATTTTTCGACCTTTATCAAAATATTTCGAAAAGTATAAAACCTTTTGAAATTTCAAAAACTGTTTTGGAATGTGCAAATTGATACCCCACCCCACTCGACGGGGGTAGTCTCCCCTTTAGAACCCCCCCCCCCCTTTTTGACCATTATTTTTAAAAGTAGTTATGTTAACAGACTTCTCTGGTAGTCACCACTTTAGAAATTTTTCCCGCCCTTTTTTGACCATTTCAAAAAGTATTATTTTTACAGACTTCTTTATATTTTTCCTGTAAAATATAGATCCATATCTTCAAATACTTGGTACATTTTACATCGATCGCTCTGCAATCTTCGGAGATAGGTGGGGGGGGAGGGGGAATGGTAATTTTTTCGACCTTTTTCTCAAAAAGTATAAAATTTATCAAAATTTCCAAAACGAAATGTACAAATCAGTACCTTTCATTTCATACCACCTTAATTTCTGTAGGTCCCATTTAAAATTTCGATTTCAAAATTTGTACTGAAAATCTTCATTTTAATTTTTTATTTATTTTTCTATAAATCTGTGCGGGCGCACTAAATGTATTATTATTTCAAATTTCAAGTCAATAGCTGCAGTAGTTTCTGAAATATTATGGATTCAAAACACAAAACAGAATCAAAGTCATAAGGATCCCTGGACCAAGAGACAAAATTTATATATCGGAGATTTTTTTTCTTTTGTTTTCTTTCTGCTGGTTTTTAGGGTTTTGACCTCGGTTTCAAACCCCTAAAAAACAGCAGAAAGAAAATAAAAGAAAAAAAATCTACTATATAAAAGTAAATTTGTCTCTTGGTCCAGGATGCCCTTTCTCCTCTTGCTTAGAAATTTACTGTTTTATCAAATCTTTACATCCGATTTCTGGCATCATTTCTTTGAATAGGTGTAAAAACCTATATGTAAATACCATGTAATGGTAATTTTTTTCTCTTGGTCCATTATGACCTTTTTCCTTTAGCTCAGAGATTTATTGTTTCAAATTATTCCACCCGTATAACCTACCTATCATTGATATCCTACAAACATTGAAAATTAGAGAAGCTTGTATGAATGTTTGTTACCATGCACCTAACTACTAAACTGATTTGCATAAAACTTTCGAATGATTGGAATATAGGCTAGTTTAGAAGGAAATTACCTATAACGCGAACGCCCCGCGCCGCGCGGGTAGTAACAAGAGGCGGTAAGGCGGTAACATACATACTTATTACTTACCTAAAGTACCGAGTTCTGTTCTCAGACCAAGAACAAATACTTGCAGAATTTTAAAGACAAAGATACATTTATTTAGCTTCACAAGAACAGCACAGACATAAATAAAGATAGACAATTTGTAAAAAAAACTATCCCGCAGTGGGAATTGAACCCGCAATTATCGCGTGTCAGCCGGCTTGGTTTACCACGCGGCTATGAAGGATTTCTACTTATCTTTTGCGGCTTACGCGCGAAATCTATTTCATTTTCTTGGCTATGCGGCGCCGGCGGCGGGGGGCGCGCGGAAGGGTGCGGGCCGAAACCATAGCCCCGCCCAAATTGCTCAAGGTCATTCGCTCCTGTATGCGCCTTAACAAAAATTAGAATAAACCCAGCGTCCGTGCCCTTACTGAGCTTCATAATGTCTTCCAAGTCTTTACCAATTTTGTTATCTCCTTTCTAACGGGAAATTTTGCGCAATGACTTCGGAACTATAAACACTTATTTGAGTTTGACTTTTTCATACTCAGGCGTAAAAGCCGATCAGGTACCTACACTATGTTCATTCATGAGTATAATTTTATATGTATAGAACAAAAGCGAGGCGCTCATTCAATAAAATTCATGAATTTACAAGTAAAAAATCCCTAGTTAAAAGAATACTTGAAAATTCGTTGAACACACCGATCGACGCACAAGTGCAACCGTTCAGTTTCGCACGCAACCGTAAACTTGATAGATAGTCTTTGGATGTTCTTCTGGGTATACTAAATCCATTTAGTACTTATTTAAAAAGACTAGAATCTAAGCCGTGGTATGGTGATGGCTAAACTACTAAAATAAACATGACTTGACAGGTGAACATCGTGGAGATCCCTGGTATCCTGGAGGTCCGCAAGCAAGTGTCCCGCGTGTTCCCCTTCAACGACGCCTGCCAGTGGTTCATTGACCGCGCTGACATCATCTTCTTGGTTTACGACCCGTCCAAGCTGGATGTCGGGCCCGAGACTGAGGCTATACTCGACCAACTCAAGGGCAGGGAATCTCAGGTAAATAATAAAAAAAAAAAACACCATGGAGAATATAACTTGAATCATAAACAGGGCTCGGAATAGGTAGAGTTAATATTTTATTAAGAATACGTAAAAACCTAGGATATCATGAAATGGATGTTTTTTCAATCGACGCAGAACACAAAAATGATGCCAGCTATCAAATAAAAAAAAAAATAAAAAAAGTGCACATAACGATTCTGGCAGGCGCACCGACGACGATATGCCTTTTTAATCCCTGGGTTGGGGATTAATAGAGTTGAGTTATATCTTTTATGATTCATGAAAGATAAAACAATTTCTTATAGAAAGAAAATCAAACAGAAATGCATTCCTGCTACAGAAAATGCAGGTAGGTACCTACTTCATACAATTTATTACAACCTGAGCCAAATAACTAGTGCCAAAAGACGTAAAATTATATGAGTTGAAAATAGATCGTTAAACGTTTAGTAATTCCAAATAGTTTCAACAATGGTGGGCTTTATTTTAACGAGGAATCGCGTACATAAGTTCAAGGTCTAGTAGCGAAGAATGGCTTTGGGGTGAATTATGGTAGTCATGACGCGCATATCGAACAGGATACAAGTTTCTTAGCTTAACACGGTTGGACTAACCATCATAGTATTTTCCGCATTCTTCATTGAAATAAGAATTAAAAAGTAACGACTTAAACAAAATAATTCATCATCAATCATCATCATCATCAACAGCCTATAATAGTCCACTGCTGGACATAGGCCTCCCCTGATGAGCGCCATAGATGGCATTATTCATCATTTGGGGGTTTTTGCCCATAATCCCCACGCTGGGCATGCGGGTTGGGGATCGCAGTTCGGTGGAGTTGTTCTGCGAGGGCGCTGCTGCCCGACCCCCGGCGTTTCTCCCTTAGTCGCCTCTTACGACACCCACGGGAAGAGATGGGGTGGTGAAATTCTATGCCGGCACCACACGGCCTGAAAAAAAAAAATAATAATAAATTATTGAGATTAAAAACAAAAACAAAAACAAAACTTATTTTATTTTCCGGAAAAATCACGAAATTTAAGTTAAATATAAAGTTACATTCTATCGCTGTGTCTAGTCTACATAAATATATAAAGACTACTTGTAGGTAATGAAAACTAATGGTCTTGTTTTTTAATGTAAGTCAGAATCCTCGCTCTAACTAAGAGAACCTTGTATGAAGATGCGAGGGAATTATTTCCATCATTTCATGTCATTCCCGTCCACCGCCGTGCTTTTAAAATAATGCAAATGAGTCATCCTGTCCGATACGTTAATATTATCTTATCCATCACCAGACACGCATCCTCCTGAACAAAGCAGACACCGTCAAGCCTGAAGAGCTGATGCGTGTGCAAAGCGCACTGATCTGGAACATTTCGCCGCTGATGAGCTCAGCGCAGCCGCCGGTCATGTACACGGTGTCACTGTGGTCGATGCCGTTCGAGAGCGGAGCCCCCACCCGGCTGCTGCAGGCCCAGGAGCGAGAGCTGCTGCGAGACCTGCGACACGCCATTGACAAGCGCATCGAGAACAAGATTGCCAGCGCTAGGAGATTCGCTGTAAGTTGCTTCTTTTTTAGGCTCGACCATGGATTTATGAAAAGTACGGATAGAATCCTGTCAAATCAAACTTGAATCTTAGCAATGGCGGAATGACATTGAGTGTCAGTGTATAGAGAGTTGCCAACAGAAGAAAAAATTGCCCATAATTTTTATAAATATTCTTCATACTAATTGTTCACTTATTAATATGAATATGTAAATTATAATGAATCATTTTAGGTACTGCTTTAGCCAAGGTAATTGTGTTTATTAGACCAACTTTTTATAATTTTCAATTTCCGCCAGCGTTTTAGGGTGCTAACTGCAGTGAATTTTATTGTCCCCCAAGACCAGAACAGAACACTGTACTTTCCCGGGATTAAATAGTAACTACCCCTATTTGCTAATCGAAGTAATTTCAACAAAATCTGTTCAGGCCTCTGAGTGTGTGTGCAGAAGTAACAAAGATAAACTCATCCAAAGTCTCATTCCATGTCTAATTTTAGTTTGAATAAATTATTCTTTGTGCCTATTAACTGGCTGACAACATTTTCTGCCTGCGGCTTCGCATACGTTGTTCCTATGGAAATGCCTAGCCTAACCAATATATATAAAAAAAATTATAAATATTTAAATGTACATTTGCAGCCATATCTTATGATTGTTACTGGGAAGATCAATGAAATGTTATGTAAAAAAAATATACATTATTCTCATATTCATTGTTTTTTGATACATTATAAATAAAAATTTATGTATCCTACCTACATTTAATGCCCGCATGCTTTTACATGAATTATCTTCATGCACACTGCATGCTACACTAGATTTAGTGGGATTCAAATTATTTTAATTATGAGATTCTCTGATTATGCGAATTCAATTTAACTTCCAATTTTCGTCACCCGGAAATCTGAAAAAATATTGGCTTTTAGTTATGGCCCACGGCTATCGATAATCTCGATATAACATCTGCGTAGCATGATCGTCAGTAAAAGTATTATCCAAATGGGTTCAGCTATTTTGGAGGTTAGCTCAAATAAAAAACAATTTCGAAATTCGTATCCCTAAAGCTAAGCTATTGTATAGATATTACAAACTGAAATTTAATATCCTAATTATATTTCGAATACTTAATACATATTAATTTATAGGTACCAGGATGATAAATAAATGCCTATATACCTGATTCATAATTTCAAGTCAATAAAATATGAGAATTAAAACATTTTTAATATCCTCCCACACTTACTGGAAAATTTACATGTTTACATGTTGGCAGCACTGGCAAGATTTTGTGCTTGTGTTTGATTTATAATGTCGATAATAATTTTGCGTCAAATCGATAAAATAAGTTGGTGATATAAGAAATTTATCTACGAAATGTGATCCGGTGTTTTTTATTGACAAACCCATTGTGACTTTTGCAACATCAAACCACACAAGACGGCGTTTTCTGTTTATTTTGGTTTGTTTACAATGGGGTTCATCAGTTGGTGTCTATAGCCGTAATGGCGATGGCCAGCATACTTTTTGATTGATTGGCACGCTTGCTTGATTGGAGGGCTTCGTTTTATTTTGTTCTGATACTCCTTCCGTACTTATTTATAGTTTCATGGGCTCGACCATGAAACTATAAATAAGTACGGAAGGAGTATCAGAACAAAATAAAATGAAGCACTCCAATCAAGCAAGCATGCCAATCAATCAAATAGTATGCTGGCCATCGCCATTACAGCTATAGATACCAACTGATGAACTCTATTGTAAACAAACCAAAATAAACGGAAAACGCCGTCTTGTGTGGTCAGATGTTGCAAAAGTCACAATGAGTTTGTCAATAAAAAACACCGGATCACATTTCGTAGATAAATTTCTTATATCACCAACTTATTTTATCGATTTGACGCAAAATTATTATCAACATATAAATCAAACTACAAGCACAAAATCTCGCCAGTGCTGCCAACATGTAAACATGTAAATTTTCCAGTAAGTGTGGGAGGATATTAAAAATGTTTTAATTCTAATATTTTATTGACTTTAAATTATGAATCAGGTATAAAGGCATTTCTTTATCATCCTGGTTATACCAATAAAATAATATGTATTAAGTATTCGAAATATATTTAGGATATTGAATTTCAGTTTGTAATATCTATAAAATAGCTTAGCTCTAAGGATACGAATTTCGAAATATGTTTGTTTTTTATTTGAGCTAACCTCCAAAATAGCTGAACCCATTTGGATAATACTTTTACTAACGATCAAGCTACGCAGATGTTATATCGAGATTATCGATAGCCGTGGGGCATAACTAAAAGTCAATATTTTTTCAGATTTCCGGGTGACGAAAATTGGAAGTTAAATTGAATTCGCATAATCAGAGAATCTCATAATTAAAATAATTTGAAGCCCACTAAATCAAGTGTAGCATGCAATGTGCATGAAGATTTTTCATGTCAAAGCATGCGGGCATTATATTATGTAATACATAAATTTTTATTTAGAATGTATCAATAAACAATGAATATGAGAATAATGTATATTTTTCACATAACATTTCATTGATCTTCCCAGTAACAATCATAATAAGATATGGCTGCAAATGTACATTTAAATAATTATATTTTTTTTATATTATATTGGTTAGGCATTTCCATAGGAACAATGTATGCGAAGCCGTAGGCAGAAAATGTTGTCAGCCAGTTAATAGGCACAAAGAATAATTTATTCAAACTAAAATTAGACATGGAATGAGACTTTGGATGTTTTTATCTTTGTTACTTCTGCACACACAGTCAGAGGCCTGAACAGATTTTGTTGAAATTTCTTCGATTAGCATAGTTACTATTTAATCCCGGGAAAGTAAAGTGTTCTGTTCTGTTCTTGTGGGACATTAAAATTCACTGCAGTTAGCACCATAAAGCGCTGGCGTAAATTGAAAATTATAAAAAGTAGGTCTAATAATCACGATTACCGTGGCTAAAGCAGTACCTAAAATGATTCATTATAATTTTACATATTCATATTAATAAGTGAACAATTATTAGGAAGAATATTTATAAAAATTATGGGTAATTTTTTCTTCTGTTGGCAACTCTCTATACACTGACACTCAATGTCAATCCGCCATTGCTAAGATTCAAGTTTGATTTGACAGGATTCTATCCGTACTTTTCATAAATCCATGGCTCTAGTAATACAAAGCCTCAGAATACAAAGCGTAAAGCTGAGACTGGTCAGTTTTGGCTCAAAATGGCAGCACTGACATACTTAGATATTAATTTATCCACGAATAAGAGGTAGGTAGTATTTATTTGGGAATATCAATCCTTAATGTTATGTTAAAATTTAATTTTTTATTCATGAATATACATTTACCTTTTGTAATACCTATACCTATTTGATATTTTTTTGTACATTGTACATGGCTCGACCTTTTTTATGACTTGGCGCGCATTTGAGTAGTTTCGTTCGGAAATTAGTTAAATCGGTTGTTGGTCTGATCCGGAATCCGGACGTTGCTCGGTACTTGGTTTGGTTGGTTGTCTTTGGACTCGGTTATAAACAGTATTCTTGATTCAAAATTTAAAATTTATAATTTTTTGTGTTCAGCCAATGTAGACACGTACGCACCAAAGCCAGATAACTATACTAAGTAATGATGTTATACATCGATCTGCCTCAAGAGAAGAAACAGTCAGAATGTTGTGCACATGATGTATGTAGGTTTTCATCATCATCATCAGCCTATGTTAGTCCACTGTTGGACATAGGCCTCCCCTAATGAGCGCCATAGCGCCCTGTCTTCGGCTTGTCGCATCCAGCATCTGCCAGCAGTCTTTCGCAGATCGTCATCCCACCTGGCCGGAGGGCGTCCTACACTACGTTTAAAGAACTAAGGTCATCGACATAGCTCAGAGAATTAGCAAACTGAAGTGGCAGTGGGCCGGCCATATTTCGCGAAGAACCGATAACCGCTGGGGTAAACGTGTTCTTGAGTGGAGACCGCGACTCGGTAAACGTAGTGTAGGACGCCCTCCGGCCAGGTGGGATGTAGGTTTTAACTTGCTTTTATTTTCACTTAGGTACATTCCATTGCAAGGAGGTAGGTTATCTAAATAGATATAAAATAAAAGATACACAAGTTATATTAAGTAAAGCTGCACAAGCTTTTTTTAACAAGCCTGTGGACAACCGTGAACATTCTACTTAATGTATTCAGCTAAAGTTCGTATAATAATTTATTTTCTCCCAGGTTCGTGTACGAAATCACGCGAAGATGGTGGATTGCTACCTCACCACGTATTACAACCACAAGACGATATTCGGCAACAGGAAGATCATCGCCGACGCGATCATCGAGAATCCCCAGAACTACCACATCTACGAGGGACTCAGTACACTTACTAACATTTCCAGGTTTGTAGTTTCTAGACCTTTACTTAGTAGGTAGGTATACGAGAAATAATTTAGAGCCTTGCTTTGGTCGACTGCTATATAAATGTGTAATGTCCAGCAACAGAATATTATAAATGCACCTGAATTGTTCCTGCTATTTAATCTTTTCACACCTGAACGTGGCAATTATGATGTTCCGAGGAAGGAAATAGGGTATGCAAGTCGAAGCTATCCCTGCCAAATGGCACAACCTAAATAGTTTTGAAATTTCGATGTGTGTTTAGGTAGGTATACCTAAGTATCGTCTAGTTTAAATAAGTGTGCGAATTTATCTTATCTACCTACTTAAGGGTATATAACATACCTAATTGATTTAATACTAGGCGCACCAACCGAATTACGGCTTATGTTAGGTATAGATTAAATAAATAAAGTACTTATCCCCAAAAACGCGGGCTAAGCAGCGGACAGAAGCTGAATTCTTTATAAATATTGCATTCGTTGTTTCCAGATACGACTTGCCGGACCCAGAGACTTACCGGGACTTCTTCCGGCTGAACCCACTGTTCGAGTTCCAGCAGCTATCTGCCACTTGCACGTACTTCCGCGGCTGCCCCATCACGCGGCTCGACGTCGCTATCGCCTACGACCTGCCCGAGCTGGTCGGCAAGTACAAGAAGATGGTGGAGACAGCCACGCCCCAAGGCATGCCCAAGAGTTGATGCACCGAACGAACGAACCCCGCACCCGCTTTTTAACATTGGATTATTTGGGCACAATTGCATTTGTTAGTACAATCGGGCGTCAGTTATTTTGTTTTTAAAACGCATTTCTTATTTATTTGCTTGAACTCGCTTGTTCCTTTGGGGTGGTTGATGTGAATATGACTTTTCTTTTGATGATATCCGCAACAGAATTTCCAATGTCCCAAATTAACACTTTTTTATAAATCAGTAAGTCTAGTCATTATTTGTTAATTTATTTTAATTACTCAATGAGTGAAATCTAGGTGTTCCCACAAATAGGACTAATCCCTTGTGGTCTCTGCCATATATTTTTTGTTAGATTATATTTATTGAGACTATGTGACTTTACTTGATTAAGAATAAAATATACAAAAACTTCAATGGTGTTTTATTTGTCCTTTGTCTAGTTTAATCTATCTCGGTACCAAAGGAGTTAAGTGTACGTTAATAGGTACCTACGCATACCATGTAGTGTCGGGCATTATGGACACGGCAACAGCGCAGTTACGACACAAAATATCGCCATAACTTTTTAATCTAGCGTCTACGTCTACTTTCACGAGATATTCTGTTCTGTACCAAATGCTAAAAACCTTATTAGTGCATACCTACCTACTTTTCTTTTGAGCTAGGCTCCAAAATTTTATTGGTAGGTACATATAGGATTGTCGGCCTAAAAGAAATGATTGAACGCAACGCATAGACTACTCCGGTCCGCCGGCCGGAGTGCCCGTGTTGCTCTATGATGGAACTTGGATGGAACGTAATAGACCATAGAGCAACACGGGCCCCCGGCGGCGGTATAGGTATATATAGACTGATGTGATAGATCTTAGTTGTCAGAAACTACTTATTTTTCAGATCCTTTTAGAATGGGGAATAATATTATCTACTTATAGCGAAAATAATAAAATCCGACAAAAAAAAAATTTAAACTTCGTCGTTACGCCCGCGCAAATCGTAGGCTACGATTCGTAGCGCTATTACGCCATTGTCATTTTTGCTTCACTGCCAATGTGACTAAATAAATGTCAGTCAATGTCAAATGTCTGCGAGCAAGCAGTGTAACATTTCGAGAACTCGTAGACGCTCTAAGCTTTTGCATAAATCTAATCAATTCGCTTCGCTTGGATTTGATTCCTTGCAAACTTTTACAAATACCCTAATATTCTAACCTAAGTTATGCACACAGATCTGTCGCCGCATTTACACACCGATGAGTGCAATGTTCTGATACAAAAGCTGTCGGACTGTCACGATAATGTAAGTAATTTTTTGTTTGTTGCGTAACAAACCGAAGCCAACGAACCTATTTATAAATAAACAAGGGATTCGACATTATGTTTGTATATGGCTACTCCCAGGTTTCCTTTCCGCTCATACCAAAAACAACCTCGACATCACTCGACATTTTGTTCGTTTACTTGACTTCTTTGTTATGGAATATTTGCCTATTTTTATGAACTGAACACTGGCTGGAAAAGTTGAAGACCTGCCACATATTGCCAATAACAAAGAAGTCCAGTCTTAGCTTGGTGCTAGATGATGCCGTGTGAATTATCGCGTATACATCGCAATAATTATTTTATAATTTTTTTTTGTTTACAGCACATGTTCCTCAAGTTTTTTGGTTACTGCAACGACTTTGACCGTGATATGAGAATCTGCCTCAAAGGAGAACGAATCCGGCGACAAAAAGCCAACTTAGAAGCATCGCGGAAGAAGCACGAAGAGATTAGAGCACGCATTCTAGCAGCACAACGGAAACAGGAAGCTCACAACTGATCCAAAATGAGTAAAATGGAATATACCAGCATTCTAGACTCAATACCTCCCTCTGCTTTGGTATATAAATCATTCACCGACAGATATTACACAAAGAGATATGTAACAAATGTCAATGGTGTCAAAAATAACGATCTAATGGTGATGTTTCATTCAAACAGAATTGCTCTACTCTGTCTCGCACCCAGCCACTTCTTTTTCAACAACAAAGAAGAGTACACCGTGAACTTTAAGCCAGGGGGAGTGAATAGACTAGACAACGCTGTAAAAGGAAAGGGCAAGAAAGGCGGACAGAAACTGTTAAAACAGTCTGTAGTATGTAAAATTGAGTACAAAAATGATGGGAATAGTTTTAATGTACCAAGTTGTATGAAAGGTGCATTGTTAGAAGTGAATGAGCAACTAGTGAAGAAACCAGAACTGCTTAGGGAATATCCTGATGCAGAGGGTTACATTGCGGTCATCTTATCCAGTATTGAGAATTCCGAGTTGCAGAAAAGTGAAATGCTCACCCCAGAAATGTATTTAAATAGTTTAAATGATGATAATAATAAATAGTTTATTTTTTACTACTGTATTTTCTATTCTAAAACAATAACAAAATTTTCATTGAAATATTTGGAGGCCCAGTAGGGAAAAAAGAATCAAACTAATATTAAAACATCAGTGGTATGATTATTTGGTTTGCTTAAGTTTGTATTAACCTTTACAAAACTTCAGGTTTTTTTTCTTATTGCAGTTACTCATCAAGTGTTCCAATGTAAAATTACAGCAATGGAATATTCTTACTATCTAAATACTCTAAAAGTATCTGTAATGTAATGATGACTAAATAAGTCATTGTCTTACCTCTTGGTAAAGTGGTATCAATAAGCTTATCTATTTTCTACTTACTGACCCCTGGACCATCATTATAAATGACTGATAACAGGCTTGTTTACTTCATCTCACACTCTCGCAAGATTTCGACCTGTGACAATGTGCTCCAAAAGTGTTACGAAATTACTGTTAGCTACAAAATTTAAAACTCCAAAAGTATCAATATTCCGGGCGTACAGTGATGACAGCGCCGCAAAGAAGACTCCGCTGTACAGCTTGCATAAAAAATATGGAGGAAAAGTGGTCAACTTCGCAGGGTTTATGTTACCAGTGCAATATTCTGACATGAGCGTATCTGCGTCCCATCTGTTCACTCGAAACAGCGCATCTATATTTGATGTGTCCCACATGCTGCAAACAAATGTTCGAGGTAAGGACTGCGTGGAGTGGTTCGAATCTCTCTGCCCTGTGGATTTAAAAGGTATGCCGAATGGATCCAGTTCACTAACAGTGTTCCTAAACAAGCAAGCCGGGATAATCGACGACTTGATCGTGACGAAAGTGAGCGATGACACGCTTTACATAGTTTCTAACGCTGGAAGATTGCAAGTTGACTCCGCGCTTATGAAAGAGACTTCAGAATCATTCAGAAAGAAGAGAAAAGACGTGACAGTGGAGTTTTGGGATGTCAGCGAGAGAGCGCTCATTGCTTTACAAGGACCTAAAGCCGCGTCGTCACTGCAGAGTCTCACAGACGTCGCTATGGAGGACTTGATGTTTATGACGTCACGATTGGGGAAGGTCGCGGGTGTTGACTGTCGGATCACCCGCTGCGGGTACACCGGCGAAGATGGCGTAGAAATATCCATCCCAGCGGATAAAGCTGAAACTGTTACAGAAGCGCTACTACAATCGACGGATGTCAAGTTGGCCGGATTGGGAGCTAGAGATTCGTTGCGATTAGAAGCCGGTCTGTGTTTGTACGGCAATGATATAGACGAAAGCATCACGCCCGTGGAAGCTGCTCTGACTTGGCTCATCGCTAAGCGACGACGGGGAGAGGCGAACTTCCCCGGTGCTGATATAATACTGAGACAGATTAAAGAAGGCGTGAGCAAGAGACGAGTGGGAATCAGAATGGAGTCGGGCCCTCCAGCTAGGAAAGACGCCTTGCTGAAAAATCCTGCGAATTCTGAAGTGGTCGGTAAGGTCACTAGCGGCTGCCCGGCCCCGTCTTTAGGAGGCAATGTGGCTATGGGCTACGTATCGGAATCCTTGAAAAAATCTGGCACGCAATTAATAGTAAACATCAGAGGAAAGGATGTGCCGTGTGTTATTGCAAAAATGCCTTTCATCCCAGCTAAATATTACACCAAAAAATAAAAGACCTTGTTCAAAATTTAGTTTTTTATTTAAAATTAATTGTACTAACAGAAATAACGACTCAAATCGTAGAGTCAAACTAAATAACAACTAATTAACATAATAATATTTATAAATGCCACGAAACAACAAACTTATTGTCGCGGATTAACAAGGCAAATTATGTACACAGCTAGACAAGATTGGAAATGAAACTCTGTTAGGAATGTAATTTTGCATGTAATACTGACAAACTGTCTTTATCTTTTATCTATTTACTAGACTCCACGCATTTATTTTCTTTGACTTAATAAAAGTTGCATTATTAAATTGTTAAATCTGTATCACGTAAAGAGTCCTGTAAACTATTGCGCGAGGTAGAGACCCTTCGCGTCTACATCACAAGTTTAATAAACTTAGTTAGAGCGAGGAGTTGAACCATATGGTAAAGTAGGTCATAAACACATAATTGATTTACTCAAGAATTTTAGTATACTATTATGTATATGACCTTTATAACGATTATTATTATTATTTAAGATTTGAGCTGTCTAGATAAAGGCCTGTTGATTTTGTTGAAACAATAACGAAATATATAAAAGTATACCATTTTCATACTCTACTTCTTTTAGAATTGTGATATGGGAATCTTTACGTTCGAAAAATATTGAGATTAATGAGAATTTCCATGTTTATTGGGCCGACATATTGTTTCATTTAATCTAAGAAAATAAATACGTTGACGGAGCTGTAGGCTACTTTTTGTTTGCTGTTATAGGCCGTATTAAAGTTACAAAGTTGGGCCTGGTTAAATCAGGCGTGTACTCATGTATCACAGCAGTTAAACATTAATTTCATGGAATGATTGTAAGAAATCATCAGTCTGTTATACAGTTGTCCATTCTTAATACCTTCTTTATTGTCTTATATCTAGATGGGGCTTACGCGATCTACTAGTTCATTAGGCATTAGTATTATCTTTGTCTTGAGCAACTGCATTAAATTCGTTAATGGAATAATACATTTTCATATCAAGGAATTAAATTAAGTACATTTTCTAAAATAGTTTAGTGTGTTAATTCAGTTGTCACAGAAAGTAGACTAATTTGAGAGCGCTTAAAATGATACGATTCTATTCTTTTATGAAATGAAAAGAATGGCATGATTTTGAGTGCTGTCAAATTAGGCTAAGTTCACATGACGACCGCTTAAGAGCGTTGGAAACACTCGGTCTGGTAAAAAATTTACAAAACGTTGTCATTTGAAACTCAACAAAGTATTTCTCGCGAATAGGCTTAAAGTTCTAAGGACCGGGAAGGTCACAATAAGGTTAATTGTAGGTATACATCGAGTCTTTGAGATGTTATACTAATATACTAGTATAGGATATCTGTGCTTTAGAGTAACCGTGATAAAAATGGCATAAAACACCATATGTTTCAAATTGTTCAGATCGTGATCGCAGGCCATTTTGATAACGTAGAGTATTCGCCAGAAGTGAGAGAACGAACTCACCAATGAGTCCGTAAAATCACTTGGAACCTTGCTCATCTTTGAAATTGGACTGTCCGAGTCTTGCTATCTCTTCATTCAATTTACTTAGTCTTTCTGCCACCTGAAACAAGAAAATACCTTACTTATATTTAAAACAACTTCTTGTCGTTTTTCTATGTATAATAAAAAATATCTATCTTATGTAATAGTATTGTATTATGTATATCAGTCATTTAGTACCCATAACACAAGCTCTGCTTAGCTTGGGGCTAGATGATGCTGTGTTGATTGTCCGGCATTATTATTATTATCTGGGGCATGCCACATCACGTCACAGACTTTATTGCCGGCCCAACCGCCATCCCCTCTCGAAAGTGTGTTCTCAGCGTGTCAGGTATGAACATGAACAGTGTGTGTGCGTTTATGATGAAGAATATAATAACATAACGTAACATAAGAATAACGTAGGCTTTTTGTATATAACTCTTATAAGTACATATTTTTAATATCCTGTCCAGAGGAGGGCGCTACTGAACGCGACACAGTTTTATACTTTTAGCGTCAGTACAGTTGCATTATGTTTTAGTTTTAAATTATGTACATGGTATCAAATAATTTTTTTTTATACTTACGTCAGTCTGTGTGTACGCCTGCGGCTGCGAGTGCGCTTCCTCTTGCAGCCGACAGTGCACCTGGTAGTTGATCTGGTTCTGCAGCTTCACGAATATCTTGCGGTATTCGTCCTGTATGCGGTTCATCTCGTTGTTTACGTGCGTGTCTTTCTTTGTTATGTAGTCCTGTGAAAGTACAAACATAATAATGTTACAGAATAATACTACATAGTATAAAACAAAGTCGCTTCTCGCTGTCTGTTTATCTCTATGTACGCTTAGTTCTACTTATAAATATACGATAGAAATGAATATTTTTACTAATAATATAATATAATAAAATAATATATATATACTATGGAAAATTGATACTCGCACTTTTTTGTTTACATAATCGTAATAACTTGCCGAAAAAAATATCTATGAGAATACCTACCTTATAAGTCAGAATGGTCTTCTTGGCATGTCGGTATTTATCCTGTATCACTTGATGGTCCATCTGCAGCTTCTCATGTATTTCCTCCATCTGAGCCAACCGTGACTGCATCTCTGATACCTAGAAATCAAGGAAATCATTTATTGTTTGCAATCCGCGGCTCTGTCTAACTCAACTGGTAATTGTATTCGGCTTCAGTTTGGCATTTCTAACCTAGCCTGGACTTCGATTGTCACTTTCGTATTGTATAAATAGCTGAAACCGAAGACCAGTTGAATACCTTAGACAATACCGAGAACATTCTGACTGGGTCTACAACTGGTGATTGGTTTGAAGTTCACTGGTAACGGATTTCAAGTTAGACAATAAGGCTCAATACAGTTATCGGGAATTCGTTTAGATCGCTAGATTTTGCCACTTGAGCAGAAAAACGGTTACTTTTCTTCTGCTCAACTTGGGACTTGATGATGCTGTGTGGATTGACGAGCATTATTTATATGTACAAAATTCTTCTTACTATACGAAGCGAACGAAATGAAGGGAAAGAACCTTAAATATTGTAGATGATATTTTCAAGGAGACATTTTTTTTATTTAGTAATCTTCAAATGTTTGAACTTTCAAATATTTTCTAAAGCTTACTTGTTTCATCTGGGAATCGAATCGACTTTAATGTGAAAAAACTACCCGTACTTTAAGACGCCAAGATGGTAAAAAAATATAATTCTCCATAATAACATAGCATCTTAGAATAAATTATTGATATAATGTGGATTGTCCAGCATTATTTATTATTTATTTTTAATAAAATTATCGAACTTCATAATTTATCAGACCACACGCTCTGATAAATGATGAAGATGACTATGATCGGTTATTCATTTACCTTTACTTTCATATTCTGGTACTCTCTCGCACAAGATGTATTCTTCTGTTTCCAATCTTCTCTCTCGCTTTTTAGAACATCTTCTAACGATCCCAGTCTTGTCGCTCGTTCTTTATACTTCTCCGCTTTGACTTTCCACTCTAGAAGGAGGTCCTTTGCTTTCTGACAGTCCGCTTGTAGCTCATTATGGTCCTTTATCAGCACTGATATCTCATTTTCTTTTGATTCTAGTATTTGGGTGACTTTATTCCTCTCTGCTATTATAAATTCTTTCAATGTTTCCACCTCTTGCGCTTTCCGTTCTAACAGTTCTTTTAATTTCGTAACAGCGTCAACTTGTTCTGATTTTATTTGTTTTATTTTCCTAGCGCAGTTCATTTCAACGGTCTTCATTTCTAGAGTGAATTTTTCTGCTATTTGATCGCGGATGGCTTTTTCTTTTATCATCATTGCAGTCTGAAATTAAAATATTGTTTTAGTGTACTTGTGATAGTAAAGAAATGGAAAAGTTTAAAGGAGGCCTTCACCATTCTATTTTACTATAAAAACTATCGTAGTTTGTCGAATTCATTATGAATGTAAGCGGGTTAACTACGAACCTATTATATGTTGTAGGAACACCAACGTTTCATTCCTTAACGAGGGACATCATCAGGATTAGTGCGGCTCACGTCGCGCCCGTATCGCCTCAATGCGCTCACTGCGGCGCGCAGAGCGCAAAGAACGGGCCGAGAGCGATATCATTATATCGCTATTTTTTTACCATAGAACGTGTTATGATTACCTATTAAATTATTTTCCATATACGATTCAATACTATTAATATTGGCACACCTGCTTGCGGGTTGAATACATAGACACTACTGTAGTTATAAGATCTGACATGTACCTATAATAATCTATTCGGCAAATAAATGATTTGATTACCTTTGCTGCAATATCATCACAATCTTGCGCCATTTCCTCCAAACTCCCTGACCGAGGCAGTTCCATAGGCGCCTCATCCGTCATAGTGCCGATAGATTTCTGTTCGTTCAGTTTCTTGAATCGCTCCATTATGTACTCTTGGAAGAATTGCGCTTTGTTTTTCAGCTCTGCCATTAAAGCTTCGTTGCTTTCTTGGGATGCTGGAATTATGTTGAAAATAATATTAAAATACATAATATTGGGTGACATATAGACTAAAATTTAGTGGTAGTTTATTTTCTTCTAAAGTTTTACACATGTTCAAGTCATTTTGTATACAAAAGTTCAGATTTCAATAACTTTATTACTTAAGGCTTACAAAATAAGCATAAGACAAGTAAAATTTCATAGAATAATTTATCTATACTAATATTATAAAGAGGGAAAGATTCGATTGTTTGTATGTTTGTTTGTTTGTTTGAATTGAATAGGCTCCGAAACTACTGGACCGAGTTAAAAAATTCTTTCACCATTAGAATCCTTAATTTTCCGTGATGAACATAGGCTATATAATATTTTCAAAAAAGTTAGGGATCCGCATGAAAAATTCAATAATTGAACCGTGGGCTGTATATTCAACCTCTTTTTCTATTATGGCGCGTCAGAATAGTAAAAGAGGTTGTATAGCGCACGGTGCTTGCTTTTTCTCTACGGCCAGTGTCAGTTTTGGAATGTTGAGTCAATGTCAAAAACCCTAATGCTGTTAAAAAAGTAAAGATCCGTATGAAAACTGTGAAACCTATCGTTTTAGTGTGTATAATTTCTGATTTTTTTGTTTAATACCCGTGCGAAGCCGGGGCGGGCCGCTAGTTTTAATAATATTATAAGCAATAAGCTGTTATTGATTTTCTCGTCACTTAAAGTTTTCAACCACTTGTGGAAGAAGTGAAGAAAACCAACGCAATGTGAGTTCGGTATAGAAGTGAAAGCGACATTCTCTTTGAAGTCAGTTAAATAAATACGCTAAACAATACACATAGTATCATTAAACTTCTGTTATGGGTACTGATATGCATAATACAATATATAGATGAATATTTTTTTATCATTTATAGAAACGACCAGATCATCATCATCATCATCACCAGCCTATAATAGTCCACTGCTGGACATAGGCCTCCCCTAATGAGCGCCAAAGATGGCACTAACATTTGGGGGTTAATGCCCATAATCCCCACGCTGGGCATGCGAGTTGGGGATCGCAGTTCGGTGGAGTTGTTCTGCAGAGGGCGCTGCTGCCCGCCCTCCGGTGTGTTTCCCTTAGTCGCCTCTTACGACACCCACGGGAAGAGATGGGGTGGTGAAATTCTATGCCGACACCACACGGCACGACCAGATCACCCGCGACAAATATCTGGAGATACTACAAACACGCCACAGATGTCGTCATTGAAAAAATGTGATTCAAAAAACAACATGCTTGACTTTAAAAACTTTACCTAATCTAAGATGACACTTCCCGAGCTGCTCTTCTAAATGCTTAACATTCTTCGTGTGTTTCTCACATTGCATGCACGGCTCCATTTCTTTCCTCATCGCCGTCTTCTCATCTACAAACACAAATAAAAATAAAATTTACCGTCATTGCTTTTTATTTTATTTTATTTATTTATAGATTGAAAACTTATTTGGAATTGTCTCGGTCTGAGAGTGTAAACGATTATTTCAAATTAATAATTTAAAATCAGCGACATCATCGTCCGGTGGGATTAAATTAATAACGATTTTTCATACACATGTAACCTGTCAGCTCGTTAAATAAAGAAGTTCATTAGTCTCTATATTTTTGGTTCACATTATTAACGCGCTTTGAACAAAGAGTGCGCGAAGTTTAGCCAACCGCAAGAACTTTCGTCGCGAAATCCCTTTGATGTGCGGCAGTTTACCGAAAAGGCATTTGTTGATTCGATATGACGAACTTCTTGGCGAGACTTGTCCGCGACAGCGCAAATCTTCGCGATAGTGCGGCCGTAGCATTATGGTGGGTCGAAACAAAGCGAACGCCAGCGAGCGAACGCTACGAGGATTCTACGATCGGTACCGAACGTTCGCTTTCGTTGTTGTGTCCACACTAAACGAACGGATGCAAAACCGCGGAGCACGGCCGAAGGCGAACGAAGGCCGTTCGGACTCGCTTGCTTTTGCGATAACGTCCACACTGGTTCATTCGCATTCGATTGTTACCCAGCAGAGAGCCTCAACTGTCAAACCGAACTCAGGGTTCTGGCTAAGACGTACCTTTTAAATATTGGTCTAGTTTTTCCGTAAATTCTCTCTGCTTATCCGTAAATTCCCTCTGCAGCTCTGATATCCTCCGATTAGCACCCTCCAGTTCGGTTCTCGAACAAGTCAGATCCGAGTTCAGTTTGTCTATCTGCTGCTTGTACTTCTCTAACCGCTCTACGTATTCTTTCTCTTGAAGTTTGAAATGTTCCCGCTCTTTTTGTACTTTTGTGGATATGTCCTTCATTTCTCTGGTTGCGGAGTCGCGTGCGCTGCATGCCTGTCAAACAAATATACAGGGTGTTTGGTGTATCGTTTGCTAAAATGAAATGGGGGTGGAGGGGGGTTTTTGCTACCTTCTCGACCCTCTCAAAAAATCCTGGCCCTACGGAGTATTGCATGTACTTTTTTGTAATATTTATTTATAATTTAAAAAAGTCTGCACTTAAAATATGATATAAAAAATATGTATAACCTCCTAATTTGTGATTTATTACAATGTTTAATAGAAACAATTGCGATAAATGCAGACTATTGCAAGAAAAAATACCATGTCACCTTAGTAGCAATTTAATTATTTTTTTTAATCATGTTCAATTTTATAGCTATTCTTTGCGTGGTAAAAATCTGATTGGTGTTTTTCAAAATTTACCGCTCATATTATTATTGTAAATTGCCTCCATTCCATGACTAAGACATTTCCATGAACTGGAGACTGGCAGAAAAGTGGGGTCAAGTCAAGTCACAAACTAACATATCATACCAGTCGGAAATGTCCGCGAGCTAATTCCAATGTTTGAAAGCGTTACCTGTAGATACAAGTTCTTAAGCTCTCCATTTTCTTTGAGGGTATCCTTGAGGTGTCCGCTGCACCGTTCCAACTCACGCAGTAAGTCCGCGTTCGCTTCTTGCGCCAGCGACGCGCGGGAACCTCTCTCGGATTTCAGCTTATCATGCTCCATTTCAAGCTCCGCGTATTTCAGGTCTATCTGCAAGTACACAGTATCATCTGAGGTTAGGGCTTAGGGTTAAAGTGATCACAAAACGATTTTTTTTCTCTGTGAAAAATTCTCTGTAACATTTAGAAATACATGTGATTGTTTTTGGAATTGTTTGAAATTGTTGTTGTCTATGTTTTTAAGCAATAAATATTCCATTCCTCCGCTAATCGCAAAATTAAATATCGGAGATGACAAAGAAGCATTATTTTAGATAGGTAGATATATTGAAGAGGCATTATAAACAAACTTTTCCAATCCTAATATTGTACAAGATTAAAGAATTAATTGTTGTACATGTGTTTTTCTCTAACATACGTTCCGCCCTAGCTTTACATGGGTATACAAAACAAAAACTAAAAATATATGAAAAAATAGCATTATCATTAGTTTAGCTACTACCAAGCCGTAAACGAGATAAGACCTCCAAAATGTTCATTATGAATGTAAGCGGGTTAACTACGAACCTATTATCAATATCTATTATCAGCGCTCACTGAGCGCATAGAGGCGGTACGGGCGCGAAGTCCCTCGTTAAGGGATGAAACGTTGGTGTTCTTACAACATATAATAGGTTCGTAGTTAACCCGCTTACATTCATAATGAATTCATCAAACTACGATAGTTTTTATAGTAAAACCTCCAAAATGTACTTACAGATTTGAGCTCCGCCCTCGCATCTTCAACTTCCCTCCTCAGCTCCTCGTTCCGTTGTCTATAGCTCTCTAGCAGGTCGCCGTCGGAGCTGCCGAGCAGTTCTAGCTTGTTCTGCAGAACAGCGAGGCGCGAGCTCATCTGCATCTCTACGCCTTTCTGCTCTTCCAACTTTGCACGGTACTCGGACTCTTGTTTGCGGTGGTGCTCTAGCTTTTTGTCTCTGTTGATTATATAACTTGCTTTATTTCTTGTCTTTTTATGTATCGGTGCAACAAATATTTATAAGCGGATTAAGAATTTCACTGATTCATAATTAAACAAGTTTCGTCAAGTGCGTAGTATTACGCGCGCCGAGTTTCGAACTTTTATCGTATAGGTAGTATATTGACGACCTCTGTGGCGCGGTGGGCCAATGTTCGCTAATAAATATTTGTTTTACTGATACATTAATAAAAATATAAATAAAGCAAGTTTGTGTAATCGTATAGTTATGTACGTATTTTGACGACCTCTGTGGCGCGGTGGGCGCAAAATATAATATACAAAATATATAATATTGTTATATGTGTGTGTATCAGTCATGTATGTGTATAGCCCATAACACAAGCTCTGGCTTAGCTTGGGACTTGGCTGTGTAGATTGTCCAGCATTATTTATTTATAATTGCTGACTTACCGTTTGGCTATTTCCTCTTGTAGTGTCGGTATTTTCTGTAATTGTATTTTGTAGCGACTGAGGATTTCCTTCAAAGTTGTTAATTTACCCGGCGATGGTGGTTCTCCTGGAAATATTATGAACATTGAAAAATAGAAAGTTTTGTTGCACGACACTCAAAAACATAATCTGGCAAAAACGTTTTCATTGACAAGTTTTTACATACAGGTGGTCAAGCATCAAAAAAATATCGGATTTTTACTTTGATTCACAATTTATTTTAGTAAAACTCCTAACAAATGGCTTAAATGTGCGGAAAACTTCTAGAAAATAAAATTAAAAACCCGATTTTTTTCACACATTAACGTTTACTTCACACGATCATTTAACAATTATTCCAAATAAACTTACACATTTTGGGTTACATTATTTATTAAAGTTTTCATACGGAGCCCTAGCTTTTTTGAAAATATTCTGTAGACAATGATAAGGAATCTAATGGTGAAATCTAATTTTCAAATAGAGATCAAGTAGTTTTATAGCCTGTTCAATTCAAACAAACAATCAAATCTTTCCTCTTTATAATATTAGTATAGATTTTTTGTATTTTCTTTTGTGTTTTTTTTTATTTATAACGAGATACTTAGTAAATAATGATAATAAATCCTCACCAATATAAGCACTGTCAGGCATAGTTTCCATCAGTATCTGGTGCAGCGTGGATCTCCAATGCTCGTACTCTTTCTGACTCGCAGACAACTTGTTGCGGAATAGAACCAGCTCGTGAGCTGTCACTTCTAATTTAGACTGGAAATAATCATTAGTTTGTGTTATCTACAAGAGATAATAGACCAGACATTGTCACAGACACAGAGTGATCAAGAAAGAAATTGTAAACCGGAAAATATCATTATTATAATTTCCACACTGACATGGTGTGTCCATGACCATTGCATAGTTGAAAAATACAAGAAAAAAGGTAAATACAAGAGGAATTTATATGTATAACATGCATCAGTCGCTAGTATATAAACTCACCCCCAACTCCTTAACCTGTTCCTTAGCGGCGTTCCTCTCAGCCGTGACCTGGGCTAGCCGTTCCTTAGCCCTCGCCGTCTCTCCACTCACCAGCCTGCTTTGTGCCGCCTCTAACTCACTCGCTAAGCGGTTTATAGTCGCCCCTTTCTCGATTATAATACTTTCTTTCTCTTTCTCGCGCTCCATACATCGACGTTCCAGTGTTCTTATTTCGTTGTCCTGCATAATTTGTTATTTATTTAGACATATTTTTATTATTTATTTATTTTATTCAGACATATTTTTGGTAAATCTGCTATTTGTGCAGGGTGTTCTGGTCGTTTACTCTGTATAATAATAAATATCTATATGTAATAATATTGTATTATGTATAAATAAATAATTAATGCTGGAACTATCTGTTGTTTGTTTGCGACAGTCTGCAGTTAGCTCAAGTGTTTCAATCATAAACAATGTTCTAATTTGGTTATATAATTGTAATATTCTTGTGACGACCTCTGTGGCGCGGTGGGCGAAGGTCCGCCTGCGGCGCAGGAGGTTGCGGGTTCGATTCCCGCCTCGGGACAAATATTTGTACGATCTGCAGATATTTGTTCAGGGCGTTCTGGTCGTTTTCTATGTATAATAAAAAATATCTAAATATTATGTATTAATATTGTATTATGTATATCAGTCATCTAGTACCCATAACACAAGCTCTGCTTAGCTTGGGGCTAGATGATGCTGTGTGGATTGTCCGGCATTATTTATTTATTTATTTGTTAATAAAGGTTTTTACCCTAATTTTAAAACAACTTTTGTTTTAATCATAAATTTTGTTTCGTTTTTCCTTAGAAGCGTGGTAATTGTAATGTGTCAAATAAATTATAGGTATAATTTGATTTAATTTGAACAGATAAATCTTACTTTTTCGTCAAGCCTGCCTTTCGCCTTCATCAAATCGCTCTGCAGTCTGTCCATTTCTTCTCTGTGCCTGTCTTGCTGCTCTCTAAACAGCGCGTCCGTGTCGTGACTGTGAGCCACCTGAAAGTTAATAATAGTTTTCATCACTTTTTGTAATAATTTAATTAATCTAATCAAATAATTATTAATAATAATCAATAATGCGACAAGCCGAAGACAGGGCGCTATGGCGCTCATTAGGGGAGGCCTATGTCCAGCAGTGGACCAACATAGGCTGATGATGATGATGATGAATCAAATAATTAATTTATTTTTATATGATTTTTTTTTATATTTATGATTTTTTTTTATATTTATGATTTTTTTTATGAATATTTTTTTATATTTATGATTTTTTATTTAATAAATTAATTTAGTTAATTACTATGTTTAAATCACTACATAATATAAAACAAGGTCGCTTCCCGCTGTTTGCCCCCTATCGTATGCTTAGATCTTTAAAACTACGCAACGGATTTTAATGCGGTTTTTTTAATAGATAGAGTGATTCAGGAGGAAGGTTTTTATGTATAGCATGCATTAGTATCAGTATTGCATACGTGCGAAGCAGGGGCGGGTCGCTAGTTGTATAATAAAATCTATATATATATATAATATTATTGTATTAAGTATATCAGTCATCTAGTACCCATAACACAAGCTCTTCTTAGCTTGGGGTTAGGTGATGCTGTGTGGATTGTCCAGCATTATTTGTATACAAGTCACACACACAGTTTCTCGTGTAGCAATGCGTTGCGCATGTAATCAACCTAGATATATACTACTCTAATACAAATAATAGCAGTGAATGTTTTTAAACTTACGCGATCTGAACACATAATGATTAGTAATTAACGAGTATTTATCGCGTATTAATTTTAACCTTAATTTTAACCTTTTTACCCGTTAGTAATTAACGGGTATTTAAAAAAAAATAAATTACTAATCATTAAATAATACCAGTACATGGTGAAAACATGCTCAAATTACAAATCATTTGGTATTACGTTTGTATGGGAAATTAATCCGCCCGGAGCCTTAATTAAAATAATAAGTTTAGTTACCTGCTGTGTATGCAAGCGTTGCTGCACATCCTGCAAGCTGATGGTAGCCGACCTCAGGTCCAGCTTCAACTGGTCCTTCTCCTGGTCGCTCGCCACCAGCTGCTCCGAGAGAGCGTTCACTCGCTGCTCCAACTCTAGCATACTGTGTTTGCTGGATGCTGGAACCAAATTAAATAAATAAATCAATCATACTGGACAATCCACTACTGTGTTTGCTGGAACCAAATTAAATAAAAAAATCAAAAATACTGGACAATCGACTACTGTTTGCTGGATGCTGGAACCAAATTAAATAAATAATGCCGGACAATCCACACAGCATCACCTAGCCCAAAGCTAAGCAGAATCAGATTTCAATAACTTTATTTCTGTAGGCTGTTTTGTAACAAGCACTTAGACAAGTAAAATTTGTAGCCACGGATACCGGGATCAGTGGATAAAAATATTTATTAGTTTTTCATTGGAAACCGATCCCGGTATCGGTGGATAAAACTTGGCGGTATCAGTAGCCAATTAAATCTGATCCCGGGATCCGTGGACACAAACCCAAAATTTCATACAGTTCATTTTATAAAATAGAAATAGTAAGTTATTGATTTTCTGTTACTTTAATTCATTGTCCACCAGTGGAAGAAGTGAAAAGGAAACCACTAGTACGTGGTATGTGTGTGGCTGTGTGCATAATCCAGCAGTATTTATTTGTTTATTTTGTTTATATTTTCTCGGTTAAAAAGTAGCTTATTATGTTATTGTGAACTTCAACAACTTTGCTAATTTTGGAACTAGCAATTAAACTAGAAACAGACTGTTCCTATGTGAATTTGCTACGAATTATGAGATCTGGACAATTTAATTTGCCTCATCTGATTTTGTTGTTTCTCTCATTGCGTCACGTTCCTTGCGCTGTCTTATTTTAGTTAGGAAGCACGTGATTGTTCTACCGAGCAAGTGATGAGCTTCTTTCAAAGACAGGTCCGCCTTATCCTTGTCGTTGATAGCGGCGGCGAGCCGGCCGCGGAGGCTGCTGATCTCTGTGTCCAGCTGCTCCATCTGAGAAGCCAGCTGCTGGCATTCCTTTACACGCATCTGGAATCAATTGTTTACATGTTTTAGTGGGAACTTGTAAGGGGCTGTTCAAAAAAACCTACGGGCCAATCATAAAATTGAGTTTTGATTCCTTTTGCTAACCACCCTTAAGTGCCTTGGATAAGATTAGCATTTGCTTGAATCAGAAACTTAGATTTTCGTTTTTCGTGTGTGCAGGGACTTTCTTCGTTAGCACTAATTTAAGCTTAGATTCGCGACGTTGCCACTTGGTAAGGGTGGTCTGAAGGGTCCGCAAGAATAAAACAATGGGAACATGGGAGAGATGCAGTGGGGTAACATGGTCTGAAATAAGTGATGTATATTTAGCCACCAGTGGGATAGTAAAGATTATAAAAACTAGTTTCTGCCAGTGTCAGTGAACACCCATAGATAGTATCCTATGGAAAAACAAATTTACTTCTTATCCCATAGAAAGTCTTTGCAGTATTCATAGTTTAGACCTACACCTATGCAAAACTTCAGATTTAACTGTGTGATGTGATGTGATAGCACTTAAAGTACTATTGTAAATAATTTTCATATTTTTATGTTTTATCAGCCAAGTGGCATTTCATAAAACAGTCCAGTAATTTTTGCTCACCTCATACATGACTTTCAACTGCTCATGGTTCATGTATTCTTGTCGGGCTTCATAACTGTTTATGCCATTAATGTGTCCTGAAATCAAATAATATTAAAAAGTGAAGTTATCTACAGTTACAAAATCTGATATAATAAAATACTAATAAAAAATTGTGAGTATTGATGTGTGTAGGACCACATATTGTGGCATTGTGTAAATAAATAAATAATGCCGGACAAGCCATACAGCATCATCTAGCCCCAGGCTAAGCAGAGCTTGTGTTATGGGTACTAGATGATTGATATACATAATACATCGTGTATACTGTGTATAGGGAAGACCTAACATTTGATCCATATTGCCTATGAGCTGATGAATGTAATCCAAAATATATTCATAATCAATTATTTTAATTTTTTAAGTTCTCTATTTAGCACATATAAACTAAACACTGTTTAGAACATAACTAGTAATTATAAATTTATAAATAGCTGAACAGGCTAAGGATGCCTTTAAAAGCTTTTTGATAAAATTACTTTTTTTATTTAATATCTAACTTGATAAATCATACACTACTCAAAATTAATAATTGTAACATAAAAGTAACTTACTAATTAAGACCACTTATTATGTAGCATGCATAATAAATTCCCACCCAATCGCTTTGTGACAAGCATTACTTTTTCCTAGTAAGAAATAGGTGAAGAATAAATTTCCTTTATATATCCTGTGAGCATACCTCTAAGTTCTTGTTGGAAATAATTATTCTGTCCATCACCATCTCCGTAAGGGCTGAACTGTAATTTGATTGGCTCCTCTTGATGTCGGACATGACTAAGCGGCATGTGGCTCTTAGGAGTCTCGCAGTAGGCTTTAGGCGTCTCCGCACCATGGTCTTTGAGGTGGTTCAGGGATTCTATGTATGTTGGGGGACGGCCTGTCTTTTGAGGGCCTGTGGGCGTGAAATATAAATTTAAACCATACCTTACTTTACTAGAAACAACAAAAGATTTAATCATGATTACTTGACTTATAGGTACCATTATGTTGAGTGTTGTCCAAAGTAAAGTTGCCGCTGCTGTTCACAGAACTAGCTTCATCATCATCTAGCAAGTCATCGAAAGCATTTGCCAGCTTGTGCTTCAGCTAAAACATAACAAGAAAGGTATAACAATAATTATTATTAGGTATGCCAAACAATTTGACACAAGTAAATACTTTATATTAATTGAATTTATAAATAAATAATGAATTATACGGCATAGATAGCGGCAAGCTAAACTGTTTATAGTTTTACAGCGGTTTCGGCTCCAAACCAGCTAACGTAACACGTATGCTAAGAATTGAGCCTATAAAAAGTTTATCAGCAGAACTGTCCCCGGATCTATTTTCCATGCGACAAATGTGCAGAACTGTGTTGAGCAGATATCTTCGAGACCTTTCTATTTATTCTGATGATATTAAAGTAAAATATACCTCTTCGTTTCGCCGTTTCTGGTCTTCAAGTTCCTCTTGTTCTTCGAGTCTATCTTGTGCACTGTTATTAATGTGGATGCTTGCAGCACCTTGAAACAAACTCATACCTGGCCCTTCCATACTAAAACTATAAGCGACGAGTGTATGACACTGTGCGAAAATAGTTAAAATTTAAAAGTTTTCGAACAAAAATACACACACAACATCACAACACAAAATCACAAACAACAAACAAAACCAAAGACAATTAAAATACAATTATGTCAATTACACCAACACAAAGAAGTTAACTATTTTGGGTTGCCATAGTAAAATTAATCACAAAATTTTATTCGTACGGCCGCGCCACAAACTAAAATGGGCTACTGGCCCTAGGGCTTGAAAATTTTCAAATTAGTAAAAGGTTTTCTTATAATAACTAGACAAGTATAATGCACAAGGTATAAACGAAATTAATCTTCAAATAGCATCGCTTCGTAAGATAAGTGTTTAAGTCATAGTGCGTCGACAGTTTTTCAAAAGATATAATTGTTTTGTTGAAGATATCTGCTCAACACCCTCTGGCTGCTACGAATTATGCCAACTAAACATTTGCTAGATAGACGAGTAAGTTTTACCTATATTTCGGAATCGCATGGCCACAGAACATTATTACTAGCATGGCGTGACCAAGGAACTTATACCCAATCTGGAATGCGCACAAGCTGCCGATACGCGGTCCGAGCGAGATAGCTTCGCGAGAGCCCTCTGTCCCTTTCAGGATCAGGATCACCAATCACAACAAATGAATATGGCTGACGTGCTGCCAGTCTAACTTAGATTATATTCTACTTATAATCTTTTCTATTTTTATTGACATTTCAATATAGTGTCCAAATTATTGCTAATAAAATGTTATCATCATAACAGATACTTGGAACATATTAGAAAATATAATGAACGAAAATTAATGCTTTTTAGTAAGACATGTCAAATTTATTTGTTCCTACCACTTCTACTAAATTCGGGAATAATCCACCTGGCAACACTTTAGAAAGGGACACAGGGCTCTCGAAGCGCTTTCTCCCTCGGACCGGATTTCTCTCTGACCAAGTGATTGTCTGTAATAGAATTGACTTGACTTGACTTCTTTGATATGGCAATATAATATATAATAATAAATAATATAATAATATACAATATGTAATCTCAGACGAACTTCGTCTGAGTATGTAATAGACTTAGGGTCATACACATGAATCAAATTGACAACGCACATTCCAGGTTGGGTATAAGTTCCTTGGGCGTGAGTCACGTAGAATGTACGTCACTTCCGTTTGCTAGAAAATGTCAAATATTTTTTCAACAGAACACTTGAATGCGAATCACCAATCACGTCATTCATTGAATAACTCATTCTCATTCATATAGTCAGTCAGCTGTTTCGGTTTGGTTTGTTTTGTGCTTTTGAAAAATAATTTGGATATTGTATGTACGCCTATTCGTCTACACTACACTCTTGTTGGAAATACAATAATAAGAATGGCATTCAAACCTGTAACACACGTCCTCTTTGATATGGATGGTCTAATTTTAAGTAAGTTTATCACTAGTAAATATTGCATCATGTTTTTCTTGTACACTTTTATCATATTTCTTACGTTTTCTCACTCACAATACTCGTCGTAGCTAGTACTAACAGGAAAGCCATAAACGCCTGGGTCTAGGGTAAAGAGACGGTCAACGCCGCCGTCGTCGCGCGCCGGCCGGCAATAGAACGTTTCGTGGGGCGAAACAGCAAATAATTACTCCCGGGGGCGTAGTCTTATCAATGAAGGAACTAACTCATGATGTGATCAATAACGAAGCTTGTTTGTATATATCATTATAAGAGTGAATAGTTTATAAATATTATATATAATATTACTCTTGATTGGCACACAGCACTTTTCCAGGGTTTGTAGTGGTCTAGCGTAGCAAGCTATTCTAGTAGGTACCTACCAAATTTCATACAAATCCATTCCGCCATTTCAACTTCTGTCTATAAGAATATTTGTGTGATATACTACCAATTTTTTAAGATTAAAAAAGACTTATTAAAACGCTCTTTCAGACACAGAAGACCTGTACACACAAGTCTTCCAAACAATTCTTTCAAGGTTTGGAAAGACATACACATGGGAGTTGAAGTTGAAACTAATGGGTAGTCATGCGCATGAGACAGCCAGAATGATTGTGGAAGAAATGGAGCTTCCTATGACCATTGATGATTTTCTTGTGGAGAGCAAACAGCTTATGGAAGAGGTTTTCCCAGACACTAGGGTGTTGCCAGGTAAAGCAATGGTAAAATTACTGCCCCATCAGACAATTACATTGTTGTAGTTTTTGATAAAAGTTTTCATACTTTCTAAGTTAAGTTATCGACAATGGTACATTATATAGACACATAATGCCATAATGAAGAAGTCAATGCCGAATTATTACTAGGAATTACACCACCTTTATTTATGGCACTTATATCACACAAAAATTATGTTTATTAGCTTATTTTCTTGAATAAGTTGTAATAAAAGATTTTCTATCTTTAATTCATGTTATAATAGTATAGTATATTTTTACAAGGTATTTAATGCCTAAAAAATGGTATTTCATGCCATGCAGCATTCCACAGCTTGGCTATATAGACCGTGATATAGCCTTTCTAAATTTATGTAGCTATCTCAACTTACTGACTTAGTTTTTCTAGTACACATAACCAAGCTCTGCATACTTTATAGCTAGATTAGATAGTGCTGTGTGGGTTATCCAGCATTTTATGTTTTTACAGGTGCAAAAAGGCTAATAGAACATCTACACAAGCACAATATACCCATGGGCCTAGCAACAAGCTCAAGTCAAGAGTCGTACGAACTGAAGACCAACAAACATCACAAACAGCTCTTTTCTCTGTTCCCATACAAGACCTTTGGCTCGTCAGACCCTGAAGTCAAAAGGGGGAAACCTTATCCTGATATATTTATAGTTGCTGCGAATAAATTCCCTGAGAAACCATCATCAGATGAGGTAAAAGTTATTAACATTTCAGTACTACCTAGGTAGCAATATGTAGTTTGTCAAACTTATTTTGTTGGCAGTGTGCCCTTTATGAGCTAAAATTGCCCTTTATCATAAGACAATAATTTGGTGAGTAGTCAAAATAGACTACAAATATTTATGATGATTAAAATTACATATAAAGCCATAAACTATATATAACTAAAGCTTAATAATTTTTGTGCGTAATATTTTTAGTCGTAAATTTATTTCTATGCTTCTAAAAAAAATAGTTTTGTGTGTGGAATTGGGTTCAAAAAGGTATTTGAATCTTCAACTCTTTATCTCCCAATGGTTAGTGTTGAGAAGCAAACCATAAAACATTATCACATGGCATTAACACGGAAGCATGGTCCATAAACAATCCAATATTACATGATGCTCTATTGTTTCTTGACGGCCAATTTTAAGGTGCTTTCTGTATGTACAATTTTTCCTCCGAGTTTTCCTTTTTCTACGTATTTATGGCCACATAATATGTTAGAAATTAAATAAGACTTTACTTTCTAGTGCCTAGTGTTCGAAGATGCAGTGAATGGTGTCAAAGCAGCAAGAGCCGCGGGCATGCAAGTAGTCATGGTGCCTGACTCGAGGGTGGACAAGTCACTGACAGAGGAGGCCACTCTGGTTCTCTCCAGCTTAGAGGAGTTCCAACCAGAGGCCTTTGGTCTACCTCCTTTTGAGGAGTAGCATACCTGAATTAACGTGTGAGACAAGATTTTTTAGAGTCTCATAAATAATGGGATCTCTAATAATTCCCAATATGTACCTCATTGTTTACATACCATAAATAATAATAGTGAAAATGTTATTTAATATTTACAATTGATTACATATTGCGATACAATATGAACCTAATCACAACACTATAGTGTTTCATATAAGTTATTTAATTATAATTAAAAAGGATAGAGAAAGAGCTTTATTGTCCAGTACAAAACGAACGCGTCTAATTATTTTAGCAAATAATTTTAAGATGGGTGAACAATAAACTTAAATTCTAATCAATAAAATAAGTACTATTGTGTTTTATAGATTTATTTATTTATATTTTTTTATCGATTTTATTCTATTTCTGATGCAACGCTGAAGGCCTGTTCAAATGTACGTGGATTTCGTTGTCAAATGGCAGCGAAATCCGACTGACCTATTTATTATGACGGCAATATTCACCAAAACTTAAAATATACATAAACTAGTATTATTTTATCTGTGGCAAAACTAAGCGAAACTTATTGCTCTCAGACAACACGTAGGCTTAAACAAGGGCGTAGCCAGGATTCTGTTCAGGGGGGGGGCAGCCGAAAAAAAAAACCAAGAATACCTACTAAGTACATGCTGCACGAGAAATGGGATAGGTAGGCTACGTTTAGAATAAAAAAAAACAACAATAGTTTAACTATACGTCACGTTATTTTACAAAATAGTAGTCCTCGAGGTACTCCAAAAAACCATTTTAGCAGCTCTGATTCAATTTTGTTCTAATTTTTTTAAGTACCATGCTTCGGTGTAGGCTGAGCATAGGCCGTTTAAAGGATTTTCAGTCATCATTTCCTCAGCCATATTTACTTCTAAGCACTTTCCGCGAATTTTTTGAGATTTTTCGATGTTTTTTAAATAAGTACGCAATAGTGTGACTCTAGATATATCTGCTAGCCCCGAATATTTAAAAAAATCATAGTCAAGAAAAGAAAGCTAAGAACAATTTGGTTTTAGAAGATAAAAAAACTCTTACTACGGAATGAATGGCGAGCGAAGCGAGCCTCCAAATTTTTGTCATATTTTGGAGAGGCTGGTAAACATGACAAAAAGGCTATAGAATTAACGGCGAGCGGAGCGAGCCGCAATTTTTTTTAGACATTTTGGATGTTCTGTAAAATACAATCAAGACTTAGTGTGTTTGGATGGTCACGTGGTAGCATAAAAAATATAACAGTGAGCGGAATGAGCGCTCATATTTTGTTGTGTTTGCGGCCTCTGAAAATGGTTGAGAAATTGTGAAATTTTTGGAAGGCTGTTAAAATGCCTACAAAAGAAGAGAATGAACGGCGAGCGAAGCGAGCCGCGAAATTTTTTGTAACATTTTTGGTCGTTAGCAAACATATTTGAAAATTATGCTATAACCTAAGACATAACAGCAAACAGAGGGAGATATTCAATTACGGAAAACTTGAAAATAGTTATCTATCCATCTATAGATTTACGAAATTTAAAGTTATGTCGTGATCTGCCTTCCTGCCCGACTCCCAATGGAGTCGGGCGTAAATGAATGCGATGCGTGCACCTAGCTCACTAACCTACAATGTAGGTAAACAATAGGAATTAAATGGCATGGAGAGCGAGCGCGCCCTACCCCCCCACCGATGACGCGCAGCGCGCTGTTGCAAAGTGGAGAACGTGGTAATTTTAAAGTTTGGCGAAGAAAACTTGGTAAAACGACAAAAAAAAATTAGATATTTAGATATAGGTACAAAAAAACAAAATGGATGGTCCCGTAGCAGCGTAAAAAAATTATAACAGTGAGTGGAATGAGCGCTGATATTTTTTTGTGTTTGCGGCCTCTGAAAATTGTTAAGAAAATGTGACATTTTCGGAAGGCTGTAAAAAAGCTTACAAAAGTAGAGAATTAACCGCGAGCGAAGCAAGCCGCGAAATTTTTTCTGACTTTTTCGGTCTTTAGCGAACAGTTTTGAAAGTATTCTAAACTTAAGAAATAACAGCAAACGGAGGGAGATATTCAATTACGGAAAAACATGGAAATAGGTATCTATCCAATAAATGTGCCTACATAATAATGTAGATGCACAATAAGAATCGAATGGCACGGAGCGCGAGCGCGCCCTACCCCGCAACCAACAACGCGCAGCGCGCTGTTGCAGTGAAGAATTTTGATGAAAAAAAAAATTTAAGAGCCTTGACTTTTTAACCAACCATTTCAGGTGCTGCGTGACACGTACATATCCGAGAAAATTTTATCCATTGAAGTTTGATTTTAAACGGTGCCTCAACATTTCGGTGGGGGTTTGAATTTAGATGCAAACATAGTACGATTGTATAAAATTGACCTGTCAATGAAGTTTAGTTTATTAATAGGCTTGGCTATCTACGTAGTACGTATTTAAAATTAAAACTGCATTCTCTAGGGGGGGGGCAGCTGCCCCCCCCTGCCCGTACCTCCCTACGCCCATGGGCTTAAACATTTGCTGTTAGTTTAGAGAAGGATCGCGTCCGCGTTCAGTCAGCTATGCGATCAGTTAGCGACCTTCGCGCTAGCTTGAGGTAACGTTTGACTACCGGAAATGCTATAAATAGTGATGAATGACGCCTTCTGATCATGGCTCATTATAGAAACTCAGTGTTCACTACACACTGTTCCATTTAGCTTAATATCACGTGCCTCAAACCGTTGTTTGTTTAGTGTAGGTACTGTACTGGACTGTAGGTAAAACGACGACCTAATTGTCCCATAAGTATGTACAATGTACATAATATATTAAAACAGATGCGATTGATATGAATTTATTTGGTCGCTACGTGCTCGAATTATTTTTCTGAAATATATTGGGCTTTTTTAATCACGTTACCATCTAAGATGTTTCTAAAGGTGTTTAAATACAAGCAAGATTATTGAGATAAGCTTCATGGTTATAGGTACCTGCATTTTGTTATCAATCACTAAACAATGCAAGGTTGTTCGCTGAAGAAGTGAATATTTCAATTGCTATACCATAAAAAAGTTAACACATTGACATAAGATTCATATTGAATGGTAATTAGCGTGATAAATATCCCTCATGGTTCTCGTAGAGATAAGATAGATCTCGGGTGATGTAACCGCCTCTCAAGTTGATACACAAATTGTTTTGTAGATAATTCCGCTGACAAACTGTAGATACAAAAACTGTGTTGTGCTGCAATAAAATGGGGTTTAAAAAAGTGACGCATGTTTTATTTGATATGGATGGATTGATACTGAGTAAGTTGATTGTTTTATAAATAGATACATTTGTAAATTTAACCGATACTTTCCGGTGTTCGTTGTTTTTTACTGTCTCTTTATCTTTACTAATAATATAAATGCGTATATAAATAATCTAAATTAAGCTAGTTTACTATACCCTATCAATTTATCAATAAAGACAATTCAAATTTAAGTAAAGAAGAAAATTCGATCTGGTCAGATAGAATCTTTAAGTATATCATAACTTTACTGAAATTAATTGTGTAGATAGGTACCGTGCCGTGTGGTGCCGGCATAGAATTTCACCCCAACTCTTCCCGTGGGTGTCGTAAGAGGCGACTAAGGGAAACACAGCGGGGGGCGGGCAGCAGCGCCTTCTGCAGAACAACTACACCGAACTGCGATCCCCAACCCGCATGCCCAGCGTGGGGATTATGGGCAATAACCCCCAAATAATGATGCCATCTATGGCGCTCATTCATTAGGGGAGGCCTATGTCCAGCAGTGGACTATTATAGGCTGGTGATGATGATGATGATGAGATAGGTATCTAAGTATTTTATAAAAAGCTTGTGGAAGGAACCTAGATATGTAAATAATTACTATTCTCATAAATAATAGCAGATCATAGTGAAAATATGCTGAAATCAGGTTTGTATGAGAAATACATTCGTCACCGGAGCCTTAAACTTTTTGAGCGTTATTTTGAAAATCATTCAAGATCTATACATTTATTTGAAACTTCAGACAGATACATAGAAAATACAAAAATTATAAAGGATGCTACTAAAAACAAACAAAAATAACAGTTAACTAATAATTAATCATGGGCAAAATCTGTCCTTAACTAACTTCACTTCTAATTTCTATTTTTTCAGACACAGAAGATCTTTACTCGATAGGCTTCCAAAAGATAGCCTCTCGCTACGGCAAAGAGTTCACATTCTCTTTAAAATGCAAGATAATGGGGCAAAAGAGCAGAGAGTTTTCACAGACAATTATAGAGGATTTGGATTTGCCACTGACGGTCGATGAGTTCATAGCAGAGGCGCGGGAGATATTCGATGAATTGTTCCCTACTTGCACGGTTCTTTCGGGTAACACCTACTTTTACACCCTATACTAATAATAATATTATTAAGAGTAAAGATTAGATTGTTTGTTTGAGTTGAATAGGCTCCGAAATGGACCGATTTGAAAAATTCTTTAACCATTAGAATCCTAAATATTCCGCACATAGGATATTCGCAAAAAAATTAGGGATCCGCATGACTAAATTATTTTTTGTTAAATACCCGTGCGAAGCCTCTGTTTTGCCAACGCTCTCGTAACAAACGTTTACCTACTTTCAATAATGGATGATAATGAAGACAACAATAATTAGGTAGGTTGGTAAGAACCACTGTGGCGCGGTGGGCAAAGGTCCGCGACGCAGGTTGCGGGTTCGATTCCCACCTCGGGACAAATATTTGTACGATCAACAATTATTTGTTCAGTGTGTTCTGGTCGTTTTCTAAGTATAGTAACAAATAATATTTATTCCTATAACATTATGTGTAGCACCAGTTATCTAGTACCCATAACACAAGCTCTGCTTAGCATGGGGCTGGGGCTGTGTGAATTGTCCAGCATTATTATTATTATATTATTATCATTCATGTTTACAGGAGTAAGGAAACTAATCGAGCACCTCCACGAGCACAAAATTCCTTTCGGCCTAGCCACAAGCAGTAGCTTAGAGAGCTATGCAGTGAAATCGAAGAACCATCAAGACCTTTTCGACCTCTTTGCGTATAAAACTTGGGGCTCATCGGATCCAGATGTGAAGAGGGGGAAGCCACATCCAGATGTGTTTCTTGTAGCGGCGAATAAATTTCCTGATCGACCCACTCCGGATCAGGTTAGTTTATTATTTAAGTTGTTTAGTAGCATTTCAGCATGGGCATAGTTCACGGGACATAGGCCTGTCATCCCAATGATTATTTAGTTAAAAATATTTACACACTGGACGTATTATGTCATCTGTGCACTGGACAAACTTTAAATATAATTTCCATCGACAACGATAGATGGCATTAGTGGGTAAATTAATCTTTTGAATTGATTAGGCTACTTGCGACCGATTTGAAATATTCTTTCAATATTAAAATCTTACATTAGGTATCCCGGATAAAATAGGCTAAGCGGAATATTTACATAAATTTTAGGTATCCGTTGAACACTTGAATAATGTAATCTTTGGGTTACATTATTAAGTCTATGACGTAGGTAGGTATGATTAATTGAAGATTAATAATTTTTGACTTTTTCTTAAATACCCGTGCGACGCCTGGGCAGGCCTGTAGTAATTTATAACATTGCATTATAAATGTTCTAAATAAAGTTTTTCAAAATTCCAGTGCCTTGTCTTCGAAGACTCTATCAACGGCGTACGCGCGGCGCGCGCTGCCGGCATGCAAGTGGTGATGGTGCCAGACCCACGGCTCGACAAGACCTTCGCGCGTGATGCTACCCTGGTACTCCACTCCATGGAGGAGTTCCAACCGGAGCTGTTTGGGCTACCACCTTATAATAGTTAGTTGTAAATCTACATATTATGTAGGTAGGATAGTTAATGTAATCTAGACGAGTTATGTTACGAAATTGTCATGGATCCATCAAAGTTCAAATTGCCAGCAAATTTAGTGAATCCTAGTAGGATAGTAGGAGTAATGGCACCCGGTATGACTGATCGGTACTAACACTGATTAAACCGTCCGTCCGTCGCGTCGCGTCGGTCCATGAGACCCTTGTCAAAAGTGTAGAGCAAAAATATGTTGTTGTTTTTGTAGGGACTCCAATAATTTTAATATTTATTTTATTATAGTGGCAGGGGAATTATACAATCTTTAAAAGTTTCAACTGTCTACCTTTTATGGTTTCTTTCATTGACAGACAGAGGAGGCTTACTAATAGAGATCCATCTTCACCCTTTCGGTACATAATAATGCGGAACCGCAAAATGTATTTATTTATATTATTTATTGTAATAAGTCATCTAGTACCCATAACACTTCGACTTCGCTAGGGGCTAGATGAGAGGGTGGATGCAAAACTATGGAATGAGGCGTGGATTTTCCAGCATTTTTTATTCCATAGAGAAACCGGGAGATCTTAGCTCTATAATAAAACTTGATCTACTTAATTTAATACTCATGCAGGTGAGTAAATCACCATCATCTGGGCAGTTTGCGTCTTAGGGACGCTATCGATTGTTTATTGGTTTGGATATGTTGAGCTATCTGTAGATTCTTTGCAACAGTCTGCAGTTAACTCGACAATTTCAACTGTATATAGCTGTTTGTTTTAGCGGTAATTTCTAGGAAAGGATTTAAATTTACACTGTAGGTAAGGTTAGTTATAAAAATATAATCAATACGTAACACATAAAATATTGTTTTATTTAATTAAATTCTCTAGTACAATAACAATAAGCGTAAACGACTAGCACTGAGTTGATTTGATCTAGGATATTTTTATACTGGCAATTTTTTTTTTTTTGTTTTATCTGCGATCAATCTTTTAGATTACGAGCAGGTGTGTTGTATGCGCTGGGATTTGCAGGGCTAAATGAATATTAACATAACAATGTTAGCACATTATGAACTCTGTCTAGATATCAGATTCAGATTCAATAACTTTATTTCTTTAGACTTACAAAATAAGCACTTAGACAGGTCAAATTTCATACAGTTAAAAGTGCTAAACTTTATGAGCTCTGTGAACATAGCCTTGAATGCGAAACTGCGATGGAGTTGATTCCATAATCATTACTGTAACAGCACCTAACAAAACATTTTATTTTTATTTTATTTTATTTTACAACTTTTAAGAAAACTTACAGCTAGGCTTTTACAATAAGGTGTTTTATTATAAAGTAACATGCATGAAGTATGCATGTGACGCTGTTGAAGGCTAATTACAAGTTTCCACTTTTAGGTATTTTTACATCATTGTATGTAAGTAAGAGTAAATAGTAAATAGACGACGGTATGGACATGATAATTACATAATAATCACGAGTTTAGGGTAAGATATCAAAAGATGGATACTGTTTAGGGTAATTAAATTAAGTAATAAATGTAAGTGAACACTTAATAAATGCTAAACGCAATTAGGTAGTAGATACAATTTTGTTCAAAAAAAATTTTTCGTTAACATAATGTTTTAGTTTAGACACTGCTGTATTAAATAAATCGATATCCTCATTTTCTTTTGTCAGTAGATTGAATAGATTACTTGCTCTGATAATATTATGCGTTCTGTCTATAGTTCGTTCTGACGCGCGGTACGTATAACGGATTCGGGTTCCTCAAAACTCTGCTGGTACGTAATCCCACTAGCTCCAGTAACTCGGGACAGTCCACTGTGCCATTCGCTATGTTCAAAAGGTATACTAGATCGGATGTATTCCTTCTCTCGTAGAGGGGCAGAAAATGAAACTTACGACATCGCGTTAGGTAGTCGGGAAGATAGATTTTTGCACGGTATTGCAGATATCGTAAGAATCTTTTTTGAATACTTTCTAACCGTGAGCTGTAGATACCATAGCGGGGGTTCCAAACTTGGCAGGCGTATTCCAAGAGACTGCGCACAAACGCACAATATAGTATTTTAATTGTCTTTATGTCTGAAAACTCAGCCGACATACGAAGAGTGAAACCAAGCGCCCTCGATGCTCTTTTTACAATATTTTCAATATGAGTGTCAAAAAGTAATTTAGTATCAAATGAGACACCTAAGTCTCGGATGGTATCAACTCGTGAGAGAGGCGTATTCTGTAGAGTGTAGTCATAATGAATAGGAGTTGGTTTACGCGTAAAAGAGCAAATAAAGCACTTGGCAACATTTAAATCAAGTTTATTTAGAATACAATAATCTTGGAATCTTATTAGGTCTTCTTGCATATGGTATGCATCAGTGAGAGACTGTATTTTCGAGAGGATTTTCATGTCGTCAGCATAAAGAATGATTTTAGAGTGCAGAAAACACGAGGAAATGTCGTTAACAAATAATGCAAAAAGTAGGGGGGCTAATAAGGATCCCTGTGGGATTCCTGAAGGGATAAACATGGACGATGAGGAATAACCATTTAGTACTATTGTCTGGCATCTATTGTGAACATAAGATGTGAACCATCTGAAGAGGTTGCCTCGTATACCTACTTGTTGGAGCTTTCTCAATAAAACGAGGTGATTAATTCGATCAAAGCATTTAGAATAATCAGTGTATATTATGTCCACTTGCGAAGGTTCGGCCATGATCTTAGATAGGTACTCTGAACAAACAAGAAGATTTGATGTTGTGGACCTGCCTCTAAGAAATCCGTGTTGATGCGGCGTGAGGTCATGTCGTACCGCAGCGTATACTTGGGAATAAACTATTTTTTCAAGGACTTTGGCAAACATACATAATTTAGAGATAGGCCTATAATTCTCCACGATGTTCTTGGGCCCTTTTTTATGGATGGGGGTGACATAGGCCGTTTTCCATATTTCAGGAACAACACCTTTGTTCAATGAGCGACGGTATACGATAGTAAAGGGACAAACTAGGCTTTTCGCACACTTAACTATGAATGTGGCTGGTACATTATCTGGTCCCGCTGATTTTGTCAAATCAAGGGTCTTAAAGAGCCGGTAAACCTCCTCCTCAGAAACCTCAACCGTACCTATATCGGCGCAAGACAACATTTGTTCCGAGATGTTGTCGTCGGGTTGTACTTGGCTAGGTGAGCTATGGAGAAAAGTAGAAAGGAAATATTCCGCAAACATGTTACTTATCTCATTACCTTGATCCGAGGAACGTGCGCTGCACTGCATCACCGAAGGATAACTATTCGAGTTGTGTTTACTTTTTATGTAAGTCCAAAAGGCGCGGGGGCTACTTTTAATAAGATTTTCAACTCTACCGATATATGAATTATACATTTCTTTCTCCATAGTCCGCGCTCTTTCCCTTAAAATAACGAAAGAGTCCCAATCATTGGCGTTACCATAATGTTTTGAATTTTTTACGATACTTAGCTTTTTCACGAATTATTTTTATAAGTGGCCGTTTATACCATAGTGGATATTTTCCAGATAGTGCTACCGTCTTAGAGGGAATGTAGATGTCTCGTAATGTGTAAATAGAATTGTATATAAAACGTACAGCGTCATCTACACTCCCAGCCTTTAACTCTGTTACCCAGTCAATAGCGTCCAGTTCGGTGCATATTTGATCGTAATCACCGCGCTGAAAAAGATACTTGATATAGGATTGCGGCCGTATCATATGTAACTGTACGAAGTCAAGATCTGCTACTAGTGCGGGGTGGTGGGGGTCCTCGGGTACTAAGGGGAAATCGCAAGCATGTACAGATATGTCGCTATTAGAAAAAATTAGATCAAGAAGGCGACTATGGCTTTTATTTAAAATTGAATTGTATTGAGATAAATTGCATGTATTAATGATGTCAATAAAATCAACTTGATGCGATCCTTGTAAATTACCGGGTGTAAGGGATAAACCATCATTACTAGGTGTCCATGAAATGTATGGCATATTAAAGTCGCCAAGAACAATAAATTTATCGAGAGGATTTTCGAGAACAATGCTTGACAATTTATCCGTAAAATTAGAAAGTTGTAACTCCATGGAGTTACCCATATTCTCGTTACATACGTAGATAACGCAAATGTGCATTTTATACGTTGAGCGCGGGTTACGTGTTCTTATGGTCAAAGTTACCCATAAGTCCTCGGCGGATGAGGACCATTCACTCCGGTACTCGGCTGCGAGTTCGCGACGAATCGCTAACAAAACTCCACCCCCTTTCCCCTGCTTGGTAACACCGTAGTTACGATCTCTTCTGAAAATAATGTATCGATCATCGAACATTTCATTATTATTGACCCCACCAATTAGCCATGATTCGGTGATACAGATAACGTCATATGAATTTAAACAGATGTTCCTATAAAACGTAGCAGTCTTAGTACGTAAGCCGCGTACGTTTTGATAATACGCACTAATCATTGTTAAAAATAAAGATTATTCTTTGTATAGGCATAAAGCTCCGATAGTGAGAGAGCAAATTTTGACAGTTAAATAGGCAGAAAAACAGTGTTTTACGAGAGACAGTTAGGTTTTTATACGAGGTGATCAGGTGAAAAGTAGACAAAATTTTAGGATATACTGATAACATTGCGTTGTTCGAAAACAATAGTACAAAGACGTAATTAGCGAGACAAAAGAAACAATAGCGAGTAGCAGGTCGACTTACCGAAAAAGATGAGGGTAGCGATAGGCGTGCAGTGGGATTACGCATAGCGGGTGCACAATGATTACTGGTTAGTGAGACAGCGCTTGTCAAACTTTTGAGGTAAAAAAATTCACAAATGTAGTTAGGGACAATAGTAGATAATAAATGTGAGCACACTACAACTTGTTTAAATCTGCCTCCGTACGTATGTGGAGTACTGGCGAGTTCTCGTTTTTTCGGACGAAAATCTTGCATCCCCGAACCCATACAAATGTGTACCCTTTTTCTTTCGCTAGGGCTTTGGTATTATTGAGCAGCATTTTGTTTTGAATAGTCAGATGATCGTTGACATATATTCTGCTGCTGCCAGTCATCCCCAGCGTCGTAGCAGTGATGGTGCTCTTTCTGGCGGCGGCTACGAAGTCGTCTTTTAGGTATCTGCTGTGTAGAGCAACCACAATAGTTTTATTGTCCTTGCTATTCCGCATAGGTATTCTAGCAACATAATTGATCTGCTCTTTAGGAATTGGGCACTTAATATTGATCCCAATTTTTGAAACAACCTCGAAGAGGTTCTCGGAGTTGGTGACAGGTACTCCTTTAATTTCAAGGTTGTTCAGGCGTGATCTTTGCTCCAACTCATGGTTGTGGGCCTCTAATTTCTCCACCCGCAGTTGTAGATATTCAACGTCATGTTTTGTTTTTTGAAGGGTTTTGATATCTTTCTCCATTTCTAAGATCTTGTCTGAAAGCGCGCCTATTTTCTGATCGACGAAGTCAATCGAGGACTTGATATCTGCGATCTCTGGTTTGATGGTGTTGAGCGCGGACAATTCAGCTTTAATGTTCTGGACTGCCTCGTCTAGCCCAGGTAGCACAGCAACTTGTAAGGACAAACGTTTCAGCTCGGCGAGCACTGCATCTAGGTCCGCTGGTACAGGTGACCTCGGGGCCAGGGAGTTAGATGTGGTGGGGAGTGGACTCGGTGTTCGGGCTGTGTTCTTGTTTTTACATGAGGAACATCTCCAAGCCAATTTGCGGTTTTCTCCCAGACGTCGAAAGCCATTTTCAGTAACACCGGCGCAACCGAAGTCGAAACGGCTAAGACAGACTGAACATTGCGGACCATCAGTAAAGTCAGCCGAGCAGCTGGTGCATTTGTACATTGCGTATAAGTTACTGGATACGATCCGTTGAAAAGATTGAGAAACGCTGTATATGGAGCGGAGCGAGAGACCGGTCTTGTGTCCGTGCGCGCTGTCCGTCGTCTACGGACTGACTGTAACAAAAAGTCATGACACTCAACTCGACTGTAGGTACAACTCGCGTAGGCTGCTCGCAAATTCGTTGACAACTTTTTGACCACGCAAAGTCAACCCGTAACGCACGCGAGGTTCACTCATAGATCACGCAAGATTCACTCAGTGACCACGCGATGTCCACCCTTGGACCACGAGTGGACGTCGAGCGAGGCGGTAGTGTCGGGTACAGGGGGGTCTAGTGAGCATACCTCTCGATTGGTCTAGTTTAGGCCCGAGTTAGTTAGACACCTGGCCAGAAGCCAGAATTCTGACAGGACTTAAGATAATGCTCTTCAGCAGCCACTCGCGCGCACATCGGACAGCTCATAAAGAATTGTGCACTCTTAATAACATCAATTAAATATTATTATTATTAAACTATACATAAAAAATAAAGTGTTTGAAATACTTATTGAAAGTATCACTTTACTGATGGGTATTACTAACATGTCATGGAAGATAAACTTAACAAATTAATGTGTAAAAATAGGATAACAAGGCCTTAAAAACATTAAATATAATAACAGCACATCGGACAGCTCATAAAGAATTGTGCACTCTTAATAACATCAATTAAATATTATTATTATTAAACTATACATAAAAAACAAGTACGACAAGTGCGAGTGTAACTCGCGCGCCGAGGGTTTTGAACTTTTGTCGTTTAGGTAGGTACGTATATTGACTACCTGTTAGCGCAGTGGGCTTACAACGCAGGAGGTTGCGGTTTGATTCCCGCCTCGGGACTAATATTTGTAAGATCTGCAGATTATTTGTTCGAGTGTTCTAGTCCTTTTCTACGTACACAAAAATAAATCATCTAATGTGATACTTATATATACTTTATTAAGTATAACAGATATCGTAGTAGTACGAATTACACAAGCTTGCTTAGCTTGTCGCTAAATGATGTTGTGTGGATTATCCAGGATACATTACTCTTCTCATATTTTTTTGGAGCACGGTGGAATTCGTGAATTTAATAATCTTATTATCTAAATATTCTTCGAGCGCAGTGGAATACATTGAGTATGGAATTAAAAATTTTGAGAACAACGGTTTTGTGGCGCTGTGGAACTACCTACTATTACAGTTACTACAGAGATTAGTGGGTAGGTAAGTGGGTTGGTACCTACTTACAATTATTTTTTCGACTTTTTTCTACGTATTTCACTAAGTATGAAACTTAGACGATTTTTAAAACCTGTTTTGAATTGTCGAAATCCATACCTTTGATTTGATATTGCTCTCAATGAAATAGCCCCCATTGTATGAAAATTAGTTTTTTGACCATATTTCGAAAAGTATTGTTTTTACAGACTTCTCTATATTTTTCCTGTAAAATATAGACCTATATCTACAAACGCTTAGTACATTTTATATAGATCACTCTGCTATCTTCGGAGATAGAGGGGGGGAACGGTCAATTTTTCGACCTTTTTCAAAATATATCAAAAAGTATAAAATCTATCGAAATTTCAAAAACTGCATTAGAATGTACAAACCAATACCTTTCATTTGATACCCAACTCGGGGGGGTAGTCACCCCTTTAGAAATTTTTCCCGCCCTTTTTTGACCATATTTCAAAAAGTATTATTTTCACAGACTTCTCTATATTTTTCCTATAAAATATAGATCAATACCTACAAACACTTGGTACATATCACGTCGATCGCTCTGCAATCTTCGGAGATAGGGGGGGGGGGGGGAACGGTCATTTTTTTGACCATTTTCAAAATATTGTAAAAAGTATGAAATCTACCGAAATTTCAAAAACTATTTTGAAATCTACAAACGAGTACCTTTCATTTGATACCATTTTCGACTTTGTACGTTCCATTTAAAATTTCGATTTCAAAATTTGTATGGAAAATCTTCATTTTGATTTTTCATTTATTTTCATTTATTTTTCTATAAATATGTGCGGGCGCACAAAATGTATTATTATTTCAAATTTCAAGTGAATAGCTGCAGTAGTTTCTGAGATATTAAGGATTCAAAACACAAAACAGACCCAAAGCGATTTCATAAGGGTTTTGCAACCGATGGCAAAACCCTAATAAAGTGTTTGAAATACTTATTGAAAGTATCACTTTACTGATGGGTATTACTAACATGTCATGGAAGATAAACTTAACAAATTAATGTGTAACAATAGGATAACAAGGCCTTAAAAACATTAAATATAATAACAATTATTACAATATGCAAAAAAAGTGTGTTTAGAAATTACACCTTCATTTTACAATTTGTTTATACTTCTTTCATAGAAATTAGGACCAGATCTGACGGTTAGTCAGCATATTTTAAAGGCTCTAAGCATTGACCTTAAGGGGTTTTAATTTTTCATAGGCTCCAAGTATCTTGTCAGTGGATACAAGGTTTAGTATCGCTCACACATTAATAATATAAGATGTTTTATCTCACTTGGTTCTTAAAATATTCTCTGTATTCGTGAAGCAACCCAGACTATAAAACTTTACTTTCTATTCTTCATCATAAGGAGGCAGCCCAAACTGCTCAGGTAGGAACTCCTCCAATGAGTTTAATACTAGTGTGGGGTTGTTTAGTTTATTTTTCTCAATGCGAGGGTCCGGGACCATCACTACTTGCATATTTATTGCATTTGCTGCCTTGACTCCATTGGCAGCATCTTCAAATACCAAGCACTGAAAAAAAGGCAAAAAATACTAATTAAATTAATTTTAGCAGATTGTTACACGGTGCTTGTTGTGTTGGTGTTTTCATTTGAGTGATTTATATAATTAAATTTAGGGACACACTCATTATTTGAGTGTAAATTTTGTGTTTATTTGCACATCTAACAAAAATTCTAAAATAAGTAAAGTATGTATTAATTTGCTGTCTTACACTTTCTGGATCTGGTTTATCAGGGAACCTTGATGCACACACCAAAAATATCATAGGATCTGGCTTTCCTCTCGTAACTTCGGGATCTGAACCTGTTACCACATGGTCAAATAAGTCGAGAAGTTCTAGGTGGTTTTGCATTTTCTTCAAGACACTGTCTTGAGTTGAGCTAGTGGCAATTGCTATTGGGACTCCATTCTTTTTTAAGTGCTTAACAAGTTTTTGTGCTCCTGGAAAAAAGAAAAGGTTATTAAAAGAATGTTAAAGGAGGAAGAGGTCAATGGAACACTCATCCTGTAAATTCCAGTGCTTATTAGACACCTGTTCATACTTTAAAGAATTGATTGTAGATAAATAAAGTTATAATTAATTTAGTACTACATAGTAGGTTTTATGGTACCTGGCATTAACTTAATAGTGGGGAATAATTCATTGTAAACCTCTTGACAATCTGCTAGGAACTCTTCCCTCGTGACCGGCAAGTCAAGTACCTTTATTATTTTCTGAGCACACTCATGCCCTTGAAACCCCAGCAGGCTCGCTTTCAACTCCCATGAGAACTGTTTCCCATGCTTAGCGCTCACTCTTGTAAACGCTTCTGTGTAAACGCCTTCCGAGTCTGATGAAGAATTATTGTAAATAAACAAGTGAGAAAATTAAGTAATCTACTTAATTAATATTTTACTAATAAACTACAATAGATTTATCTCATTATCAGTGGTATTATGCAATGGTTTGTAATTAAATGGGTACATGATACATACCAATTAATAATCCATCTAGATCGAACAGAACATGAGTAACTTTATTGAAAGACATGCCTACTTCTAGAAGATTATCAAAAGATTGATACTACAGCACAAGAAACCAATCAGCAAACAATCTCAATCAAAGAATAATATTACTCCATCTCAATCTACAAAACAAAATCCAACTTCAACTTCTTGTTTTAATTGACTGACTTCTTCGATAAGGCAATATGTGTCTGGTTTGCCACTTTTCTGCCAGTGTTCATGGTGGCGCGCCGCCGCCGTTTTCTTTTCGCTACGACGACGACGCTGTCAGTGTCAGGGAGGTAGGCGCAAAGAAGTAAGAGCATCCCTTCGGTTAATCACTAATCTAATCAGGTAATCAGTAATCAGAGATTAACACTTAGGCGCACTTGCGCTAGTCTAGGACCTAGGTCATCTCATCAGTGAAGAGGTGACTCATCATTCGTCACGGTTAACTCAAAGTTAGATACTAATTATTCTAATTTTCTCTTGTACCACCAAGAGTTAGGAGTTGATCTTGTGTAAAATTTTTATCCGCTGATGTGGGAGGGGTTAAGTACAGGTTTAAGTCAAACTAACCCTTGGTTAGTATATTGTCTAAAATTACCAACGACAATTTGTCATTGTCGTCAACATAATCACAACAGTATAATACGTACGACCGTACGACCATCATCCAGTGCCTCCAGTGGTCTTCAACTACCTATTACCATAGACTAACAAATGTTAGTCTATGTTATTACTTAATTTCTGCGTCCTCTTCCGTTCTAAATACTCAAAGCTATTTCAACATTCGACTCTACGTTGTCAAATGCAAGTAAGAAACGAACTAGAGTTTATTTTTTTGGCTTCAACGTCGTGAAAAACTTTTCCCTAGTCATGTGCTGTCGCTTCGAGGGCCTTTTAAGCCTCTCAGAAGCTGTTCTTTAGCCTATTGGCTGCGCTGGTGTTTCTTGAGAGATCGTGTCGATGGGAATAGGGGGAGGGGTCACCAACGAGTTTTTGTCATCCGGTGGTCTTGCTTGCAGAGGAACCAGTCCGTTAAGATGTGTACCTAACCATTCTAAGATCCAAAATTTTTATGTCAAGTAGAATGGAAAATATACCTACTACTTTCCCAATGTGAAAAATGTTTGGGAGGCTTAGGTATTCGCAAAATTTCAAGTGTAGCCCTACCAGCGTTCTTGTCTTCCGTCTACAGCACTAGTTCATTAGTTGAAAAAATTTTAAAGCCTGATTTGGCACTATCTGGATTTTCATTTAAAATTTCATTTTTAGACGAAGCTCGAACTGCTTGGCAAAGTGCTTGCCCCGATGCTGCTCTCCCAAAATCTCTTTTATCCCAACGGCAATGGGACGGGCCTCTGTGTGAGCTGACACGGAATTGTTTGTTACAAACGTGCTCCAGCTCAGCAGATCGTGCCCGTCTCCTGGCCGTTTCTAAATGGGAGTCAGGACATTGGTTGCAAGCACTTCCTTCATATAACACTGGCACTTTATTGGATTCCGTAACTTTCCGTATTGCATCATCTCTTCGGTTGGGTGCAAGGTGTTGCGCGCCTCATCAATGCCAGTGCGGTACTGCTGTCGAACAGCTTGGTCACCACGGATTATCGTGTTCTAGGGCTGCCGGTCGGATGTCTCGTCATGCCAGCCTTAACGACATCATCCGGCGGGCCTTTGTCACCGCTAACGTACCAGCTGTTCTCGAACCGAATGGTCTGTTGCGTGACGATGGTAAGAGGCCCGACGGTATGACACTTGTCCCATGGGAGTTGGGGAGGCCCATTGTGTGGGACGCTACTTGCGTCGACACACTTGCGCCCTCCCATCTTCCAAGGACATCCGTGAGGGCTGGTGCGGCGGCAGATTGGGCCGAGGATCTTAAGAGGCGCAAATATGCAGGTCTCGACAGAGCCTACAAATTTGCTCCCCTTGGTGTCGAGACCCTAGGTCCGTGGGGTACCGAGGCTCTCCGGGTCTTCAAAAAATTATCAGAGCGTCTGGTCGAAGCGACCGTGTGATCCGAAAGCTGGTCAATATTTGGCACAGCGCATCAGCATTGCCATACAACGTGGCAATGCAGCCAGCATCTTGGGTACACTTCCAACTGGTATTGATATGGATCAGTTGAGCTACCTGTAGTTTGTTCGCAACAGTCTGCAGTTAGCTCAATTGTAAATACTAGTGGTTTTTTTTATTTAGTTAGATCATTGTAATTTATTTGTTAACTAGCGGTCCGCCCCGGCTTCGCACGGGTATTAAACAAAAATTTCAGAAATTATACACACTAAAACGATGGGTTTCAAAGTTTTCATACGGATCCCTTACTTTTTTAACAGCATTGGGGTTTTTGACATTGACTTGACACTCCATAACTGACACTGGCCGTAGAGAAAAAGCAAGCACCTATTCAACCTCCTTTTCTATTCTGACGCGCCATAATAGAAAAAGAGGTTGAATATACAGCGCACGTTTCAATTATTGAATTTTTCATGCGGATCTCTAACTTTTTTGAAAATATTATATAGCCTATGTTCATCACGGAAAATTTAGGATTCTATTGGTGAAAGAATTTTTCAAATCGGTCCAGTAGTTTCGGAGCCTATTCAATTCAAACAAACAAACAAACAAACAAACATACAAACAATCAAATCTTTCCTCTTTATAATATTAGTATAGATAAAGGCTTGGCCATTTAAAAAAAAAATGTGAAAAATCTGACTCAACGGGGAGTAGGTAGGTAGGTGTTCAAACTAAAATAATTGTAGGTACATTTAATTTTCAATACGTAGTTATAGTTACCTAATGCATTTCTATGCAAGCTTTGAATCTTATCATTATCAGCCATTAATTAGCAACCGAATCTGTTTAATCAAAAATACAGGCTATCGTAGGTATTTTTTTAACAACCTATCTGTTCGATTTTCTGCAAAAGTAAAAGATAAAAATATTATCTGCAGTTCTTGTTTTCTCATAAATCAAAGTCATGAATGACTTCTCTCTAACTCATATTCTCATTTTCTCTATCCACTCCCATCTCAAAATGCCACCATTGTTTCGAAAATAGGTAGTTACAGCCAGTGCTTACAGCGACGTTTGTTTCATTTCGTTTGTTTTGTGCCAATTGATACCTATTCTAATTCGGCGTGTCAAATAATGGCCAAGTTCTAAATTCAAATTCAAATTCAAATTCATTTATTAATTCAGACAATTACATCCATATTTAGAGTTTAGTATAAAGTTAGGTATAAGTAGTACAATTTACAAACACGGTCAAAAATACGTTCGCGGTCAAAATAACACTCACATCAGCCAATTACAATAAATTTAATTGACATAATAAGTTTAGCATAAGGGTTCATTAGACTTGACATCCAGTGCCTTTGCAGGCTACTGCAATGTCTGTCCAACAGAACCCTTAGCAAGCTGTTGGTGCTGCCCAGCATCCTGTGTCTGACGGATGTTATTTTGTGACGAATTACAGCGTAGAAGTCCTTCACGTGTGCGTCAGCAAACATGCCTGACGCACTACAGTGTCTGGGCAGCCCCACCATCGCCCTAAACAAATTATTATAAAGGACTCGTAGGGCACTGAAGGACGCTTTGGTATACGTAACCCACAGGCCGCTGGTATAAAAGGATTGACAGTAGGATTTAAATAAAGATACCTTGACATCTACTGAACAATGAGCGAACCTGCGGATTAACATGTTTCCTCGGACCGCCAGTGCCCTACGTTCCCTTTCTATATCAACATTATCTTTTAGGTCAGCAGTGACCCAGTGTCCTAAATATTTAAATTTATTTACTCGCACCAGTTCGAGACCATCTAGACAGACAGGGGGAATGTCACTGGGGGGGCGGCTGCCTGCAGCGAAGACCATAACCTCGCTCTTCTTGTTATTGTATTTGAGCCCGTGGCGATCGGCGTAGTCCTCGCATACAAGCAGCAGCCTCCTCAGCGCGCACACTGACGGGCACAGCAGCACCATATCATCCGCGTAGCTGATGTTATTGATCCTCTGACCATCTATAGAGCACCCCGCATGCATGCTGCTGAGCTCGCCGATGAGCTCGTTCACGTACAGGCAGAAAAGCTTCGGCGAAGAAATCCCACCCTGTCTTACGCCACATTCCAGCCTGTACGTGTCCGATACTTCATCCGCCCACCTTACACAGTTGTCTTGATGTGCGTACCAGTGCCTGAACAAACCAACGACCTCCTTAGGCATCCCAGTAGCTGACAGTTTGTCCCACAGTAGCTGATAGGACACCAGGTCGAATGCCTTCGATAAATCGAGAAAGCATCCGAACACCAAACGGGGGACTGTTTGGTGTAGTACGTGACGGTCTCCTTGAGGGCATATATGGCACTCTCTGTGGAGAGCCCAGCTCTGAAACCGAACTGCGCGTCGTGGAGCTTAAGGTGTTTACCCAGCTGTTTATCAAGGAGACCGTCAAGCACCTTAGCCGCTACTGTGGCCAGTGATATTGGTCTATAATTGTTCTTATCAGACGAGTCGCCTGTCTTGTTTTTGATAATTGGCACTACTATGGTCCGCATGAGGTCTGGAGGCATGTAACTATGTTTAATACATATATTAAAAAGCAAACTAAGAACATGAGGCAGATGCACCCCAGCGTGTTGAAGGTGTTCGATGCTGAGCCCGTCGTGACCTGGCGACTTACCACGTCGCATATTTTTTATAATATTTTTAATATCGCGAGCAGGGAAATAGACAATTGCCTCATCACAACGGGGCACCACCGACTCGAACACCTTCACACCCAGAGTAGAGGCTGATTTAACATTTAGGGGTGCTTTTATTTTAAATTGGTGCATAAAAATGTTAGCGATATCTTTGTGGTCACTAGCACCCCCCACACCTACCGGGAGGCTTGGTTTTGAACTTTTCCAAAATTTTGAGAAGTCTTTTTTCTGATGATGTTTAGCAATAATGTCCATTTTAATTTGATTCTGATATTTTCCACACCACTTTAATTTATTTTTAAATTGTCTACGAGAACTTAACATGAAATCATAAATCTGCCCAGCCAACGGCTTGCCAAAATCTAACCATTGTTTAAAATATTTCCTAGCCTCCCTGTGAGCTGCACTTACATGTAAATTCCACCCTACCACCACTTTCCTTTTATTATTACAATGCTTATTTTTATAAGTTACAATGGCTGCCTGTGAAAGAATACTAACAATTTGATTATATAAAGAGTCTATAATTTTTCTGTGGTCACTGCTGTCACAAATACAATTTTGAAAAGAACACTGTCTTAACTCATCAGGAAAATCAATATCACGAAGCCTTGTGTTACAATAATTACTAAATTCTTTAATTTGATATGTACCTATCTCTATGTCCCCAAGTAATTTTATTACATTGTCTCTGCTTAAATTCTAATTTAGACCTTATTACATTCATATTACATTCAATAAATAAAGGAAAATGATCTGATTTATACACATTATAGTCAATACAAACATTTGTTATAGTTTCCCAAGCTGAGTTTGTAACCAAACAATGGTCTAGCCACTTCTTACAGTGGTGGGATTCACTGATAAACGTAAAATTGTCTGTCGTGGTACGTAAATAGTCCAGATCTGCACATAACCAGTCTTGTTCCAAAGAAAACGATAACAGTTCCTTACCAAAAGTCGAGGTTGGATGCGCATTGTATGTAATCGCCCAACATGTAAACACATTCTACGTCACTTTCTTCCACTATTGCGCTCAGAGCACCCAAACACTGCGTAAATAATGCCAAATTGTATAGATATTCTAAAGGAGTAATAAAATTGACAGCCCTATTCATCAGCCATAATCTAATCCAATCAAAGATCGTACGTAAGTAAAAACAATACTAGGTATATATGTAGGCAGTTATGGTAAGTGCGTAGACACAAAAATTACCACACTTGAAAAAAGATTCCTTTAGCTAATCCATTGACGGATTTGATTCCACATTTAGTTAGGTTCCGCTCTAATCCGTAGTCGGGGTGGAAAGTGGTACATTCACACAAATAAGTAGGTAGGTATATCAGTTCCCATGGGATATAAATATCGCTTCCCTTTGGTTCTAATAGAGAAAGAAAGCGTCTGACCGTTTTCAAGAGCTCATTATCTAAACCACTATTGGGAATACATATTTTTTTTTATCTTTCATTAGATATGTACCTACCTACATACATATTAAAAAAAAATCCTATGAAGCATTGTTTGTACGAGATAAGTGCGGCCAAGTACGAGTTGAATCACACGGAGGGTTCTGTACGCTCTGTACTTCGCATACCTAGCTATTTTGCAAAAGGAGTTATTTTGAAAAAATTATTTATTTTAAACCAAAAGTAAACAATAATAACACCAAGTGGTCACTCTTTCAAGTACTGACCGCGCCTGACGTTGTTTAACTTCGGTGATTAGTAGGTACTCATACTCAACTGTTATGGACGGACGTTAGATTATTATAGACTTGATTATTTAATCGATTTTAATGGTATTGTTTGTTGTTGTAGCGGCAAAAGACATACAATTTCTGTGAAAATTTCCGTTGCCTTATCCCATCTTATCTATCATCTATCTTTAACAATTCATGAGACCTTAAGCTAACGGACGAATGAAACAGCGGAGGCTTGGTAATGCGATCCCCATTTTCACCATTTGGGAACGGAACCCTGAATCTTAAATCGGGACCTTTTTTGTGCCCCCTATTGCTGACAGAGTGGGGACTTTTAGGAATGTCTCCCAACCAATCGAAACAAAGGTCCGAAATAACTACTACCTCCTTTCTACATTTCGAGGACTCTGGACTATAATCTTCGAATAACTCACAAAAAAGTTTCTCATAGGTAGGTAGGGGTCCTTTCGTCCTTTCCGAGGTAACCTAATGCGTCCCGATTTAGCCGGTTAGCCTTTGTCTCAAGTTCCTGGGATTTTAAATACCCCTTTTCAAGGTCCAGACTCGCTTCTTCCGCTGTGGTTGGCCTTCCGTCTGACCCCGGCGCCCTTGCTAAATCTAAAGCCAAGAGAGCCAGCCTGGATTGGCTACCCATAGCGTTTGCCTCTCTATAAACTTGATATAAATTAATAGTGTCGCTTAACTTTTCAAGTTTTTAGGATTCAAAGATTTATCTGCATCAAACATGGTATAAATATTAGGTGCTCATGTTTGGGTAGTGTATATACTATAATATAATACATTGCAATAATTCTACATTAATACAATAGGAATAATAATAATTGAAGATTTAAAAAAATCATTACAGTTATTTATACAAGGGATGAGTAAAAGTATATAACCAAGTGATTACTAAGTTAAGAGTGAATTGAATATATTGGTAAATGTTTTTGTCACGGTGATTTCTTTTTACGGGATTTTTTTGCAAAAAAGTTATTGCAAGAACTAGCTTCTGCTTGCAACTTCGCACGCATTTTCTTGTATGAAAAGTCATCATCATCATCATCAACAGCATATAAAAGTCCACAGCTGGACATATACTTCCCCTAATGAGCGCCATAGATGGCATCATTATTTGGGGGTTATTGCCCATAATTCCCACGCTGGGCATGCGGGTTGGGGATCGCAGATCGGTGTAGTTGTTCTGCAGAAGGCGCTGCTGCCCGCCCCCCGGTGTGTTTCCCTTAGTCGCCTCTTACGACACTCACGGGAAGAGTTGGGGTGGTGTAATTCTATGCCGGCACCACACGGCAATTATGAAACAGTATGAAAAGTATCCATGGTAAACGTACAATGATACTCATAAATTAAGTGTGCATTTAATATAAATACTGTCACAACGTCGACGAACAAGTTTTAAAATCGTCAAAAAAAGAACATTAATACGTTCTTTTTTTACAACTCTTTTGAAAAGGATCGGGAATTAAGCCCCGGTATCAAAATTTCCTAACTGGACCCTAATAACAAGGACTCCAATAGAATTTGATTGAATAATAATTTAAAATTCACCTTGAACTATATCGAGCCCTTGGGCTACTTTATTCATTGGGTCAATTATCTAACCACGCGACGAGAAAGCCAGCCTTTGCTGTGATCATCTACATGAGTGTCCAAAGACTTACCACGAAGACTCAATTCATCCACGGTGCAGTATATTAATTCGTGGATGTAGAGCGTGAAACGAAGCATTCAGTCAAAGCAAAAAGTATGTAGGTATAATAGGAGCGTACCGTGCTGGTTGGTCGTCAGTGCGAGGCGAGCGCGCCACGCGACCGGCCCGCCGTCTCCCCGTCTAACGACTAACTTTGGGAGTTGATAAAATGTCAATGTGATGTTGGTAAACAAAAAGTGCTTATAAGAACCGACGAAGGTTCCCGTTGCCAGTTCGCTTGTGGACCCAATTTGGTCAACATGTCGCTTCCGGGAGCTTTTCTATTTTCACATTATGTGGAGAGCTTTTGGGTGAGTGTTTTTTTTTATTTTAAACTTTGATTGCATTGATGATTTAGAGAAATTTATGTTTTCATTCATGCAATCGATATGATTTAAATTTTTTATTTAAGATTAGGTACCTACAACTTTTTATACTACCGGTTTTCTTATTAATATCGCACCAAAGCCTTATGTATATTACCTAAATAATAACATATAATTATTTTAAAATATAAAAAAGTTTAAAATAAGCCGTATTAGATCTATTGTACACAGTTCAATAAAATTGGCCGTGGTAATTAATCATCACACACATTTTTTTAAAACTAAATCCTAAGATTCTAAGAACAGCCCCGGTGAGAAACGAAACAAATATAACTTTTAGCTTGTAGTGCGAACAATTTTGTGCGAAACAGCGCTACAACAAATCCGGCTGTAAAGTTGATGACCGAGTTAAACAATTAGAACTGCGGAATAAAAACTTTGCCATGTAACACCGGTGGTAGCCACCGTGCTAGGTGTAAAGAGTTACGCCTACAACTTGCAAGAAAATACATTATTCAAGTACATTTCTTTCGAATTGTGGTTCGCTCGGCTTGCGTGTTTTAGAAGAGTTTATTTAAAAAACATTTTCATCGAACGCCGCGAAAAAGTTTTAATTTAACGTAGCCTGACCTTATTATAAAGGGCGTGGAATTGAAATAAAATGAATGATCCACTCAAGTCATCTAAGAATGAAAAAAATTGATGAACTTAGACCACCTACAGTTGCGCTAAAAATAATCTTAATCAACATTTTTACGGAGCTGTATCTAGTATCAATTAAGTAAACTCGGCCAGTCAACCGTAACGTGATGGTTGAATTGTTTTCTTAAAGTTCACAATATCCTTCGTGTACGTGCCGGTGTTGTTGGTACGCTGCGTTGTTACTTCTAACCTTTAGGTATTCATATAACCACCCACTTGTAAATTTTTTGTGAGTCCATTAAAAATTCTAATGATTTTTACAGTTCTAAATTTCGTAAAGGTAGCACATAAATCGAGCTTTAATAAAGTGCAATCTAAAGCAAATATAGAAATATCTTAGCAAAGCCAGTTCAAATAGCGCACTATAGTGATAGTGACATTTAAACTCATTATAATTGCGACGTTAATATAAGAAAGAAATTAAAATTATACCACACTCGCATCCGCCCGGCTTCGCACGGGTATTTAACAAAAACTATTTTCATGCAGAACCCTAATTTTTTTGAAAATATTCTACAGCCTATGTTCATCACGGAAAATTTAGGATTCTAATAATGAAAGAATTTTTAAAATCGATCCATTAGTTTCGGAGCCTATTCAGTTCAAACAAACAATCAAATCTTTCCTCTTTATAATATTAGTATAGAAGGCACAAATAACATGGTATGATAATTCCGTGGCATTCGAGGATGCCAAGTCGAGGAGATGGGAGCTAACGGAACCTTTTTGAAGGACTTTAGAGCTATCAATATCTTAGTGAAATATGAAACCGGGACTGAAAATTATTTCAAGTAGTATGCCTAACGTAGTTAACCGACTTCGAAAATTGAGTTTCCAATCAATTTAGTTATGGATATATCCATTTAAGTCGTGTGGTGACGGCATAGAATTTCACCACCCCATCTCTTACCGTGGGTGTCGTAAGAGGCGACTAAGGGAAACACACCGGAGGGCGGGCAGCAGCGCCCTCTGTAGAACAACTCCACCGAACTGCGATCCCCAACCCGCATGCCCAGCGTGGAGATTATGGGCAATAACCCCCAAATGATAGTGCCATCTTTGGCGCTCATTAGGGGAGGCCTATGTCCAGCAGTGGACTATTATAGGCTGGTGATGTTGATATCCTATACGTATGACTATTTCATACGACCTATCTACATTATAAATATGGTAACTCAATATAAAGTAAAGACTAGACTTGTGTAAAATTTTAAAGTGCGTTTTTACTGAAATTTGTTCTTTTATTCATCATCACCATTATTAATAAGGTAGTTATTTGAGCTTATTTGAGCTTTTAATTCTTTTTTGTACCTGAATTTCTATATATATATATAAGTACGTATGTACCTACTGGGTGTGTTACTGGGTTTCGAATAAATTTATTTATTTCTTTTATCATCCATCACCCACTGACTGACTGATGTAATATCATAAAAATGTTCAGGTTTTCTTGCTTTAGGCCTGAAACATTTAAGCATTTATATTTTCATACGAGACTTGGTATTATGTTAAAATTACGCAATATTTTCGTTGGGATTAATTTTTACTAAAAATTAAAAGTTCAAGGTTTTTGTATTATGTAGAAATTTTATCGTAATTTAAATAATTATTAGTTGGCCACTCATTAATGATATAACTATTGTGGGTGACCTGGGTTATATTAGATAAAATAAAATTCGTTTATTTCAGGCAAAAAACCCATATCACACAAAAAAAAATAAAGTACCTTTCAAAATATTAAAAAAAAATACGCACGTCGCTTCTTGTTTAACTCCATATTAAGGGAAATCTAATATAGGTACTTAAAAAACACTTGTTGTTACACAATATTCTCATAACAATCGAAAACAAACCAGGTAGAGTCATCATTTCTATTTATCAATAAATATTATGTATGGGAATATCGCAACCCATTCCAAGACCAATAAGTTAGTAACGCTATTCAGTTTTAAGTTTAAGAATTTTTATATAAGAAAGTGTGATACACATTTTTTTGACACCTAGAGACTATTTTTAAAACAATAAAGCATTCATGTCTCGATTTTTTGTAACATAAAGTTATACTGTTTGTTCTCCAAATAAAGCAAAGTAAAATAAAATAGGTTTAAAGTAATTACCTCCCCACGGCACAACGGTCTGTTGTTGCTCTAGGAGTGAGTAGTTATTAGTCACAAAAGCCACGAAACAAAGAAGAAGAAGTGGCTGATCATACCAACAGTTCTCAAAGATGCGTGAGAGTGCTTGACCGAGACGATGAATATCCATCACTCTGCAACCATTCTTTATTTATGAATATTCATCTATTGGTCGCTAACTCCACTCCATTTGATTCAAGGTTAATTTTTTGCTCTATTAAATAATAGACAGGCGGGGATACTTACCACTATACTACCGAAGAACCGCCGACTATGGCCGTGTGGTGCCGGCATAGAATTTCACCACCCCAACTCTTCCCGTGGGTGTCGTAAGAGGCGACTAAGGGAAACACACCGGGGGGCGGGCAGCAGCGCCTTCTGCAGAACAACTACACCGAACTGCGATCCCCAACCCGCATGCCCAGCGTGGGGATTATGGGCAAAAACCCCCAAATGATGAACAATGCTATCTATGGCGCTCATCAGGGGAGGCCTATGTCCAGCAGTGGACTATTATAGGCTGTTGTTGTTGTTGTTAAATAATAGAATGTACCTAAATACCTAGTTATAAAGTAAAGCGTTAGTCATACAAGGAGAAGCCTTTTTGTCTAGGACATAGACAAAAATACTACCTAGACTCTACGTATACCTACATCTTGCACTTTATAAATATCCCAACTAACACTTAGGCGCTAAGACAAGAGCTATATTAGATGTATAAGAGCGCTAACCAGATCTTACAGTTATTAATAAGTGTTACTATTTGGAGTTAGAGCGCACTATAACTCCTCTATACCCCCGAATTGGGCACACTTTTATATCGCCTTGGGTTATTTAATGGCTGTACAACAGAGTTACAGATTTGGTTTAGAGGTATAATAGAGCTATTAGAGAGCTATAATAGCGAAAACTGAAACTACAAGAGATAAAAACGCGATAAATAAGCGGAAGTTAAGTCCTTTAGTGGTACAATAGATTAATATAGCGTTTATTAACTCTTTGGGTGCTTTGAGGGCTGCAAATAGGTGACTACTAACTCTTTAAGGGGAACAACAGAACTACAACGTCACTCACTATGTCTTTAGGTGGAATGAGGGTGGCAAATGGGTGATTATTAACGCTCTGAGCTCCAAAAGGTATCTATAAGAGCTATAAGGTTCTTAAATTTTAACATCACGATATTCTTTTTTTTATCAACAGAATAATTACTTCTAGTTTTGTGTGCGTAAAATGTTTAGATATTTATTAATCCAAAAGGGCGCCTCGTTTGTGAAACTGAAATGAAATCGTTTAGTTCCAACTTATTGACTACAGGAGAGGTTGATTTTTCACTGCGAACGTAAGTACATTGTGATTAAGTATATGTATTATTAACAAATTATTCAAGCGCCCGATGACTAATGTCTCTTTACTGAAAATAAACAATGTATTAGATATGGAGTAACATAAAAGTTTTCGAAGAATCGAATAAAACATTGCTTATTCCAGTTTAAAGTATCGTGCTAGTCGTAATTAATACACATAATGAAGCATAAGTCAAATACTTTATATAAATCATAGTTGCTTCTGTTTTTATAACCTTAGTCAGATCAATTCGCAACCTTTAAATGGTGGGCAAACAAATTTAGGGATCCGTAGTACTGTCTGTCCGTAGCTTTTTGAGTGACATTCATTACACTTCTATTTTACAGTAACGCGAAAGTAACGCATACTGCTACTTTAAAACCACTCAAAAATAAGAAAAAGGTCCTTTATATTATGTTTATGTTTAAAATTTATCAATTATTTAGAAATCAGATATAGATTTCTGTGTTAGGCTTATAAGTACTTATGATAGGATGCCGGCATAGGAGATTCAATTTTATGTATATATTTTATTCACTGTATCTTTTCTCTCTCCTCTCATTCATCTCCTTCATCCTCCTTCATCTCCTCTTTTCAGTGACGTCATGAAATAACTTGTATTTTAATTTCAGAATGCCGTACACAACAATTGTACAAACTATAGAATAAGGAAAATATGTGCTGTGTACTGCATGCTCCATCGGATCCATGGAAACATAATAATAGTACTAAAATGGCCTAAATGCAATGCGTTAAAACTTGTAAAATCTACAAACACCTTACTACAACTTGATGGGCGACGAATAAAGTGTCAAGTAAAAATAAGAAATATTTCAACTTATGCAGAAGCTGAACGCGAATTAGATTTTTTGTTATAACGATATGGAAACGTGTAAAACTTGACAAAAAAAAAAACAAAGAGAAAGATGATGTTGATAAAGGACTTGATAAGTCGGAAGGCGGCCTCTGCAAAAGAGACCTACTAGTACAAGCTGTAGGTCTGATTGTGAATGATATGATACAAATTAATAACCTCTTGATCTTGACTATATTTTTATTGATTTATTACTATAAATCTTGATGATAAGCTGAATTTCATGAATCTTTATCAGATAATTTTTTTGCTTTATAGTTTTTAAATGACAAATATAAGGATTCAGTGTGATAAATAAATATATTTGAATATGATTCATTTAAAGAAAAACTAAGTTAATTTACTTTGTATAAAAGAATAAAAGAAATGTGATTGAAATATTGTGTTTAATTTGATTTATTATTTAGAAAATTATGTACGGGACACAGATTGACATTTTCGCAGAAAACTCCCGCTTGACTACTTCTAGTACCTACTATCACTTCGCCATTGCTCTGATATCAACAAGTGAACAAATAAGGGTTACAGAAGAGGTATTGAGATCTATTACTCTACCTAAACCTATACAGAAGTGACATTAGGCACTAGAAGTTCTATGATAGCGAAAAATGTTCCCACTGTTACAACTTTAAGTAATATAAGAGAGTATTGTACCTCTTTAGGTATTTGGTGCTATAATAACCATTGTATAAGTAATTATTGCTTTTGTACAACTTTTAGTTCTTGGCAAGAGTTCGTTAGCGCTTGCATAGCACTTTGGGGGGTTGTAGTCAGTGCTTACTTCTTATTTAGATTCTATGGTTGTAAGATTCACTTACAGCTATAAAACAAGATGCTTAGCCTCTATTATAGCGTTACAAATTGCTGCTGTATGTCTTTAACCTTTAAACTCATCTTGTTATTACCCCTAAAACTATGCTGTATAGCTCACAGTGGAATATTTTGTTAGACTACACTCTTATGTTGCCAAAAGTTGTTATTGCTGCTGCTATAGCACCTTTATATCACGTTAAGGTCTAAAATAAGCTCTAATTGACGCCAAATTGTTTGTTGGGATGGTACCTACCGTAAACTCAATAAGACAGAAAATAAAGATTTGTGTGAAATTTTGAAGTGCGGTTTTACTAAAATCTTGTTTTTTTATAATGTTAGCGTTAGCGGGTTAACTACTAACCAGTTTGTATTGGAAGAACATCTAAACGAGGGACTTATCAAATATAGTACCTAGACCGAAATGTGTTCGACACTAAGACTCTTTCAGGAACTGAAACCAAGTAATACCCAGTTTCAGTGTTATTGTGCTATACCACGTACACCGGACAGTACATCTATCTGACTTCTAGATTCCTTGGTTTTAACTGAATGCCCACTTGTAAAATAAATGAAATTGAACTAGAGTCAGTTCTGATAAAAGTCGATTTTGACTTCATGCTCATAGTCATTAACGGAAAAGATGACTAGAAACTTCGTTCATTCCAAAATCAAAAATTCTTTAATGCCATAAATTAATTGAATTTACACACACACAATTAATTTAAACTTATTAAAGAGTGAAATGTTTAAAAATAAATACTGTTGTATTAAATTATTAGATTAACTTTATCTTAATCAATCATCAATTAATCAAAGATTCATTCATCTTTTCGATCTGTCATCTCAACTGAAAACAAATGAACACATGTGGGAAGTTATCTGATTAACTTGGGGCTAGATGATGCGGCTTGACTAACATGAATAATTATCTATACTAATATTAATGAAATAAAAAAATTCGTTTGATTGTTTGTTTTTATTGTATTGAATAGGCTCCGAAACTACTGGACTGATTTGAACAATTCTTTCACCATTAGAATCCTACATATTCCTGATGAACATAAATATCTAAGCATATTATCAAAAAAGTTAGGTTTTTGCCTGGGTACGTATGAAAACTTCAATAACGTAACGTGTACCTATGTGTGTAAAATTAAAATATATTATTTATGTATTATGTACCTATGTATAACAATTTTGAAAGGAAAGCCGGGTCAGAGCGCTAGTTATTAATAAGTTTATTCATAAAATCTAATGTAGTTGAGTAAGCACGACATTACCTGATGATTAAATGAAGATGGGTCATTTATTTCCCATATGTACTCACATGTGGGAGCTAGCGAGTGATCATTGATCACTCGCTAGCTTGTAGGTAACCATAGTTTTTTGTGTTTTCTTTACGATACTTTTATTACTATTTTTCGTTATTTTTACTTTTATTACTTTTATTCTACTTTTTTACACCGGGGGGCGGGCAGCAGCGCCTTCTGCAGAACAACTACACCGAACTGCGATCCCCAACCCGCATGCCCAGCGTGGGGATTATGGGCAATAACCCCCAAATAATGATGCCATCTATGGCGCTCATTAGGGGAGGCCTATGTCCAGCAGTGGACTATTATAGGCTGGTGATGATGATGTTACGATACTAATACTAATGTTTTAATCCACAAGGTAGGTTGTTGATTAAGGTGGAAACATCTTAATTTCGCAGATTTTCATTTGTAGAAATTTCTCTAGTTATATAGAAAAGTTTCTTCAGTTAGGTAAACGAGTTGGTTTCCTATAGAAAAGCCTACCTATTCAAAAAACTTACCTGGTAAGTGTTACTACCGTTACGTAGCTATAGGTAAATAAACAGTACAATATGATTGATAAATCTTCATAATATTAATAATATTGTATTATGTATATCAGTCATCTAGTACCCATAACACAAGCTCTGCTTAGCTTGGGACTAGATGATGCTGTGTGGATTGTCCGGCATTATTTATTTATCTTCAGTATAGCATAATGTACAGTATACTGATTCTGTGTGAATTGTCCTGCTTATAATTTAAATAATCTCAATTTCAAACGACCCTTTACTGGCAATATAAAGTTCATTGATAAAGTTAGCCCCTTTGCAGACAAGAAGGGTATAAAACAAGTTATATTGGGTTTGTGTAGCCCTCGTAATGTAGCCCTTGTCTGTCTGACGCCATTGATTTTTTGAAGGAACCACCCCAGACGTCTTTTGAACGTCTGTTATTTTATGAAGCATCTGCTTCGGATATCAGTTTCAAATTCGGTTTGAAAGATCTTTTACACGATGAAAACAAAAACGCTCGCCTTATTAAAGTATTATGGGAGTTTATCTATCCTTCTATAATATTATAAACGCCAAAATTTTTAAGTAGGTTTGGATGGATGTTTGTTGCTCTTTCACGCAAAAACTAAACAAAGTTTGATGAATTTTGGTACACAGATAGGTTATGTTATGACCTGGAATAACATATGGGCGACTTTTTATCCCGAAAATCCCACGGGATAGAGATACATATAGATAAAACAACAAAAGCGAAAAGTAAATAATTTTTATTAGAATAATATTCTGAAGCACTTTAGTTTTCCCAGGTAGGGTAGACTGGGTACGGTTGTGCCAATTTTCATTTGATCGCTTATAATTTTGTTATTATTCAAATTAGCTGAAAGCAAGTGGGGTTATAGGGTGAAATGGATATTTTTCTACGTATAAATATTCCAATTTTGTCCATAAGTGCATAGTTTAACTTATAGGAATTATTTGTAAAAAAAAGAAAAAATGTCACAATCGTCCCCACCCCAAGGACAGTTGTGACAGTGCCTGGGGTCAAAAGTGACGGGTTAAATAATACACTTATATATACTAATTATAATTTTATAGCATGAAATAAATGTATATTTGTATCACTTACGACTTATATTTCTATGACATCATCTTTTAATCTAAACAGTCTTTATATTGATGAACCAAACCTAAACTAGAATTTTAGGTTATTCAACTCCTTAACATTTGAAGTAAACATTGATGTAAAAATAAACATCCAGCAATTACCTTCAGAAAAATCAACAAATTCTTTTAAAGTTCAAATTTTCTTCATATTTGTGTCTGTAAGATTTTTTTTTACTTGATAAGCCATTAATCTTTTTTATTTTTCTTCATATTCTTGTTTTTCATTGCTTTATGAGTATTTTAAAATTGTTGCAGGTCATACTAAGCTCTATCCGTCTTCCTTACACGTAGGCGGGGCATCTAAAAACAAAATAAAATAGTTTCCTTGTGTCACAACTGTACCCAAAAAATATGGCACAACCGTACCCAGAGCATACATTAAAAAAAACAGAATTGCCATGACTGTACCGAATAACCTAGTCTCAAAGTAATTGCTGCTATTTAAGCACTAATGATTAAACTTTTACGAGAAAAAACACTTATGACTCTATCTATACACATAAAACAACAATCAAGTAAAGAAATCGAACAAAAAACTTACTTTTCATCGAAAAATACCAATGTGGTATTCTACACCCCGCTATGTCGCGCCTCGGATGACGCAATACTGTGGCACAGGTTCGGACAGGCACATCGCTCCTTTCTCCCTTTGCACCCACCCCCATATTCCTTATAGTTTTTAGACAATACGACGACTGTCACGACCGTACCCTGGCACAACCGTACCCAGTCTACCCTACTTAGTGTAAATTAACGCAAAAGCAAAACAATTAAATAATGATTATAAACTTTATTTTAATCGACCGGGTAAATACTTGACTGTACCGGCATTGAACCCTTCATTTCTTATGGAGTAGCCCTTTGGGACCCTTGACAGAGTGTCGGTACCCAATATTTTCAGGGTTCCTGGTATGCGGGTTTCTATAATGCACCATAACTTTTAAATTCCTGAATAGATTTGGGTGCAAGTGGTATCGTTAGAATTGTTTTACCACCTCTTTGATACTGAGTTCTTGTAAACGACAGGCGATTTACAAAAATTTAAAAACTTGTATTACTTTAATTAAGCCAAGTTTTTAAATTTCCGAGAATTATTTTGTTTATTCTTAATCTGTTTAAAAATAGCGTGAAAACATTAATTTACTTAAACAATGTGTTTTTGTTTCGCACTTAGAGGTACATACCTACACAAGGAAGTTACCATACTAATGGACACGAAGACCATCTGGAACGAATTACCGATAATACCTACCTACACATGATTTAATAGTATCTCATAGATTGGTTGATTGATACCTATGTTTTTTATACTCTGTGATTGATAAATCGTAACTGAACTGGTCTATCAGGTTGAAAACCACCGCTTATTAAGTTTTATTATGTTGTTAATAGAGTTGATTTCATTGGACGACAAGAAAGAATAGGAGTCTCGCCAAATTCGATGTGAAATATTTTTAAACAAACCAGAATTCATGTGAATTGTACTTTTTTGCTCTCTCTTGGCGTTGAGTTTCAGACATAAGTGTATTATTAAAAGCATTTTTTAATGAATTAGGATCGACAAGGAATCTAAACTGCGTATAAAATACACAAAAAAAATATTTTCATGGATAGTTTGTTTATAAACGTTTCACATCAAAATCTATAGAGTATTATGTATTCGTTCGGCCTATAACGATGGACCATGCTCATTAAACTTTACTTAGAATAACTATCGATCAAGAATGATCTCGACGAACGGTGTACATCCTAGACTTAATAAACACACAATTGAAGTTCCCAAACTGATCCTAACTTTTTTAAAACATTATATAGCCTATGTTCATCCGAGATAATGTAGAATTCTAAAAGTGAAATAATTTTTCAAATCGGTCCAGTAGTTTCGGAGCCTATTCAAACCAAACAAACAAACAATAAAATCTTTCCTCTTTGTAATATTACTATAGATAAACTGGTTAATGTAATCAAAATAATTCTTATCAACAAGATGATTTGGTTGAGGAACTAATTAATTATCTTATACACGAAAGATAACTGTTATACTTACCCTTCATTATAGTACATGAGACATCATTATAATTACCTATTTAAAACATATCAACCTAGTCCATTCGTACTTCTTTTACTTCCAGAATGAGTCAAGGTTTTAATCTCGTACTACGAGATTAAAACCTTGACTCACCTACCTACGTAGGTAAATATTCTCTCATACTTGACCGATCATAATATTTAACTCCTAGAAAGTTCATCCCTCCATACATTTTTGTCGACCGAGACGAGTAGATTATAACGAGCAAATTCGACAAAACTGGTAACTAAGACTACTCGATTAGCATGGTAATGTAAGAACATCGGATCATAAACCATGTTAGGTGTTGCCAGCTATAGAAGACACTACCTATATAATTTTTCAGAAGTTTCAGCAATTTAAGTTTTAATGTATTTATTGTAATTATTAAGGTAAGGCAGGTACTACGTATCGCTAATACTCGTCATTGTAAATATTTATTTACCTATAGGTATCTATGTTTATTAAGTAAATGTCCGACCGATATGGTTCTATCCCATACTGATCACGTGCAGTAAACACTGAATATTTGTAGATAAAATTTCATTTGACGGAAAAACTTGCAGAACGCTTGACAATTACACGTTGTTGATATGTCAACAACATCGACAAGGACGAATATGTGCTATTCTAATAAAAGAGAAAGATTCGAAACAATCATTATCAAAATAGCTTTATTACAAACATTCACAATTATTAATCGCGTTGATTTATCTATTTTCCTCGACACGATTCAACAGGTTTACCAACAGTCTATCGTGGTCACAGGATCACTTTGTAAAACAAAATAGCTCTTAATATTTCAAGTTTTTATTGATAAAGTCACAAAAAGGGACTTTGCTATACGTATAACTACAGAGCCAATTTTCTAATACATTTGAAGTATTCTATTTTTTTCATTCGGTATTCGGCGTTTTATTTTAAGCATAAAACAAAAAAGCTTTCGCGAAGTGAGGTTGACTTTCGAAAAACAAACTGAGCTTAAAATAGCTAGATTCGCTGACAAGAGGCAATACAACCAAAAAATGTCAATACTTCTACGTTATCTCTTATCACTTGCGATAGATAACAGAAAGGACAAAGCAAATTGTTTGAATATGCACATATAAATTAATTGCATATAGAACCGAATAACGGGTAACGCTTTGAATTTAAGTATAGGTAGTAAACTTTATACATAAAATTTAAACTAAATGCTGTAAGCATTTGGTTATAATATTAAGTGTAAACATTTGATTATCTTTATCATAACAGTTTCAAAGTTTATCGATACAGTGTACTTTCAAGGGTTCTTGAAGGGATCATTAAATATTTTAGCGTTAGAACTTATAGAACTTATAATGCCAATTTACATGTTCAAAACATTTTAATTGATATAATTCGGAGCTTTCTAACGATCATCTTTCATTTCTCTGTATTTCATTCAAAGTAGATTTTATAAAGAAAATCGAGAAGTTTAAAAAAAAATAGTAAACATTTGTTATGAGACCTTCATACCTTCAAGGAATACTGTGGACATTTAACGACCGATTACGCTCTTTTTGCACTCGCTGTCGCCCGCGTCCTTTCTTCTATTTTCAATCCGGATGAGCCAGTCTCTCAGACCTACTTTTATTTATTCGGGACGCAAGATCTCTGGTTCTTTTAATTGATTTCTGAAGGGCCAGACTAAAATACCTTGAGAAAATCTCAACCGTTAACGAGCAATAAATACAAATTTCAGTGCCGATGCGATCCGATACTATAATTATAAATAAATCACCTTGGAAATTATTACCGTGATACATAATATCCAACCCTTTACGCGTAAGTCAGGCTCGCTGATACGAGCACTGCCTATAAACAAAATATTATTTCACACGAATATATATTTCTGACACGGAACAAATTAATATTCATGAAATAGTTGAATAATTTCGTCAAAAGTTTAAACTTGACTCTAGATGACTCTATCTAAATTGAATCTAATTTCCAGTCCTCTTATAATAGAAAAGATATAAAGAGATTAAAAATATTGCCTGTTCACTTTATTCCACTCCCGTAATCCAGCGATTCAATCCAGTCCAGTGCTCGACTTGAATCAGTTTACTTTATTTAAGTCTTTCAAAAGTATATGTACTGGTAACACTACGGTAAAAATGATTTTTACAGTTTTTCAGTCTTTTTCGAGGGAAATATATAAACAAGAGATCCTGGTCGTCAGTCAAAAAAATATATGGTAAATAGTTCGACTCTTTTCACTGTATTCAAGAACTATGCTGTAAGCAAGAAATTCAGAGAATTTTCTAAAACGGTTTTGAAATGAAAAACTAAAGTTTTCATTTAACAGACTTCAAATATTTATTTTCCACGTAAAACTGTTAATTTTTTTAATATTGCAAAAAGTATAACACCTGTAAAACATTTTAAAAACTGTTTACAAATGTATTGATGTGATACGTTTTCTTTTATACCAGATTGGATATTGCAGGTCTTTTAAAATTTCGATTATATAATTTGTACTGAAAATTAGTGAGAATAGTGGCTATATAAAAGTGTGGCTAATATTAAAGATCGAAAAAAGGACACACAAAGCGTGAGCATAAGGGTTTCAAAAGCTCGAAACCATAAAATCTCTTTTTCCCAAAAAAGAACAAAGCTTGTTCACTATTTAACATTAAATCTGGTAGGTACTGATGGGATGGAATGAAAAAGTAGACCTTCGATCCAGTGTCTCTGGACTGGATCATTACATTACATATAGGAATAATGTGTACCTATACAGCCCTGCATTCGACCGCTGCTGGCTGGATTGAAATATTATTGGATGGAATAATATTAACTGGCCATAACAAGGGTATCTAATAGGTGCTACCTATCTATAGACAAGGAATGTTATATGATTTAATTAATTTGACTCCATGTATATAAATTGAAAATAAATAATATTCTAATTAGGTCTAATTAAGTCGTTTTCTATGTATAATAAAAATTATCTATAATATATGTAATAATATTGTATTATGTATATCAGTCATCTAGTACCCATAACACAAGCTCTGCTTAGCTTGGGGCTAGATGATGCTGTGTGGATTGTCCGGCATTATTTATTTATTTATTTTATTTAATATGTACCTAATACAGTTTCAAATTTTCTCAGCAATTTTCTCAAGCTCTCTACAAAAACTTCTAATATATAATAAACTAATTTTTATTATATTCTTATATATAATATAAGTACCTGCGAATCAGCCTTGTCTTAGTGCGGGGACCACTGTTACTTTATACTTTGCATGGAGGAATTATTTTTTACTTATCGATTTATTTTTTCTTGGGATGATTGAACGCTTTAAAGCGATATTATGCAAAGATGATGTATTCATTATGAACTCGTATTTCATAACATGACAGCAATTAAGTGATAGCCTTAGCTATTTATAAAAATAAAATAATACTTATTGATCGTTAAAAGTTGGTAATAAAGCTGAATTTTTGCTATTACCAAGTACAAAAAAACAAAAGTAGTTTGGTTCAGTTATTTACTTCAGCTATTGGTTTAGTTTTTATTCAGCTATTGGTTTAGTTATCATTAATTTTACAATTATTTTCCACGGAAAGATTTAGGCAAAAAAGATTTGTTCATTTGCGCGTTTTTGCATTTTCTTTAGTTTGATTTGTCACATTATTTAAGGTAGATACACACGCACAGACTTGAAGGCGTTCGATTGATATAGCACGGGAGATAAGATTTTTTCATACTAATAATTTCCCCCAGTATTATTATTTGTACAACACCGAAAAAATTTCAAACTAGAAAAAAATCATCTCTCGTGTAAGGTAAATTAACCGACCGTACCTATGCCAGGTTATGTATGTCTCTACACGATCACAGACGATTCTATATTATCTATTCCATATCTATCTAGAATTCTAGATGCATTGCCGGTAACCGCACGTCCTTGAGTGCTATGTATCAACATAGAAGGAACACTCTGGGACGGAACGCTCACGAAGGAAGCCCAGTGGCACGGTGAGGCAAAAAACAGTGGATCAGCGAGAGTAGGGTAACACACACCTGCGAATCACATTATTACCAATGAACTTGTAAATGTTGAGGGGAAGTCATTGTAGGAAAACAAAGATATTCAAATTTTCAATTCAAATAATTAATCATATATTTTATGTCAGAGATAGTGATGCTGATAACCAAACCTAACGATCGGGAGACTTTTAACTAATAGATTCACCGTTACCCATTTCGCTTGTTCTTACTTTAATTTTTTGGGCTCGCTTTGCTCGACGTTTTTGAAATATATCTTTGCGCAAACAACTTTTTCCTTTAATTAATAAAAATATTGGTAGGGTTATCAAAACTGCATCAATGCTGCAATTTTGCGCGTAAAAAGCCTGGAGTTTAGCGATTTATGTGCAAGGTGAAGTCACGTGGTATTGCCAGTGTAATAAAATCTGAAATAGCAGACGGCAGACAGCGGGCTAGGCGTTCGTTTCTCCCCGAAGGCCGCCCGGTCGGGCTTTGGATATGTGTCACTATAACATGCACTGATGCTTCCATGTGAGAGGTTAAGGAATCTTTGAAGTTTCAACCTAAGCAAGGCACATCTTTCTAGTTTGGAACTGTGAGATAGGTAACCATAGAACAGGAAATTAGATCCGACTTAGAAATAATATAGAGTCGAGTCTTTCAACGTGAAGGATATCTGAAGGAATTACTAAGTCCATATCAGAAATGTATACCTATTCATATAATATTTTGTTTACCTGTACTGCTCGTATCAGCATGCCTGACCTAGGTATGTCCACTACACCAAGAGGGTTGGATATTATTGTTATATATGTATTGTTATTACCGGTAAATAATTTTGAAGGTGATTCATTTATAATTTTAGTATCGGATCGCATCGGCACTGAAATTGTATTTATGGCTCGTTAAAGGTTAATATTTTCTCAAGATATTGTAGTATGACGGCCTTTTAGAAATCAATTAAAATAACCATGCTACACTGATTTTTCGTCCCGAATAAATAAAAGTAGATCTGCGACTTGCTTGGATCCGGATTGAAAATAGAAGAAAGAGCGCGGGCGAGGAGAGTGCAAAAAGAGCGTAATTCACGCCTCAAATGCCACAATATACCAAGCTAGATGGTGTGAAGGTGTATACAATACAACCCATCATCACCTGACATCGACTTGTTTCAATTTTGAGTTCTACATTTTCGCAAAATCTTTTGAGACTGTTACAAAACATCAGAAAAGTTCAAAAGCACCGAATGAACCGTATACCTGCCTAAGAGGTTTTGACCATGGTGATTTAACATTTATCACAATGTAACCCACCGTTGAACTACAAGGAATTGCTCATTTATTAATAAGAATTTACTCAAAGTCATTGAAGTCTTCAATCTGTAAAACTGATATGATCTAGATAACACAATATTTTTACTCCTAACTCCTGAACAGAGGTGCTTGCGACTTAAATAATATAAAAAGCGTTACCTGTCGCTTGATAAAACTATGCAAGTTTTTATACTAAACGAAATTGCTTTGTTCCTGAGTTTCTGGACGTTATAGAATTATTGAAAAACCTTTCACAAGTAGTCACTCTAATGCAATAGCTTTCTTACCTGATACCGGATACAATAGCTTGTCCAGCATTGGCTATTTATTTAATGTACCTATGGTAGAAATCCACAACCCCAGAACCGTTTCTAAGACGATTTCTGGATTCTTCCTTTCTTTTTGTTCTATGTATAAGTTTTAAGAATCATTCGCAATGGACAACGTCTACGGCTGATGACAGTTGACCTATGAATGCAATGTTTCTTTCAAAACTGTTAAAACCTGAACATACAGCCGTTGAAGAGAAATATTAATAAATTGTGTAAATTTGTCCAGCATTAGGTATTTATTTAATGTATGGCAGAAATCCACAACCCCAGAACCGTTTCTAAGACGATTTCTGGATTCTTCCTTTCTTTTGTTCTATGTGTAAGTTTTAAGAATCATTCGCAATGGACAATGTCGGATGATGACAGTTTTGATTTGCAGTGGGCATTTTAAATGTTTCTTTCAAAATTCTGAAAATCTGAACATACAGCCGCTGAAGATTATAATGAATAAATTGTGTAAATGGTGTCAATTCAGCGGTCACCAACTAGCCTAAACTAAACTAAAATAGTAAAATTTTAGTATAGTATAGTTTAGTTTTGGGTCGATCCTGAATAGACACCAATGTCGGCTTATGTCACTTATGTATGCTTAAACCTAAGGCGAGCTAGATCATTATATCCTTTAGTAGGGCAAGTCTAGATATATTAGCCTAAACATAATACCGATGTTGATTCTAACTTGAAGGTAAACTCCTGCGCAAGTTAATCTCATACGTGTCATGTCATGATGACAACGCCATTATGGTTAAACGCCATATTGGTTTTCGTAAAGGTGTTCCTATAAAATATAATCTGCTTATCAATCTTATCATCTGACTAAAGAAAAAGATTTGGAGAGAATATACAATCAGGTTTATTCAGCTAGTTTTTTGTGATAAGAACTAGACTTGTTGCTTTAACGAGAATATAAATACTTAGGATCTAAAAGGAACACCGAAGCTGCCTATCTACTGAATACTACAGCTAATAGCTATAAAAATAATGTTATCTACTTACGAAAGACAGACGAGCGGTCCATCGTAGAATGAAGATCTTATCGCGTAGAAATGTAATGCAACAACTAAACTAGTAAGTACTAATAAACTTTGTAATAAACGCGATAATTACTATAATAATTATGAGTTCAGATTGCGTAAGTTTAAAAATATTCAAATTCAAATAAATTGAACCAAATAAAAACTAAAATTCCTAAACTTTTCATTCCTGTTATATTGAAACCCAACCGAAGCCGACAAAATGCAATAAATTTCCCATCCCAGACAATTCCTCAGTCACGCGGTATTTTAGGAACAACTTGAGAAGCACCCACAAAACAGAAGAAACCTTGAAAACACCCAAAGTTTGTGTCGAAGTAAAACAATTGAGCAAGTTTGTTTTTGACTTACTCAATTCTCGGGTTCAGGGAGGTTTAGGGACAGAATAACTACATACTTAGTATTGCTTAGTACGTAGTTAGTTTGGCTACTCTTCAAAACTATTACGTGGTATTACGATATCAATTTCAATCGTATCCGAGAGCTGGTGAGTATCTAATAGCAGCGACTCAGCATCGCTATACAGCGGAGCAATGCAGCCTGCGGCTTGGGCACGCTTCCGGCTGGTACATATAAGCTTAACTCTTGATTATTTGTAACTGTCTGCAGTCAGCTCAACTGTTTGAAACTAGTTATAATTTGTTACTTTAAAAACGTAGGTATGTAGTTTTCCGAACTCCGCGATAATGCACATATTTATTACAATTTTTTTATAAAATTTCAATCCTTAAGACTCCGGCGACCGATGAATTTCGCATACAAACGTAGTACCTACCTATAATATAATTAGTAATTTGAGAATATTTTCACAAAGCTTTGCTCTTATTTATATTAGAATGGTATTTATTTAGATTCCTGCAACTGCAACAAGCTCTAAAGAAAATAGTTTTCAACACAAATACTTTCGATCGATTCGATGTAAAAAGCGCGATTAGGTTTTATTTCATTTCATAAAACAAATTGTGTTAGAAACCTAGATAAATACTATTTTAATACAAATAATAGTCGATCAAATTGTTATTTAAATGTTATGCACAAGATCGTGATCGGACCGAAAAAGATTGGAAATAAATTTTACGAAACTAAATTAAATCTAACTTTAGCTGCAACCTAAGACATTCTAGGCGTTAACTTAACCTATTTATTAATAACGTTGAAAAAGGAAATTTCCAAATTTTCATTGGGCAGTTTGAGACATTTTTGTGTACGTTTGTGTATAATTTATTAGCTTTTTTAATACCTCTGATTATTTTTATTTTGTATAGTTTAGCAATTAAAATCCGTAATTTTAAGATAATACCTATACGTAAGAGAAATAAGGCTCGTTTTTATTTTATTTTTACGTAACTTCGTTCTTTTTGGCCACCAAAAGCTATTTTCGCAAATAAGTGTGTTTTGACTCAGGGTTAGGGGCCTTATATTGAAAATGTATCCTAATTGTACGTCATAGTACCGTATCTAGACTCCAGACGATGAACTTGCAAAACCGGCCTCGATAAATGCGGAAGGCAGGCGGCAGTCTGCTGAATCTAGGGTTGCCATATTTGGCTAGGCTCTCGTCGGGACGTTCTAGGATGTATTGAACAAAACGCGCAGATATAGTATTAAACATTTATTTTACTACCATACATAACATACCTAACGTTGAATTAAATGTTCTAATTAGGTACTAAAATGGCCATACTTTTCAGAAGATTTTGCTTTTTTCAACAATTCTTTGTGATTTTTAACATATTTGTAAAACTCTGTGCAAGTCATGTTATAATTTACTTGACACTGTAAAATAGACTCCACAGTCCCTGGCAGAAGACGATTTCGTTCATGGACAACCATCTCGTTCTAGAATGTGACAAAGGAGTTTGATAATTTATATCAACATACGAACAGAACCTTGACCCCGACGTTCAAGCCCTCCAAAGTTGGTGTTGCTGTTGTCCCCACAAAAAGCAACAAGCTTTCTAGCGGAATCTGCAATTGCCTCAAAGTGTCGAGACAATATATAGAAATAGTTTCCGATGTTTCATTTTTTAACGTGCTGGCCGAGCGCAGCGCGCGAATTTTAAATCGGGGACATTTTAGTGTTTTGTCGGGACGTCGGGACAGTGAGCCTAAAGACGGTGACAGTCCCGATATATCGGGACGGATGGCAACCCTAGCTGAATCAGATATCACTGTTTATGGTTTGCATGAAATTCGATAGGCACTGCGTGCATGAAATATCATTTGAGATTTAGGTCGTGTTTAATGCGTTTCATTCACAAATACCTTACTAGAGTTTTCTATACCTACACTAGTTTCGAGCAGCAGTTTCGTTTGCGTTTTTCTAGGTAGTTTCTTTCTTCCACTGAAATCGCAAATACCGCATGCCTTGCCAGCTGTCATCGTGATGGGTGCCGGATTCATACCCTTGCAAAACAAAGGAGTTATCACTCTTGCTTACTTATTATGTACACAAGATATACTTTCGAAATAAAAAGAACCAACCTAATTGAGCATGCCTGGGATAAGATAGGCTAGTAAGGTAAGGAACCGCAGACTACCACCAACCCTCTCCACCTCACCATCTTTCTTTTTGATTAATATTATTATATGTTATAGTTAGGGATTGAGACATTAGTTTGTCATTTTATGTAATACGAATATGAGAAAATATTGATTAATTTTATAGCATGTTAGTAATATGACGAATTTGAATGCATTGAGATTGTGACTCTACTTCTTCTATATTAAATAAGCTATCGCATTAGGTATGCCTGTAATGAGAGCTGTACAATATATTCAATAAATAAATAAATCTTTTCACAGGGCAATAAAACGGTCAATGATAGAAGAAGAATATTCCCCAAAATCGGCTCCGAAACATCGTGATCAATATCCCAAACCGGCTCGAAACGTAATCGGGACCCGACGAGGCAATACCAGTTATTATTAATTTAATAACATGTAAAACATGTATAATACGTTTATTGAGTTTTACACTGAGCTAAAATTGGCTATTTTATTAAGTTATTTATTTTTGATAAACATAATGCTAATTTACTATTGTTTCAAAGAAAGCCGATAAAATAAATTTATCTGTTACTATTATTAATCTGTTACTTCTATGGTTTGTGACAAAAAAATTAAGTGATGAGAAATCAATAACAAATTATTTCTTTTTTTATAATAATAATCTGTATGAAATTTGACTTGTCTAAGTGCTTAAGCTAAGCCTAAACTAAAAAAAAAAAAAAAAAAAACTAAGCCTAAACCTAAACCTAAGCCACGAACCCATTTTGTAAGCATAAAGAAATAAAATTATTTAATTGAGTCTGATTTTTTGCTAAATTATGAAGTACCTATAGTTGCGAATATTGTTTCTATTGTATTAAAAAGTTAAACTTTTACACTACCTAGGAAAGTTTTTAAAGTATAATTTATCTTAGTCTGGTCACAAAAGAGATACGTGTTGTTTTGTCCAACTGAGAAACAATATCATTCAGAAATATTTTAACGAGTTTTTTGACTGGTGACCTAACATTAAATTTGATAATATGCCCATAAAGATAATAACTTGTATTTTTAGTAGCTCGTTAACGATAACCTGATCTTATTTTTCTAGAAATATGAAAGTTTATATAAAGGTAATTATGGTTAGTATTTTATTTATTTTCTACTTACGGATATTTTAATACTACGAGTAGGAGATTACATTGTACAGAATTAGGATTTAGCTAAGTAATTCTGTGTGTACATTTGTGCTTTTCAAACATTTTTTTTGAAAGAATAACACCTTGAGTAATCTTGTTCGTATTTTTGAATAACAGGATGATATTCAGAATAACAGGAAAAGAGTGCCCAGGATTTTACAAAATGGCGTTCTATAGAAGAAGTTCGATGCTTGTGGCCTAATACGATACAATAGATAAAATTTGGTAGAATACATAATGATTAGTAATTAACGGGTATTTATCGCGTTTTTTTCAGTCATCTCGTGACCACGACAGAGTGCAAACCTGTTGAAACGTCGGAAAAAAATAAAGTAAAAAAACGCGATAAATACCCGTTAATTACTACCTCATTATGTGTTCAGATGGCGTAAGTTTCAAAACATAAATTTGGTAGAATAGATGTTAATAAATATTTGTTCCATGATTTCCATTCCTATAGCGTATCGACTTCTCTCGGTAACGATTCCCACGCTATCAATTTCCCTCTGATAAGACCATGAACTGATAGACCAGGGGGATTTCTTTTTTAGACCTCATTTTATCGAATAAACTCCTGTCTCTAATCGTGCATTGGGAATGCTATATTTCTGATGTCCTTTCCAGGTTCCATAAGGACTATTCCTTATTATGGTCTATAGGAAATACACTTTGAGGTTTGAGATTCCTGACCAAAGAGTAGGTACATAAATTCCTTTGGCAGGGGATTATTGGCATAAGCCCTTTTGAAGTCCATTTAGTCTATCAGATATAGCGACATGAAGATATTTGAACTTCCAACAATTTCTTCTGCTCAGTGTCTAATTCTACAGGCATTGTGTGTATGAATCTATCAGTCTATAAATTGCTAAGTTTGTGTAGGTTACTTAGATAAACCTAGACCCAAATGATCTCGGCCAGGCCTTCTGGGTATCAACGCGCGGACCTATCAGGAACTTAGGAGCACTCAAATGTGGGTTACATGGCCGCATGCACATATGTATGTGTTCATGCGCATTTAGGGGTACCTACAACCGATATTGTAATTGTAACTATTTTACGCCTTGGTTCTAATTAATAAGTTAAGGCGACAACTCGTGATGTGCACCGTTGATTAAAATTATCTTAAGTTAGAAAGGAAAAATACTTATCATCAAGAGAAAAATAATTTTAATATTTTTAAACTCCGCGATCTGAACTTATAATTATTTGTACTTGACCACGACAGAGTGGTGTTGAAACGTTAAGAAAAAAAAATACATAGAAGCGATAAATACCCGTTAAAAAGTAGAATAGACTGCTATACACAAAATAACCTTAAAACTATGTTAATTCAACTAGGTTACAAAAGTAATTATTTTGTGTTTGGCACACAATATTATGGCCTTCAGTCAGCATAATGCTAAACGGTGTCTTCTAGTGCACCGCGATATATCGTCAGGTTGTCCTCTGCGTCACCACCAGGTGAGGATGTGGCCGAACGGAGTCCATTCAAGACAAAATAAGAGATTAGACAAAAATAGATATCTTCAGAGCTGGATTATGTATATTAGAATGGGTTTTGCAACTTTGTTACACCTAAAACAGCAGAATCAGGTGCAGATTTTCACAGATCTTGTGAAACTTTTGCCACACTTCGCTGAAAGGGAACCAACAATTCAATCAAGGCTAGCCCTTCAAAACATAGGGCTCCGCAATTGAATGAGACATCCAATGAGGTCATCCTTTGTCCTTGAAGGTTCATTACGAATGTAGAGCAGAGAGGCGATAGAAACAGGGAGCGTTGTTACAAGTTTATTTACGTCTTATCTTATCAAGGATTAGAATAGATGTTTTCTTATTCCGCTGAACAAAGAGGCCAAGTGGATCAGGGTCTTGAATATGTCATTACTAAGTAGGTATGTTCCAAAAATAAAAGTGCTGGACAATCCACGCAGCATCATCTAGTCCCAAGCTACGCCGAATGAATGGTCACTTTATTGACATAAACAAGAGAAGAAAAAACAGATAAATACCTTATGTCTAAATTAAATTAGCAGAGATTGTAGTATGGGTATGGGTACTGAGATGACTGATAAACATAATGCAATACATTACGATGATAGATATTTTTTATCACAATGAAAATGGCCAGAACAAAGGGAACACATTATATGTCCAAAGGCGGGAACCCGCAATCTCTTACGTCGCAGGCGGACCTTACTCCGCCGTGCCACATCGGTCGCCAAATACACTATCAGCGAATTTACACTAATAAATACATGACGAAAGGGGAAAATTTTGTTGAGAACTTATGGCGTAGGTACCTTACCTAATTGTTAGCACCGTACACGTGTTATATACTTTAGGGTTATTCTTATTACATACTTAAGTTATTACTTGCGTTATTATTAGGTACTTAAGGGTTCTAGGTTTAGGGTTGCTCCTTATTCTTTATGCATAATAAAGTTCATCGCGTTTTCTGTCATAATAAACACTACTCTAGGTCAAGGCTAGGTCAGGACAACAGTTATTGTCTTGTTCATGTCATAATCAATCATTTTGTTTGTACTCGTACTAGGTAATCAGGTCGTTATCTTTGCTATACCCATTCAAATTACCTTTATCATGTATCGTACGTAGATTTAATTCGGCCTTCAACTTGCAGCGTTCAAGTTCGCCACATGACTAGGCCAAGGCACACGAAAGAATTTGAATTTCAAAGTGTTGTGTTAGCAACAGTAAAATAAATTAAAAAATCTCTGCGCTCGAGCCAATTAAGGAGATTAAAAAGATGCTCGCGATGCTGTCGGCTCAGTGCTAATTTCGTGCCATATGTTCCAGTTAGGTACTACCTACATTTCTGTTGCTATGTATTTTTAAGATGCGACGGCATTTTTTACAGAGTAATGGTCATTTATTACCCGCGTGCTCAAGGGTAATTTTACAATTGGTCTGGTCAACTTAAAATGATTAGGAAAGAAGGTGGCAAGTCTACTTACGATAAAAAAATTATCTCAAATACTCTAGATTCTAGGCAAAGCCTCTTAATTATTAAGAGCTCATTATCTCGATATGTACCTAATAATACTAATAGTAATAATCTGCAAATATTTGTTCAGGGTGTTCTGGTCGTTTTCTATGTATATTAAAAAAATCTATCTATGTACTTCAATATGATTATATATCAATTATCTAGTACCCATAACACAAGCTCTGCTTAGCTTGGGGCTAGATAATGCTGTGTAGATTGTCCAGCATTATTATTAACTCATCGAGGAAATAGATTAAATATTTACAATGTTTATTGATTCGTACAGCAGTTTGATATTAGCTAACCCGTTAGAAAGGCAATAAAAAGCAACACGCAAATATCGAATATTTTACTTGTGTAATTTCTCGCCTATTAAGCCGTCAATAGCAGTTAGGACGTATTCAAATTATCGCTTTGCAGGCAATGAGCCTCAGCGTTACGCATTTAAAATATTAGTAAAGTTACATACCTCCTCATTAATATTTAAGTACCTACTTTATGTCATCCATTTTATGTGCTTTAATTTAATTCTTTAGCCATATTTATACAAATAGATTTTTTTTATCTTTCCCAAATCAATATCCAAGCGTAAACTGTATTTTTATTTTATCCAAAGGCTACTCGCCAATGATATTTTTTGCTCGTTGTCTTTACTTGTTATAATAAAATATCATCATCATCATCATCACCAGCCTATAATAGTCCACTGCTGGACATAGGCCTCCCCTAATGAACGCCATAGATGGCATTATCATTTGGGGGTTATTGCCCATAATCCCCACGCTGGGTATGCGGGTTGGGATCGCAGTTCAGTGGAGTTGTTCTGCAGAGGGCGCTGCTGCCCGCCCCCCGGTGTGATTCCCTTAGTCGCCTCTTACGACACCCACGGGAAGAGTTGGGGTGGTGAAATTCTATGCCGGCACCACACGGCCTAATAAAATATAACAATATCATATTATCATATTATATTCACTTATTATTATTTATATTTAAACTTGACATGATTTTTATATGATAAAGATTTAGTGTACACTATGTTAGAGAATAAATCAATAAATAGAATACCTAGGTTGGATAAGAGCGCTAGGCTGTCTAGGGTTGCTACCGCGGTTATATACGGCTATTGCTGTGACTTACCTTTTATAGCCATTAGACCTCCGGATGAGTTAAACGTCTAATTAAACCCTACAAGTTCAAACCAATAGAAAAGTTTTAAGGGCTTAGAGGTTCCTACATCAGTTTACTGGTGAATATAGGCTTGCATCATAATCAAATAAATCTATACTAATATTATAAAAACGAAAGATTTGATTGTCTTGTATTGAAATATTTGTATGTTTTTTGGTTTGAATTGAATATGCTCCAAAATTACTGGACCGATTTGAAAAATTCTTTTATCATTAGAATCCTTAATTTTCCGTGATGTACAAAGGCTATAGAATATTTCGTGGCCGTAGAGCGAAAAGTCATCAACTAGGTCATTTGGTGTTTTGAGTTACGAAGGTTTAAACTTTTTCAAAAGAAAAAAAATCATAACTTACGTTTGGTATGAGATATTTCAAATTTTATGATCTCATATCATAGGAAATAAATAAATGCATAGGTTTGTAATGCTAAATTTTATTTTATTTGATATTTTTCAGAGATTTTGACATAAAACTGACTTAGTTATTTTTCGCCCTCAAATCCTGTACCTAGATTTTAAGTTATTAATTTGGTAAATAGAGTTAGTGACTTTTTGCCCTTGCTTAGACTATTTTGAGGACGATTCTAGTGATTATTCTAGACTCTCCTAGAACCTATTTTTTATTTTTTATTCATTTTATTAGATATTTGAGACAAAAGTGGCTAGAAATAAAACGAAATTATTGTAGGTACTTTTACAAAAATATAATAAAACATGCAAAGACAAAATAAACAAAACAAGGAACATGATAAAAATTTAAAAAATGGCAAATAGTTCACGCAATCAGAAAATTATTATTATTAATGACAAGTTAAACACGAATAAAATTTCAAAAACTGATTAAATTACGTCAGTGATTACTTAAAACTAAAATCAGTGGGTCCTGACCCAGAATAATGTTTATGTTAATATTCTAATCATTACAATATCAGTCTTCACCTTCTTCGGTGAAATCAGGCTCTACCAGCCTGTCTACAACTTTATTGTTGGTAGGTAGGGATTCGTACCACGAATGGAGTTCTTGTGGGATTATGCCCTTGTGACAAAGGCCAACTAAATCTTTTTTTTTTTGCCTCGGAAATAGGAAGAGGAGCTGTATAAGCCATAGGGATTGTATAATAAATTTTGCAGCAATCTTTCTCGCTATATGTGCATCATAATCTGCTTTAAGGTCTGCAGGTCGACCGGCATTATCATAACGTGTACATATCATGCACAGATCCTTCTTTGGCACGAAAAATGACAAGTTAAACTCCGATCCAAATATATTTTTGTAAACATACAAAGAACTCGGCTTTTCGTTAGTCAGTGCTAGTTGTTCTTTGTACAACTCGTACATTTTAGCAATGGTAAGTTTGCTGTCCAAATACTGTCTTTGGGTTGTTTTTCTGCAATAATGAGATTCTTGACGGGGAAAGGAGTTTATGTGATCAATAATTTTTTGTTTAGAATCAGCACTGGTTTTATTTATAGGCTCATGGGAACCACGTTCGTCTTTCCCCTCGAAATAGCCGAACTCGTTCTTATGTTTCATTGCTTCATTTATTGGTCCATTTGAAATGGACAATGTATTGGTAAAAAACTGCTTGCACACCCTTATTTTGGTGTCATTTTTGATGAAGTAGTATTCGTATGAAACACGTCGATGTTTTTGATCTGGAATTCCAGCCTTTAATGTTTTTACTGGCATGGGAACTATCAATTGCAATAAAAACTGTTTTTGAGCCACATACTCATTGATCTTCCAGTAGTCTTGACAGATCTTTACTCTATCATCTTCTGTAAAGCTATCCAGACAACGGCGCCGGCAATTTATATCGCAATTCACAGGTTTAGGCTTCTTTGCGGGCATTTTTTTACCTGTTTTATTCTGATAAGGTAAACATTTGCTTCTATTCACTTTAGCTAGGGTCTTTTTCCATTTATTAGGATTTCTTTGTTTCCAACGTTTAATATTTTTACTGGTTGAATTGGTAGCAGTGGTATCAGATGCAGAGTTTTGGTGTTCAACGGATTCCTGTGTATCTATAACTGCATTGACGTTTTCGTTCGAGTGATTTGGTGGTACTATCAGTATGGGTTCTTTATCTTCGCTTTCACAAAATGTATTGCTAGATGTCGTGTCGTCATTTCTGTGGGAGGGTTCTAGTTGATTTTCAACGATTAACTGATCTTTTCTATTTTTCCTGTTTATCAAAATCAAATCATCGCTATCACTGCTATCACTTGAAGATAACGTGATTATCTGCCTTTTTTTCTTTGATCGGTTTTTCTCCTCGCTATCTGGATACCAAGAGATGCTAGAATCAGAAAAATCATGAGCAGGAGAACTCCCCAATGATTCGATACCGCTTATAACAGAATAGGGACTCTTGGGTAAAGCATCATATTCTTGGATCAAGTCTTTTTTAGAGGTAGATGAATCAGGGTTATCAGTGGAGCATGATGGCTGTACAACTGAGTTCTCTAGTATAGGGCACGGGTTTTTCGTTGTATCATCTTGTTGGATCAAGTCTTCGACACTGATGACATCATCATCGGTGGAGATTGTAATCAATGGAGCGGAGTGCGGTTGCTGGATACTTGGAAGATACATATTATTTGGACTAAATACGGCAGATGGCGGAGCTGACTCATAGCAGTCTCTGTTCTGAAAAAGCTTATCCACGTCAAAACTCTTCGATTCTTCATTGTTACGAAGTTTTTCCTGAAATAAATTAATAACTATAGAACGAAGCAATAAAATAATGGTTGCAGTAATAATATTTGGCGCATTCGACACAGAAAATATCAGTATAATATATTGCGTTTTTTAACAACAATTTTAGCCGATTTAAGCCATATTTTCCAATGCTGCCAACATTCCCCACGACACCATTCAATAGCGTCGTAGAAAATGGTATCAGAATCAGAAAATATGGCTTAAGGCGCATACGGGACCTAAACTAGCGCCGCCACCTTCTTTATCTTATTATTCCGTTTAACAAAGGAAATTTCAAAAATCCTTAGTATCGTTTGTGATACCTATTATACGCTTTTGTTTAATGCCTCTGTAATAGTTTTATTCTATTTAGTTTAGGCAGAGATACGAAAATAGATTTTGGTGGCCACCAAGGGCAACTTCGTATCTCTGCCTAAACTAAGTAGAATAAAACGATTACAGAGGCATTAAACAAAAGCTTATAATAGGTAACACTTTATTAACAAAGAAAATTACAATCAAATAATAGAAATAAATTAGAACTAGTATTTACAATTGAAACAATTGAGCTAACTGCAGATTTTAGCAAAAAATCTACAGGTAGCTCAACTGATCCATATCAATACCAGTCGGTATTATAATAGGTACCTTTCACAAAAGGTACTAAGGATTTTTGAAATTTCCTTTGTTAAACAGAATAACAAGATAAATTAGAGGGCGGCGCTAGTTTAGGTTCTGTATGCGCCTTAATTCGGCTAAGCTTCATGTCATCCGGCCTTTACTCTACGTCCGATTATAGGTACCCCAATGTACCTTACCAAGGTTGCCTGGAAGAGATCGCTCATAGCGATAAGGCCGCCTACTCTTATGTCTGTTCTTGCCATTTCTTTCCTGTATTATATTCTTTCTTTGTGTGGTACAATAAAGTATTGTCTTATCTTAAGTGATAAGGAAGCAAGTTATTTTAAGTTCATTTCTAGTTAGGAATAATGCCTTTAACAAAAATCGCTATGCTTGGCCTGCAAGTACAATAGGTATTTGAAGTCATTCAGCTTATGACGATAAGGCACAGCTAGGGACATCATAAAGGCTTTCCTATCTTTTTGCCTGCCTAGCTTATTCTCATGCTCCAGATACATGCGTTTATTTACACTTCCTGTACCTCAATTCGCAAAGAAACAAACAAGGCATTGTTTCATAAGCTAACACCGTAATACAAAAAGGTTATTCCAGTTTTCCCCCTTGAGAAATCCCCCTTAGGGGGGAAAACTGGAATACAATAAAATACGTCTTTTCATTGATCTAAATAAAAAATAAATGCGGCACTAGCTTCTCGAAAGTGCAAGACTCAAATGAGGTGCAATGAGGTCCGCCACCTCAGTGATAGTCGAACTAGCGGCCTCGGCGTTCGTGTTACGCGTGCTTGGTTCGTATGCTTAGTGTTATTTGGTGACGAAAAGACTATAGCAGTGCCCTCGTGAGTGGTGTACAAAAGTAGTAGGTGTACAAATAGAAAAGTTACTGTGAGCGAATGTTTGCGAGTAATCGCTGGGAGAACGTGCCATATCTACCGATTTTTTACTTAGATCTATGATTAGTTATTGAAGTATAGTTATTGAATTATCCAGCATTATTATTATTAATTAGGCATGTTCGTTTAGCATTAAGCGTAAGAAAGATTGATGATGATAGGTTCTTGCCAATGACATCTCAAAGTCTAAAAACAACTGCAAATGCTTTTGTACCTACCTAGGTATTAGGTAGATTTTTTTACAAAATTTTACACTTCGTGATGTCTCTGACTGTACCTACATCTGGTAAGTTTAGGTAGGTATGTTATGTAGGTAAGAGGCAGGAAAAGATGATAAAAATATCAGGCGGACAAAGCTAAACCCATGGCCAGCCAGTTTCGTAAGTAATTGCACACGCAGGTTAGGTATTACTAAACAAAGCCACTGAGTGCCACAACCATAAATAAACCTAGAATAGTTACATTTCTCAAATCCTGTTTTTCACGAAATCGACAGCTCTGTAAGTAGATACCTAAAAATGCATCAAACAGTTTAAAAAAGGAACAAAATACTTAGATCTATTACAGCAGTTTAATACACTTACCTCAACAGCAACATCTTGTTTGTTCAATAAATCCAAAATAAACTGTGCACGACTCATCGTAATTCATTTCACATCAAGATTAATACGTTAGTAATATTTGTCAAGACAAAACGCGTGCGCATCGGTCAACGTACCCTCCGTGAATAAGAGACACGTAGGATGCACGTAGGCTAGGCACAGTACCTACAACTAAACCTAAGTTGCGCGCCAAACAAATTCGCCCGACGACCGGAGATTTTGAATGAATAATCATCAAAACACTTTAGTGACTATTCAAAACAAATCTTTGTGTGAATATTTATTAGGATAGAACTCATTAAACCAGTTTAATGATTTCTTGCTCCTACATAATACCGTGTTTTTCATAAATTTCGATCGAAAAGTCACTAACTAGACTTAGTGAGTTTTCGCTCTCATGTTTTGTAACGAACCAGTCATACTAAAACTAATCAAGTGTATTTAGTTAGTTTACGTTATTTTTAGGACCTATTATATAATAAGGAAAAGTAACCAACTCGACTTGAGTTTCTGGTAGCGATTTCTCCAAGAAGAGTTAATGAATTTAAGAGTTAATGAATGAGTTAATGAATTTTCGACTACAATATTTTAGTTGAAACGTAGAATAAGTGATTTTTCGCAAATCCTGAAATGAAAACTATGATAGCTATGAACATGTTTGTAAGATTGAAAATTGCAGAAAAAATCTTTGGTTTTCATGAAATTCTTAACCAAATTTTGGCCAAATAGCGAGTTGATGACTTTTCGCTCTACGGCCACGATTTTCAAAAAAGTTAGGGATCCGTATGAAAAATTCAATTTATGTTAAATACCCGTGCGAAGCCGGGGCGGACCGCTAGTTAAGTATAAAAGTAGGGTAAACCGTAAATTCATTTTCATTCAATAATTTGTGAACTCTACAAAAGGCTTGCTCAATATATTTTTCTCAATAGGTACTTCTGAATTACAATAAATAAATGATTAGGTAAGTAAGTACGGATTATGTTATCATTATCACAAGTTGTGCAGCTTAGCTTAGCCTTCAAGAAGTTACAAGTTTAAAATAAAAACATTGAATATTTGCGATTATATCGAAAATATTCAATGTTTTTATTTTTAAACAACTTGAAACCGGAAACCGATGGTTTACCGGGTGGTAAATACAAGTTTGAATGTAAAACCACTTTCATACGGAGATCCATCGACAAAAAACAGAATTAACAAGGTTATAATATAAAATGGAGAAAGGACAGACTCTTTTGACCAAAGCTCCCTAATAGACCCTTGGTCCTTGAGGTTAGGAGCTCATGCAATATGTGTACTACATAAAGATCCTTAGCGATCTTCTCAAAGAATACAATGTGAATGAAATTATGGCAATTGTAATTTTGCAGTCTTTCTAATTATTGGTAGTTAAATTGTTAAAAAAATACTTGTAATTTTTCTCCATTAGTTGTAATGAAATAAATGCTTCAACTAGTATGTATCATGAAATGGAGAATAATTTTGTATGGGCTTGTCTACGTACCTACAGTCACTAGAATAGTAAACTCAAGGGTGCAACCGTTAGCATGTAAACTAAAAAAAGGGATGCAATGACAAATTTAACACTGTATACCTACCATACCAGCCATAGGCAGCTCGTCTATTAATTATTAACCAATAACTAAACGTGTCTATGTCTTACGTCGCGACGTTAGACATAGACACATGTATGTCTGGTATGCCTATATCATACAGTGTTAAATTTGTCATTGCATCTCTTTGTTACTTTACATGCTAAGGGTGTCGCGTCGTTTCTCTCCGGTAGTCGGATGCAGCATACCTGCGCTTGCGCCTTTGCCCTCGCTCTTTTCTTACGTAAGTCTTACATGAATCCAATGTCAAGAGCAGCGCCAACCACTCAAGACGCAAGTCAACGACCGATATACCAAATAAAAATAAAACTTATAAAGTAACTGATATCGTTGATCAAACACAGCGAGCGGGTCGTCTGATTTTTGTTTAGAAAGTCAATAAGGAGGTCGGTGACCTGTTGCTGTACGTACCGTTTTGTATACCAGACGAAACAAAGAGATTTCATATGATAGGATGGCCTATACGTATCTTGTGTCTACGTAATAGGTGTAGGTAAAATAAATACTTACAGACCAACTTAAATTCTTTAATCTACAATGCGAGACCAGTCAAATATTTTATGGTTTCCTGAATTCGTAAGAGGATTGAAATTATATTTATACAAAATACTCATGATTCCCAAAAGCTACAACGAGTATAGGTTTAGGATGAGCAAACCTGTAGCCTATAGGTAGTTTTACTTAGAAATAATAATTGATTGTTTTCTTTTTAAACCTAAGAAATAGGTAGGTACTATTTAATATCCTGAATACCACAAATTTATTTAAGTTTTACGGGATAAATAGTACTTACCTGTGTACTTAACGAAATCCTTCGAGATAACTTATAAATTGATGCAGTCTATTTTTGCCCACAGAACACCCCCCACCCCCTTGTGGACTGGTCGTACATGCCCACACTCCTGTTGCTAGTGATCGCATTGCTCGTGGTAGCCACAGCGTTGACGAACCGCGTGCCTGATGGCAAGCAACCACAGCGGTTGCCGGGTCCGCAGCCACTCCCTTTCATCGGGACCCGGTGGCTGTTCTGGAGCCGCTATCGGATGAACAAGCTGCATGAAGCTTATGAAGGTGAGAATACTTTGAATCTCCTATATCTGTTTATTTATGCCGTGGCGTGGGTGTCGTAAGAGGCGAATAAGGGAGACACACGGGGGGCGGGCAGCAGCGCCCTCTGTAGAACAACGCCACCGAACTGAGATCCCCAACCCGCATGCCCGTGGGGATTATGGGCAATAACCCCCAAATAATAAATAATATAATAATAATAAATAATTCCATCTATGACGCTTATTAGGGGAGGCCTATGTTCAGCAGTGGACTATATAGCCTGATGTTGTATATCTGTTTAATATCACGGGTTATCTATTGTATATTTTGAAAGGGGTTTTATTGTATTATGTTTTAGCAAAAGTCATAGAACAAAAGTTGTTCCTCTTGACACAAGTCGCCTTTAAGAGGTTATTGATCATCTACCTATAACCCTGTATATTATGTATATTCTCCGCTAATTCATCGTAGAGGTCTTTTGCAACGATTTTCTGTGATTTCCTCCACAAAGTTACTTTGGTGTGGTTGCAACATAATGTTTTCATGATATGTTTTAATAGGATCTTACCAAACTTCCAAAATTGCAAGTCAATTAATAAATGAGACACAGCAGGTGGGACCAAAAGCGTGCCCAATAGTTAATGTAAAGATTTTTGCGCATTGCATTCTTACTGGTATTGCGTCGCCAGTCTGTTTTCGAACTTGGCCAGGCACTCAATTGCGCAATATTTTGATACATATAAACAAGCCTATTATTATAATAGTCTTTTTCCGCAATCTTGTCAATAAAATTTCATATCGCTTTATTTTGCAAAGGTTAATCGAAAATGATACGGAAACTAAAAATAAAAGAAGCGGACCACCAAGTTAAAACAAAACATTTACTAAACAATCATTTATCAGATTCTTTTATCTAATAGTATATGTTAGTACTATATAGGTATTCTGCGGTCCAGTATCGGTTCAAGGTACTACCTATTATGTACTTTCTGCCTCCTCTTCCGTAGCAGAAGTAAAAAGAGTTTTTATCAGCTAGTAACTTTTGTTAGATATCAAACCGTATAAAGTTACAGAGATTTTATCAGCTACCAACTTTTGTTCCATTTCAAACCCTACAAAGTTCCCCAACGCGTAGTGATATAAGTCTGTAATCACAATGAGATTTGCATGCAGACATGTTCAGGCGTTACGGGACGGTTTTCGCCGAGACGACGCCAAGCGGAGCCCTGCTCGTCTCCATCGCAGACCGAGAGGCCTTGGAAATCGTCCTTCGTCTGCAATCGAAAAGGCCCTACAGGCCACCCACTGAGATCGTGCAGGTGTACAGGAGAAGTAGGCCTGACAGATACGCATCCACCGGACTTGTTAACGAGTGAGTATTCTATCAAATCTTATGTTAGGCTTTTAAGATAGGCCTGGACAGTCCATGAGACAGGTAGAGATAATTTTCTAATGGGCTTTTATTTATAAAAAGGTTGGACCCGTAAAAGGTGCGATCACTGAAGTATAGCATGCCGTGCTTCTATTGATATACCCACCTAACAAAACATAAATAAATCTTTTTAACTTTCGCGATTTGTTGACATAATGTATTAAAGACTAGGTATATTTATCTACGTAACGGGTATTTATCACGTACCTTGTTTTATTTTCCCTATATTTCCGAAAAATCAAATAAAAGGTAAGCGATAAATACCCGATAAATAGTCTTTAGAAGATAAAATCTCTACATTGACTCTACCACAATTAACAAAAACGAATCGTTAACTAACATAATACCTACTTATTTGAATGGAGCATTATGATCTCATTAAAAAATTGTTACCTACATTTAGAATAGACGAAAATTTAAGCACATAAAAACGCAGGGCAAAAAACCTGCGATCTGATAATTCCATAATGTAATTGTAGCGAGCTTCTATTATTTGATGTCTATGCATAACGGGTGGTGTGACCTTGAGACTGAAGGAAAATGGGTACAGCACAGTATAGGATGTACTTACGTGTATATCATATTATGAACAATAGGAATGAAGCGCTTTTGACAAGGTCTTTAATTTGCTGGTCACGTAGAGTAGACGATTCTAGTTTTTATCATAGCAAATGAAGTTCTTGGTGCCTATTTCCTGTCTTACTTTTCATTGTTTTGTCTAAGAATGGTTCAAGTTTTTAGAAGTATAATATTTTGCCAGTTAAGTACCTTATCTACTAATAGTCCAACTCTTAGTTTTAAAGTTCTAGGTTCTACCCAGGACATCGCACGCGTTTCTCCGCTAAACAAATTCTATGTCTAAAAGTTAGACTGTAAATCTATGTGCTGGGATATTGTGATTCCCTGGCCAAATTTAATACAAGCTCTGAATTATTTTCGCATTAATAATATAAGTTACCTTTACAGGATCTTCGAAATTAAGTTATTTTTCAACCTGTGACCTTCTTTTGGAATATTTATAATACAGAAAAGCTTTAAAGTCTGACGCATTTTATAAAAATTTCTACATGTAGTAAAGCAATCATGGAGATAGCGTTTTTACTAGATCACCGCATTAAAACCTGCTGCACAGGAAACCCATTTCCACCAGATTCTTTACCTGTGTCTGTTGATGAGAAGAATTCACAGTACGGCCTATATCAGAATTATTTTATTTTGATTGAATATTAAAGCTTTACCCAGGGCATTTGTTGGTAGAAAGAGAGTGATAATAACTGTACTAGATACTTCGGAGTTTTATTTTAGCGAGCTTTCTCCCGAATCCCGATCCAAAAAGAGGAGTGTTTTATAGTTTGACGTCATCTGTAACTCCTAAAGAATGAACCTCTTTGAATAATTATTTTAACGGTTTGGGAAGTTACTTGATCGAGAATATTCTTAGCTATTGTTAAACAAATCGGTTCATACAACAATATTTTTTTTTATATATAAGTATTTTTTTTCGTTTGTGGTTTTTATCGAATTTTGAACAAGATGATAATTTAGTAGGTACCTATGTTATTTATTCCGTCTTCAAGTTTTTAATTAGTAGAAATAAAAATTGATTTGTAAAGAAACAAAGTTCAATAAGTAATCTATGCAGTTTGTTTTTATTATGTTTAAGAGCGATTAGCTTTGTTGACGCTGTTTTAATTGTTTTTGAACGTTATTTATTGGTGTGGCAACCTTTATCTTTTTATTCAAGAATATTATAACTAGCTAATGTTACATTTAAACGGACCTGCGGCATTATCAGATATTTACATATTTTAATAATCGTTTACTTATCTTATGGAAAATAGCTGCCTGCAATCGAAAGGTTGTATAAATAAATAAATTAAAAAATTAAATGAAATTTCGTGTTTTGTTTCGGCTACTTGTGATTTACTACAACGAGTTATAGATTACCAATTTGCACAAATAAACGAAACGTTAATTGATTGCGTATTTTGGAGAAATAAAATCGGGGCAAAGGTAGGTATTTTATGGCGACGTCTTTCAGAATTAAATTAAATAGGTATATAATTACGAAACAAGATTCCGTAAAATCTCTTGCAATGTAATCTAGAAAAGGTTTTTCCTTTTCGTTTTGAAACTTAAATTTATTATGTAACAAAAAAAATGTTTTGATCAATATTATTGCCTTTAAAATAAATAAATATATATTTTTTTCATATTACAAAAGTGATCCATAATTTATTAGTAATAATATTAAGAACTTACTACTACGATTAGATTAGTTATACCTTATATTGGAAAATTAATACAATACAAATACATTTTATTGGACACCAAGATAGAGTAAAACAGAACACAAAAACAGTTGCACAATGAAGGGCCTTATCGCTAAAAGCGATCTCTTCCAGGCAATACTATTTTAATTCACTCTCACCTTTAGCAACCCACAAACTGCCCCAACTTTAATAACATTGAAATAAGTGGTTACTGATTGAATTCCAGGCAAGGCGACAAATGGTTCCACCTCCGCCGGAACCTGACCTCCGAGCTGACGAGTCCGCAGACGATGCAGAGCTTCCTGCCCGAGCTGAACAACATCTGCGATGACTTCCTCGACCTGCTGCAGGCTTCCAGGAGACCAGATGGAACTGTACATGGCTTCGACCAGCTCACTAACAGGGCTGGGCTTGAGTGTAAGTTTGGGAATGGTTTGGAACTGACGTGGACTGACTAGTGAATATTTTGACGCAGCAGTATAGTTATTGTTAACGTAGAGAAGAATAAACGCATTATTTTCAATTCATTAAAAATAAAAATACTTTGATTAACCTAATTAATATTACGAGCTTTACTGCTTAATCTTGTAAAATTTGTACGCCTCAGATCACAGTGTGCTTAGTTTTACGTGTGAACATCTCTGTACCTAATACTGTCTATCACAAATTAATAAATGAACTTGAACTTGGGCTTGAGTGCAAGTTTGGGAATGGTTTGGAACTGACTTGGGCTTGAGTGCAAGTTTGGGAATGGTTTAGAATAGAACTGACTTGGGATTGAGTGTAAGTTTGGGAATGGTTTAGAACTGACTTGGGATTGAGTGTAAGTTTAAGAACGATTTGGAACTAACTTGGGCTTGAGTGTAAGTTTGAGAATGTAGAGCATGGACTTGAGGTAGGTAAAAGTTTTTACTTTTACATAGTGTATACGTCGATACTGTATTTTCTTTACCCTCTATTGATACTCCTTTATTTATTTGATCAATAAATTGTTTGGGCATTGCGGAATAAATTATATGTCAATGTGCGCAGAAACATTTTACATCGACTTAGTTTGAACGCAAAACCAATTCATTTGTATTCATACACTATGCCACGGTTAAAATTTAGCTTCAAAAAGTGAACCTTTTTTATATTTCCGCCATAAAATTTTATGGCCTTTACAATTTACACGACAACAAGTTCTACGCATAGGCTACGTGATTGAAATTATTTGTCTATACTAATATTATAAAGAGGAAAGATTTGATTGTTTGTTTGTTTGTATGTTTGTTTGTTTGTTTGTTTGTTTGTTTGTTTGTTTGTTTGAATTGAATAGGCTCCGAAACTACTGGACCGAGTTAAAAAATTCTTTCACCATTAGAATCCTTAATTTTCCGTGATGAACATAGGCTATATAATATTTTCAAAAGAGTTAGGGATCCGCATGAAAAATTCAATAATTGAACCGTGGGCTGTATATTCAACCTCTTTTTCTATTATGGCGCGTCAGAATAGAAAAAGAGGTTGTATAGCGCACGGTGCTTGCTTTTTCTCTACGGCCAGTGTCAGTTTTGGAATGTCGAGTCAATGTCAAAAACCCCAATGCTGTTAAAAAAAGTAAAGATCCGTATGAAAACTGTGAAACCCATCGTTTTAGTGTGTATAATTTCTGGAATTTTTGTTTAATACCCGTGCGAAGCCGGGGCGGGCCGCTAGTATTAGATAAAGCATGTGATTATTTGCTCCAACGCTTTACATTTGAACCTACGAAGTCAAAATAACAAAAGTCATTTCGGTAATTAAGATAACTCTCAGTTAACAACAAATTTGCTTATCTGTTGAATAATTAAAAGATTTTTCTTTGTTCCAAGCTTAGCTTTCCGGTGGTCTTCAATAGAATATTAAACAATTAAAAGCGAAAACCAGACTGCAATGATGAAAACTATTAGCAACAAGCAGTTTGAAACATTGCTGCAAACGTAAACGTTGTGACTAGCACAACTGAACAGCAAATATTTGTTAAATTTATCTTCATCCACTTGTGGACAAAAAAATTAAGTGAAGAGAAATTCAACAATACTTTATAATATGTAACTAGCGACCCGCCCCGGCTACGCACGGGTGCAATGCTGATACTAATGAATGTTATACACAAAAACCATTCTCTTGAATCACTCTACCTTCTCACTCTCTCTACCTTCTCAGGTTGCGGGTGCGATTCGACAAATATTTGTTGATCTGCAAATATTTGTTCAGGGTGTCTGGTCGTTTTCTATTTTTCAAGATACCATCTACGTACTCGTATATTATTATTATGTATATCAGTTATCTAGTACCCATAACACAAGCTCTGCTTAGCTTGGGGCTAGACAATGCTGTGCGTATTGTCCAGTATTATTTAAGTGTGCACAAGATCAGAAATTGCTTAATGAAGATGTCACGACAGTGGCAATAAAATGCCGGCCGGATGCCAGTAACTTGACACTCTCTAGCAATGCAGTTTGACATGATAATGAATATGACGTCAAGATAGTAAATAATATAGTAATGTAGGTCAGATATCTTGAAATAGCGTTAGGCCGTCGTACCCGCATTATATGCGCCCGGAATGTGTAACGTTAGAACTGCATTATGAAATGGTAGACTTTATATTACTTGACGGTATGTAATGCTCTCATGTTCTATATTTCATGTTGTCATCTGATTTGAAGCTATGTCGAGGCTAGCGGGCGGGATTTCATTATTAGCAACAGGTAAAAGGTAACTGAATATTTTTATTACGGAAATTCTCTGCATATAAAGCCTGAACCCATAACACAAGCTCTCTAAGTATCTATATGGGGGTATGTATAATAATCTTAAACTGTGTAGATGTTCAGCATCATTTATTTTTTATTTTGAACTAGGTACATAATCGTTTCTCATTTCACTTATTACAAGGGAGGCAATCTGATCTAACAATGATATTTTTGATAGGATAAAAAATATATGGGAGGCCGAAAGTTAAAAGTGAAACAGTGCAGTGGGCCTATTTTGCTTGACAGTGGGACGCATCACACTAATGGTTTTGGTGTTGTCGATTTATTTTAGCAAAATCATTAGCATGAATATTTATATATTATAAGAGTTTATTTTATGTAACTGAAGTTTCCGACACCGACACTGGCAGAGTCCTAGCGAAAGCCACCAGCGACACTATAAATAAAGAAAAGTTAATTGTCATTGTACAAAAATATAAAGGAGTTTTTTATCAAAACGTAACAACAGGAAATCAACAAGATGTTGTACTGCAGCATGGTCATTGGGTGCATTTATCCTTACTAATATGCGAAAGTAAGAGAACGTAGGTAGGTACTAACATACTAGGTGACCCGTTTTTACTAATTTTTAACCCCCCCTTAGAGTATATTTCGGCTCACGTTTTTCTTTTTTTCATACGGCAGCGCTTGCCTATAATTACAAGTAAAAATAATGATTAGGAAGAAAAAAATAAAAAGAGTTAATATTTTTCTACAGATTATTGACTACGTGACGTAAACCTAAGACCACCAAAATGACCGTCTTTGAAGCCTAAAAATACAGAACCTATTTTGATGACTTTTGGCACAAACCGATTAAAAATACTTTTCGAACCATTATCAATTTCTACGCGGACGAAGTCGCGGGCAAAAGCTAGTTATCTATAAGGAAGTGTGTGGTGTTTGTAACTGACCATTCCAACAGGAAAATACACTGTTACAGGATATCAAATGACCACAAAATATCGTCACAGAATATTATGCTATATTTGGGTAGGTCATGGTGTTAAGAATCAATTGTAGACAGTAAGTAAGGGTGTTACAACACCAATCGTTCGATCGACGTTGTTCGATTTGCGTTAGCTTTGGCTGATCGACGGACACCGTTCGATGGATTCTACGAACCAATAGATGGATTGTCGGTCGATCGAAGTCGACTATTCAACCGGTTTCAGATTCAGATTCAATAACTTTATTTCTTTAGGCTTACAATATAAGCACTTAGACAAGTAAATTTTCATAGTTAATTATGTTATGATGATCTGCTTAGCTTGGGACTAGATGATGCTGTGTGCATTGTCCAGCATTATTATTATTAATTATTATAATAAAAGAAGCTTGCCGTGTGGTGCCGGCATAGAATTTCACCACCCCAACTCTTCCCGTGGGTGTCGTAAGAGGCGACTAAGGGAAACACAGCGGGGGGCGGGCAGCAGCGCCTTCTGCAGAACAACTACACCGAACTGCGATCCCCAACCCGCATGCCCAGCGTGGGGATTATGGGCAATAACCCCCATATAATGATGCCATCTATGGCGCTCATTAGGGGAGGCCTAGGTATGTCCAGAAGTGGACTATTATAGGCTGCTGATGATGATGATAATAAAAGAAATAAGTTGTTATTGTTTTCTCTTTACTTTTTTGTCCACAAGTGGAAGAAGTGAGAAACCGGTGTGGACCCTAATAATTCATTTATGTTTAATCCTAGTTAATCTTTTCCAGCGGTTTGCACATTGATGCTTGGCAGCCGGCTGGGTTTCCTCGAGCGATGGATGTCGGGCCGCGCCGCCACATTAGCAGCTGCAGTCAAAGCGCACTTCAGGGCTCAGAGGGACTCCTACTACGGCGCGCCGCTCTGGAAGTTCGCGCCCACCACGCTATACCGGACGTTTGTGAGGAGCGAAGAGACTATTCACACGTAGGTTACTTTTTACAAGCTTATTACTTGTTCTGGTTGTGTGTAGGAGAGATTTTACAACTGTGTTTTTGACCAATTATGTGTCAACCGATTGAGCTGAAATTTGCTTACATTAGTTCCGTGACAATGCAATGTTATGGTATAATCGAGTTGGTCTGATGATGGCAGGTAGCCAAAGCAATGGAAGTAACCTCAGAGGTCAAGTGAAACCTAGTTTATAAAAAGTTTTATTTTAATATATTACCTAAATATTTATTATTTGTGAGTATGGATATAGATAAAAGGTCGGATGGATGTTATCGGTATACGAATAAGAATCCATCTTAGCCATAATTATATAATTCCCCGGAAGGAAGAGAATTAACTTATTCTTTTTTTTATTTGTAACATAAAAATAACCAAATAAGAACTAGTACATAATATCTATACTATAGTACATATACTGAGCAACTCTCGGTCGCTCCGACGAGACGCCCAAATAGTTAATATTAATAACATATTCTGCTATACCAACATTCGCGATTTGAATTATTTATTAAAACTATTGTTTAAAAAACTACATTATTGATTAATTGTTGTTTATATTATTTATCAAAATTATTTAATTTTAATTATTATTTATTACCTAATTAACAAAATGTAGATAGGTCCTACATCAGTCGTCCCCTTCATACTAAAGCTGAAACGCAATGGAAACTTAGCAAATAATATCACAAGCTACGACTACACTATAAGTACCTACTAATGTGACGTTTGGCAAACGTTTCATCCGCTGTAACTAATAAGGAAGAGACGCATGCTAATTTAATTATTTACCTTCTAAAGATTTTACCTTCGAATTCGAATTATTGAGAAACCTTGCCCTTGCCGTTCAATAGCAAAAGGGGAAAAAATACTTGAGCACGTAGATGTTCCTCGTATTTATATCCGTTTTGCACAATGGTAATACTATTATGCATTAGAAATAGTCATTTATTAAAAAAATATATTTAATTCATTAGCACATAACACTTATTTTTAAACTTACGCGATCTGAACACATAATTGTTAGTACTATATTACAATAGTGTGTAAACCTGTTGAAACGTCGGGATAAATAGTTAATTAAACGCGATAAATACCCGTTAAAATAGTACTAATAATAATAATAATAACACTTAATACCAGAAATGGTATTTTATTGGGATTTGTTGATAAAATTTACGTGTCCTTAGGGATCTAGTTATCCCACCGGACGAGTCATGTCAAGTTTGAAACTTGAAACTTGACAGGAATCGCATCGGAACTTCGTAGCGCGCTGTAGCAAAATAAAATGCTATTTTGGCAGGATAGTATCGGACTTGATGGAGGAAGCAAAATCGCGGACCAAGGGGACAGCGCAGGATGACAGCATGCGAGAGATCTTCCTGAAGATACTCGATAACCCAGCGCTGGACATGAGGGACAAGAAAGCAGCTATTATCGACTTTATTACTGCGGGAATTGAGACCGTGAGTTTTTATGAACTAGGCAAGACAAGTTAAAACTTCAGTAGCCTCTAGCTAGCTAGAGTAAAGAAAACCAAATAGAACGCAAAGCTGCAACAATTGTTTTTTTTTAAGGATATCAGAACTATTGAATGTTTAGCTGAGTTCGGTGAGTCGATAATATCGTTTCGACGACGAGGCATTTTCATATGGGATTTGCTACAGCGCTTCTCGCGTATCATAGATATATACAACATTTAATTATTAATTATAGAGGTACAATAAAGAACACAGATACAATACGTTAAGTTAGGCAAGTAGGTACGATATCCTTTACTAAAATAATGTCTCGTCGTCGTGCGGATTAAGTATATCAACTTACTTCACTCACAGTTCGTTTCACCTTGCCAATGTTTGGTCTCCTAAATAATTAATTATTTATCTCGATCTCTTAAAAAAAATTGACGCCTTTGGAAACAAACTGCAACGTCGCATCGCAACCTCTTTAGAATCAAGTAGACCTTGTTAATCATGATCATCCTTGTAAATCATCACCCATGTTAGCCCACAGCTGGACAGGCTTCCTCTAATGAACGCCATAGCGCCCTGTCTGCATCTTGTCGCATCCGCCTGCAGTCTTTAGCTAAATATAAATAACCAGTCTTATTCTCCGCAGCTAGCAAACAGCCTAGTCTTCCTCCTCTACCTGCTAAGCAGCCGTCCAGACTGGCAGAAGCGGATACACGACGAACTACCCGCAAGTTCAACTCTCACTGCGGAGGAGATGGCTGCGGCGCCCACCGTTCGCGCGGCCGCAAACGAGGCGTTTCGGCTGCTGCCCACCGCGCCCTTTCTAGCCAGGCTGTTGGAGACACCGATGACTATTGATAAATATAAAATGCCGGCTGGGGTAAGCAATAGCACAGTACACCTTGTATATCAAAATGCGAAAAACACAAAATTTCATTCGAAATTTCAAATACTGTTTTGAAATGAAGAAACTGATACCTTTTTATTGACCATGTACTAGTTCTCTTTTAAAATTTCAACATCTAAATTTGAACTGAAATTCTTCATTTTCATTACACATTGTAACAAAAAGCACACGAAATGTATTATTATTTTAAAATAAATTCAAGTTAATAGCTGCAGTACTCAGATTTTAAAGATTGAAAAAGAACTGTACTCGGTGCTAAGACCAGGGTCCTTAGCCAACCGGCATTCGCTATGAAGCGATTCGATTTTGAAAATTCTTATCGCTCTAGCGATCGCAACCTTCAAATGGATTAAACGTCAAGATTTTTGGTAGGCAATGTACGAATATTTTGATTTCACCAAACCGATTGACAACATCGAACGATCACTTCCATCAAATTCCTAGCCAAGTGGCAGTTTTGAGAAGCGACTTCACGTAGTTGTCTATTCTCTTGATGGATACACTAGCGAACGCTAAGACCCTGTAGAAATCGAATCGAAACGGCGCGGCGATTTCATAAACAGCTGTTGGAATTACGTCAAAATTTTAAGTAGCCTTGCGCTAGCGTGGATGTAGCATTCACGATCGCACCCTTGTTTCCCTGTGTCCACGAGGGATTAAAAATATACTTAACAACGAAAAAAACAAGATAAAGCTTTTGCATATGATCGGCAAAATTCATTCACACATTTGGCTTCTAAGGGCGAGAGTCGAAAGAAATTACAATACAAACTAAAACGTCTATTGTCAAAATGCAAAATAGTTTTGAATTTTTGTTATTTACTCCAATATTACCGAGATGATACGAGTGTCGTAAAATATGTATTTTCTCCTAATAATTTATTTCTTCATGATTTTAAGAACTTGTTGAAAATAATTAAATAATATAATTATATACCTAGCTCAAAACCATTGTTATTTTCTTTCTATTGATTTTAATTACACAATAAACACTGCCATAAGTATTTCAAAAGATTGGGTAAACTTCCAAATCCAAACAATTTTTTTGTTATGTATAACGTTTGTTTACAGAAATTCTATCTGAAGTTATAGGTAACAACCTACTTGGCTTGGTACTCCTTTTTATTTGACCCGTCATTTCATGAACGGTGAACGGACGAAATAAGCGAATGATTGAGTTCGATAACTATAGACTACAGACCGTACACCATAAGTTGTCCTGCCTCAGGAATTGGCAGCATTATATTGGCAGCACGATATTGCCAACATTATGAATCTTTTACCCCATTATGTAAACGTGTGTTTATGTTTTAATTTCATATTTGTATATAAATATATAAGTAGTTAGGACTAGGAAAGTTTTAAATTATGAAACAATAAAAATTTTAAATTATTTATTGAAATTGTTCTGACACTAATTATGGTCAAAAGGAACATAAATAAACAACACAAAAAATTCTTATAAATCGAAATCTTCAAGATCCACGACGATTTTCAGCAGAATTGACTTGTTGCAGGCAGCAATAGCTTCGCTTCTTTATATTATGTATTCTACTCGTGGTTTTCTCCGACATGACTGAAAATGACACATAAAATTTGTATTTGTATAATATAAAATTCAAAAATTCAATATTTGTATATATACAAATAAGGGATATCATAACAAGATAAATTAAATAACCTGGATAATTTACTTTTTATTTTATCTTTTTATGTGAGTAAATCTTATGATCCATTCTAAAGGTATCGTGTATAAAGCTGGTATCCCTATTTTACTTACCAGTTGCATTGATGGTGCAACGCGAGATCGCACTAGATTTAATGGATTTAACTGGGCATGGTCTGCCTTTTCTTCCTCACAAAAGGCACGCACCTTCAACACAATCTCTTTTGCACTGCTTTTGCATGAATAATTCGAAAAATATTAATTAATAACACAAATACGAGCGCAATACTTCAATCAAACTATGACAGTCTAACAACAAAAGATTGACAACCAATTGTGCCAACTTATCGGCATTTAGCGATGCGATCAGACGTATAGACAAGGCGATAGCTACGCAAAGGTTACTTTGTCTACCAATTGAACTTCGCCATCATCTGAGCTATGATGATTGTCGTTGCGATGCGTGATATCGAAGGAATATGTCAAATCCATACATTTTTGTACGTTTCTACCATCGCTTTCGCTAATCAAATGTTACTTTGTCTAGAGCCCCAGACCATTATAAGAGTTTCGAAACTTTTCCGGAAACCCTATAAACTACATCGAAGTTGATTTATCCGTAGGGGAGATACCTACTATGGAGCCTCGCAGAAAGCTTATAACACCCCTATTTTAGTCGGGGCTTTAAAAATTGGGCATTCTAGTTTTTGTGAAATGGTAAATTTAAAGCTCTATTATAAATATTTGAAATGTTATTTGGGACGATGCTGTGCGAAAATGTCCTATTTATATTAATATTTTCCTCCGACAGACGTTTGTGTTAGCCCACACAGGGGCAGCTTGCAGAAGAGAGGAGAACTTCTGGCGAGCCCAGGAGTACTGTCCCGAGCGCTGGCTGGAGATCAGGGAGCCTCACGCGCCCTCGCTGGTCGCGCCTTTCGGCAGGGGGCGAAGGATGTGCCCAGGGAAGAGATTCGTCGAACTTGAGCTTAATGTTTTGCTAGCGAAGGTATTATTTACTTTGGCAACAATTTTACTTCAATCGTTTATTGCCAAGAAAGTTACAGGGGTACAATTTTCCGATCACCGTATTCATATTGCGAGCGAGATTAAAGAAATTTGATCTCATGCGCAATATAAAGCGAACGCTCTTAATTGTTACTATTATTTTAAAAATATATTTTTTTTTTAGATAATGCAAAGATGGCGGGTCGAGTTCGACGGTGAGCTCGACATCCAGTTCGATTTTCTGCTGTCTCCTAAATCTCCGGTTGGTTTGCGTCTAGTCGAGTGGTAGAAAACAAACGAATATGGACTTTATTTCCTTTACCAAAAGACATGTGCCTCACGTACCGATTTGAAAATCAGCAAGTTTTTAAAGTTGTCCAACCTATTTTTGTATGAGCGAAGTCGCGCTCTGTAATTTTAAAGAAATCGCTTGACTGATTATCGTTAGCAAAATAATAAAGATAAATAGGGTCTCTATGTTAAGGTAATAAGAAATGTAATGTAACTAAAGCTTTATTCACACTAAAGATAATATTTTTTTATTTTACTTTTACAAACTGTGGCGGAGAAAATCGAAAAGGTCTTCCCGAGATCCGATCAAAGTGAAATATATTTAAATTACTTATATTCTTCAAAACTAACAAAAATAACAAAGTTATTGGCATTTTATTCCATTTCATAGTAATGTAAGAGAACGCTCAAAAATACTTACACCCAATAAACATACCTACCTAATACTTATAAGTATATTATGTTTATTATATAACTTCATAAATATAGTAGATTCTAGTGTTAGCTACTAAACATGGCTGTGTTAATATCAAAAACATATTTATATACTAACCTAAAATGTTTAACCGAAAATACCTCTTAAAAGACTGCATAGATAGATCAAAACCTTTCTGCATTTCTCTTGGTTATTAGTAATTCTAAAAGCTGTCTTATTTCTTATGTTTTAATGTTGATATTTGTTCGCTGATGTTGGCTGTGATGTAAGAAAGACAACGCGAACTTAGATAGGGCCCAATCAACACAACACAAATAAAAATCTTAAGTTGTGTCCATTCTTGGAACTAGTTTTCTATCTATATCTATATTAATATTATAAAGAGGAAAGATGTGATTGTTTGTATGTTTGTTTGTTTGAATTGAATAGACTCCGAAACTGCTGGCCCGATTTGAAAAATTCTTTCACCATTAGAATCCTAAATTTTCCGAGATGAACATAGGCTATATTATATTATTATCATATCACACGGATAATTCTGTCACTTATTTGAGACTATGTTTCAGGGAAATGTTTATTGATTTATTAAAAGTATAAAAAAGTGATTGGGCTTTTAAATGTTTTTTTAGCACAATATTGTAGAATTAAGGTGTAGCTGTAAATATCTTTTATGAATTAGAACATGTATCTCTGGGTTGCAATCATTCCATTGTATGACTAAGGTCTATTCAGATCTTCCCGGTATTCGCTACTTACACTAAATAATGATATAATTGCAAGTGCGATTCGCTGATGACATAGTCTTAATGGCGGAGTCGCTAAAGGAGCTGAACCGGATGCTGGACAATCTAGCTTCAGCCTCCCGATGTATCGGTCTTGGCATGAATTTGCATATAACTAAAGTCATGATCAATGGCCACATTAATCCAAGACCGGTGGTCGTACATGGCCACCTATTCGAAATTGTTTCTGAGTACACTTACCACGGGCAGATTTTGCAGTTGGGTAAAAACAATTTCGAGAAGGAAGCCAAGAGGAGGAACCAGCTAGGCTGGGCAGCGTTCGTAAAACTACGTCGAGTCTTCTCGTCATTCATACAGCAATGTTTGAAAACGAAAGTTTTAAATCAGTGCGTCCTACCAAGCTTGACCTACGGAGCTGAGACGTGGACACTCACGATGGGGTTGATCCACCAGTTCAGTCGCTCAGCGAGCTATGGAAATAGCTATATGCTCGGAGTTTCTCTGAAGGATAGGATTCGAGACTACGTCATCAGCGACCCACATCGGTAAATTTATTGGGTTTCGCACGGTTCGCGGTATTCCGCTTATTTTTTTGTGTAACATTACGGCGGCATACACTTTTGCATACCCATTGGCTTTTCTGTACGCTCTGAATAGCGAATATCGTAGCTAAGTTATAATACTTACCTGTGGTAAGTTGTATAGGTGTGAAGGCCTTTAGTAAGTAGGCTTTTATGTCAGCTCAACGTCGTTAAAAGTGGCCATTTCCTACGATTATTTTAGTTTTAATTAAATTTTAAAATGAAACTAGTTTTTATTCATTATGTAATATTTCAATATTATTTGTTATCAATGTCTACTAGATTGATATTATTGTGTAACTGTGAATATCAATTTAAAATAAATGATTATTTTGAGACACTGAACATTTATTTACCTCCAACCACACCGGAGTTAGTTTAATTTTCGACAAGGTATGTTGGTACGTAAAAAATTACAAAAATATGGGTAAAACCGTTATTTGAACTGTTTTATTGATCAAATTGAGGTTTCTGACTTCAAAACTAAATCAAATCTCCCACTCTTCGCGGTTATTGCGCGACCTTAATCGACGAAGTTACGTTCCAATATTGTTTCCATTGTTAGTCTAAGTTCAGTATAAAAAAAAAACACATGGATAAAAACCAGATTTTCAATCAAACATGATATCCCACTTTTCTCTGGTATTATGTTTCAATCTTATAGCATTGTAGGTACTATAATATCGGTATGTTTTTAGTATCTTTAATATACTTTGTATTTTTGTCCTGATATATCATAAAATCATATAGGTACCTAATAAATAAGTACAATAATACAATATATAGTATATATGATATTTGCGATCACTACCTGTTTTAAATATACGGTCTTTAGAAAAAAAACTAATACTATACGATGGAACGTTACTTTTCCGCATCTCGGAAGGATTGGTTCAGTCAGCTGACGTAATTATCGGAACGTAATGTCGACTAACCTCTTTTGTTTTTGTCTATTTACTATTTTTGTTTTCTTTCCGGCTAGTTGCGGACAGGTTAAAACAATGAAGTTCTGTGCTAATATTTCATTTATGTTTGCGGAAGCATCGTCGATTTTAGAGAGATATTCTTTAGCTAAAGCAGCTGGATTTAAAGCTATTGAATCGGGATTCCCTTTCGGTTTTACGCTTGAACAAGTGAAAGAGGCAAAGGAAAAGGCCGGCATTGATCAAGTTTTGATTAATTTGAAAACTGGTAAGTTCTTAAGTTCTTCGTTAAGTTAAGTTTTTATTAAATGAAACTCGAGGAATAATTACATAATTAAATACCTAACTGTGGTCGCGATTATATTTGTAATAGGAATCAGACTGTAAATATTTATTTTATTGTTATCAAAATAGAGATAATAGGTTCATATTGTCGTATTGATAACAGCATTAATTTGATCCGAGTCCACTTCTTGCTAGTTGTGGGATAAAGTACTAAATTCATAGATATGTACGTATAAGCCGCGCAGATAGAGAATAGATCTGAAAATGGCGGCGGGTACGCATGGTACGGTTGGCAAAACAAGTTCTCAAACATCGATTTTTATTGACTTTTTTTGTTGTTGCTGGTTTTTGAACAAGACAGGCGGTACCTGCCTAGCTAAATGATTATTAGTTCTTTACAAGACACAAGAAAAGGATTTAGCTTAAAAATGTACGAATCAGACAGAGAATTTGAAGTAAATTTCATTTATTTTTATGGCTTTGAAACGACCAACAGGGGAGAAAAGGTTTTATAAACCGCTTGGTCCAGCAGTTTCCTGGTCATCTGAACCCATAATTGGTTCAATTCCCTCCATCAATTCATTATAATCCTCCATGGACTGGCCACTTTTACAGTCCTGGTCTTCATAGTCGTCACTTTCATCTTCGCTGTCGCTGTTCATACCGACACTGATAATGAAGTCCTCTATTTCCCTCTCCCTACCTACATCGCGATTCCAGTATAACAATATAACAATCAAACGTAACGCAAACAAATAACAATCAAACTCAACAAAAACAACAATGAATATCAACGAAAACAACAAAATAACGGAACGATAACTCGGAGTGCGTCAAGTAGCGTGGAAAGCGAATCCTGACTGACTATTTTTTTGTAGCGCGTACTTCACTGTGTGAGTATAGACAGCGATATAGAGTGAGCGAGAACGCATGCGAGCGGACGCCATTTTCAGATCTATTCTCTATCTGCGCGGCTTATACTTAGGAACTAGGTATCTTATTAACGCTTTCACTGCCTACTTCGATTTTGTTGCGTTGCCACCCCAACACGCCAAAAGAACCACATGAGCGTTGTGAGCAATGAAAGTGTTTTCATTTAAATTTAGTACCAAAACCTTTTTTAACTCAGTTGTAATGTCAACTGACTTTAATTGACGCCGCCGGGTCCATAAAGATACTATGTAAAATGCACATTCTGACGCTGGAGCATTTCATCGCAGATACATTCATGGCATTTGCTCATTTTGTCGTTTGTTCCTTTGGACGTGCAGCGTCAGCATAGTATCTTTAAGGACCCGGCGGGCTATCTTATGGGCATCAGGCATATCTTCGCCATTTGTTAACCGGTCTTGATGATTCTTTTACTTTCGAACAATTAGGTAGAGAATGATCCCATATGATAGTGGTCTCGCTCTTTTTCACATTTTTTTCTATGAAATTCAGGAGACGTTACAAAAGGCGAATTAGGAATAACCGCCGTGCCCGGCAAGGAAAATGAATTCAAAGAGGACTTCAATACTACAGTTCAATACGCTAAAGCAGTAAACGCGAAGAAAATACACATAATGGCAGGGAAACTGGCACATAGCTCGCAGAACAACTGGGACACTTATGAGAGCAACTTGAAGTATGCAGCAGGAGTTCTGAAGAATGAGAACTTGTTGGGAGTAATTGAACCGATTAATCAATACTCTGTGCCGCAGTACTTTTTGAGTGATTTTAAAAAAGGTATCTTAAAAAAGGCTTTTGCTTTTATTTCCTTCTTTATTTAAACACTTTTTTGCACACATTTGACATAGCATTCAAAAGCATGCCAATGGCAGTATCAACCTGTCCACCTATTGAATAGCTTTTGCAGTATGTTTCGCGGCTCGCTTTGCTCCCCAATACTTTGGTGTACCAATTGAGTATATACACTATAAACCTAAATTTGATTGCAACGTGTTTCGATCTTAACGTCTTCAATTCAATGTCAAAGCTGCTGTATCCGCAGCGGCCGTGTCGAAGAACAGTGCGTGTGCGTCGCTTGCATTTAATGCGTTAACTCTATTTACCGAGCCAAACATTGGCCTAGTTGACATAGCATATCACAATTTGTTTAGTGTCAACGGTTCATTTTAAAATTCAAATAAATTTTATTTTATCCGAAAATACATATTTAAGTAGGTACATATCTTTACATAGAAGTTTCTTAAGATATTTTTTAAAAGAATGATTTAGGAGTTTTTTAGTCAAATCAAAATTTTAAAAATCATAGATTTTGGCAGCAATTTTTGAAAGATTACGTGGGTTTTTGTTCCAGCCGTGGAAATAATAAAACGCATCGACAGCCCCCACCTAAAGCTGATGCTGGACGTCTTCCATTTGCAGCAGATCAGCGGCGACATCTCGCACACCATCGACAAGCTGATGCCCTATGTTGGGCATGTACAGGTTCGTATAACAGGATCCCTCAATATCCCTATCATCATCATAGCAGCTGAATTGACCTCCTTACGCGTCTGTTGTTTAAATTATAAGTTATTGAAAAAAAAAAAGAAATTGTGATAAAACTTCACAGCGCGGCAATATGTATTGGTCAAAATTTAAAAATTTTAATGCTCTTTAAATAGATCATAAGAGTTGGTTAAACTTTTCCGTTTCAGTAGGCCAAGCGCGGATATTTTGTTTTAGCACACATCGTCTAATAAATATATATTTTTTATCGTAAGTATTCATTATCCTAAATTAGATTTATCTAGATATTAGAGTTCTCTAATATAAAAATTAACGGGATGGTTGTACTGTCAACTTTAGTAATAAAAAGCACTTTATCCAATTTCCAGATAGCCCAAGTCCCTCACCGCAACGAGCCCAACTCACCCGGAGAGATAAACTACGAATATGTACTGCAACAGATAGTCAACGCTGGGTATACCGACTGGGTGGGGCTAGAGTACAAGCCCGCTGGACCAACCACGAAAGGATTGGGTTGGATCAACCAATATGGATATAGTTTATAAGTTTTTACATATAAATTAACTACATAACAATTCAGAGTGTACCTAAACAACTTTTACAGGTATAGCTATTTCAAACTAACACAGATTTTCTTAGTCATTTACTTAAAATATTCCTCCAATGAAGGATGTTTCTCTCAACTTATGAACTAATGTTCAGAATATGATTTTGTTGAAGTGAGGTTGAGTCCAGAATATCTCGAGGAAACAACTAAGAATTAGATTTGAAAATGATTTGTGATTAATTGAATTTAGAACTGCATTCTTTTTAATTATAACAATACTAGCGACCCCGCGGCCGTTTCGCACGGATGCATGTTATACATACCATCCTCTTGAATCACTATTAAAAAAACTGCATCAAAATCATACATTGACAAGCGGGAAGCGACTTTGATTTAAACTATGTGGTGAATGAAGCCTAGGGTTACTCTAAGACGAGTTGGTTTTTGTACAATCAGCTATTATTTTTAAGTTTGTATAAAATATAATTCTATTGGTTAAATTATGAGTGTTTATTTAATATTCAGTGGGACTATTTAGACCTTAAGCTATAACTTTGAAATAAAATAAATGGCGAACTTAAATTGTATAAATTTATTACATACTATGATTTAATTAATTAATAATTACATAATAACTTATAATTATAAATAAATAATGCTGGATAATTCACAAATCATCATCTAGCTCAAGCTAAACAGAGCTTGTGTTATGTGTGTACCAGATTATCTGATATACAGTATAATACACTATATACAAAGATATTGTATTGTAGTTATGCATATAACATCAAGAACACACAGAAAACATATAATAATAATAATCATTTATTTGTGAAACAAACAATGGTTCATATTATATTACAAATTGCGGGTAGGTAAAACATAAGCAGTAATGAGTAAGTTCAGTCTAAGTAATAAGGTACTTATAACTAAATAAACGTTTCTATAGTTAGTCGGATTGTATTATGTATATCAGTCATCTAGTACCCATAACACAAGCTCTGCTTAGCTTGGGGCTTGATGATGCTGTGTGGATTGTTCTGTATTATTTAATTTATTTACATGCCTTATGCAGAGGACATTTATCCTCATAGATACTTACAGATAAACACAAACATTATCTAGTTTGCATAACATTCTGCTTAACTTACAGCTAGATGTGTGATTAATCTCTTGTATGCATAACACTCTCTGCTTAGCTTAGAGCTAGATGATGTGTGAATAGTCCAACATTATTTTATATAACATTTAAGTGTTCGAATACTAACATCAGGCGTTGGCAGGCGGCGCGGGCGGGCTGTAGAGCGACTGGACCCAGTAGTGTTTCTTCACGGCAGACAGGGATAGACGCTCCTTGCTGGATTGACGGAGAAGCTGGAATATACGATGTTTACTGAACTGATGTTTAGTGGAAATGAGTTGCAGGTTTCAGTCATATGAAATATGTTACTTTTTTTTTGTTTTTCCGTGATCATGGCGCATGAAACTGTGCCGAAATATTGGAAAACTCAAAACTCTAATCATGGTAAATATCCCGTTATAAATGACTTTTACGTTACTCTTTATTATATCATGTGTGATTTTCAGAGGATGGAGAGAAATCTTATGTTGTCTGTAACCGCAAAAACAGGTGGTTCTTAGGTAAGATTTGTCTAGATACTAATATTATAAAGAGAAAAGATTTTATTTTTTGTTTGAATTGAATAGGCTCCGAAACAATTGGACCGAATTGAAAAATTATTACACCATTAGAATACTAAACTTGCCGTGATGAACATGGCTATAGAATATTTTAAAAATAATTTTTTGTCCAATACCCTTGCGAAGACGGGGCGGACCGCTAGTATAATATACTATTGGGCATTATCTTCGACTAAGGCAGACACACCGTGGGCCCTCTGTAGAACAACTTGAAACTTGAACAACAATGAATTTTGTAGTTGCGTCACTTCTTTAGTTTATTATTATCATACAGTATTTCTGTCTCGTAACGTAACTAGTTATCGAATTTATCAGCTGATACAATTCTTTTAATGGCGGTAAGGAGCAAATTACGAACCAACTTAAGATTTATACTGACTTCTTACCTTTGAAATGAGATCTTTAGCACCTTCAGGCACATAGCTCGGATAAACCATATCCAAAGACAGGATCCTCGCGTACGTCTTATCCTGTCCTTCGCTTTCAAACGGGGGCTTCCCCACGAGGAACTCATACAGTAGGACTCCAATGCACCAGTTATCGACGAACACGTCATACACTTCACGTTTTATCATCTCAGGGGGCAGGTAGTCGAGGGTTCCGCACATTGTTTTGCGTCTGGAAATAGAAATAGTGATTCGTATTTATTTTATAAATAACATTTTGTATTTATTGGCCAGGTTCGGCTGTGCAGAGGCAGTGCGATCCGATGGGACGCGACACCATTAGCCGCCCCTCGAAATTTCGTGTGCATCCATAATATACAATTGATGTATTTCGTTAATGAAAAAAGCGCGGCGTTTGTCGTGCAGACCATGGCTGAGAATTTTGAAGGCATTTTAAATTCTTCTTGCCCAAAGCAGCAGGGACAGAAAATAACGAAAAAAGGAAGGGATGTCTTTGTTCTGAAGTGGGACAGTGGGTACTAATAATAAACTTGCAGTCCATCCCAGCTTCTAACGAAACAAAATTATAAATGTTTACATACACACATGCATACACATTGGGTTGCATTACTGAAGTTTCCATACAATCTCTTTTTTGAAAATATTCTACTGCATATCAGAGGTTATTTAAAAGAATAACAAAGTATTCATGTACTTTTAATAGTAATAGTGTAAAGTATTACTATAAGTAATGGAGAAAGAATTTTTCAAATTGTTCCAGTAGTTTCAGAGGACAATCCAAACAAAGAATCAAATCTTTCCTCTTAATATTATTAGTTTAGATAAATATTGTATGTATTCCCAAAATAATAACTACCTTTCCGAAGGTGCATGAACAGACCAGCCGAAGTCGGCCAGTTTGAGGTCCCCGTTGTAGGCCACCAATATGTTCTCCGGCTTTATATCTCTGTGGATGACGTGCCGCTGGTGGCAGTACTCCACTGCGTCTGCTACCTGGAAAGCAAATCATTGAAACTGTTACGAAGAAACATTTCAGAAGACTTAGGTTTTTACTTACAAAGTTTCTTTTTTGTATGTACAAGGTTTTATTAATGAGAATGAGTCAGGTTCAATATCTCTACAACCCAGCTATATCACAATGCAAGTACAAATCAAAACCAGAAATAGTTTATTTAGTATGCTTTAGTGGCACTGGGAATCTTTGTTTCTGGCAGCAGATATTTCCATTTATTCTAGTGCTTTTATTTTATTATACAGATCCTGTATCTCCACATAATACAGGTCATGCTGTACGTTATTCAAACACTACATGTCACTGTCATCCACATGACTAATATTCTGAAACATGCTGGATCAGAATATGTCCCAATACCACCACACAGCAAAAACTCTCAGTGAACTCTTACAAAAATAAGGTAGTCACATACATGATGTGCACTGATATGATATATGAACTAAGATAAATATCATCCCACTTTCATTGCCAATGATGCACATAGATTTATCTCTACCCAGCACTACAGAGGCACTAGCTGTGTGTTACAAATAATAATAATGTCCTGATTAAGAACAGTTTCAAGATACGTACTTGGTAGATGTATTTGGCAGCTTTTGCCTCGGGAAAGCGACCCTTGGGTGAGTTAGTGAGGTGTTTGTACAGCTCCCCACCCGCGGCAAACTCCACCACCAGGTAGATACGTCTCTCATCGTGGAACCAGGTCAGCAAGCGGAGGATGTTAGGATGTCTGAAATTCAAAATATGGTTCAAATTTCGTTTCCAGGTAAAATGTAATATGATTATGTAGGTAGTACCTAAATTAAGGTACATAAAATATCCTTTACTATTACAGTAATCTTTATTTAAAAACAGCAACACAATAGGTATTCAGTGACATAGAACAAAGAAGTAGAACGTTTTTGTGTTCCCGCGCTTTTACAGTCATACAAAATTAATATACAGACTAGCAGATATGTTTGTCGAAGACAGAGTTAAATCAAAATTAGGTAGGTAATTTAAATGGGGGAAAAGGATTTAGAGTAGAGTTAACTTACCGCACATGCGACTGAATTTCAATTTCTCGTAGAACTTGACGCTCACATTTGGACTTCTGAATCTGAGATTTGAACAAGGTTTTTATTGCTACAAGATAACCAGTTCTCTTCTCTCTGGCAACGTTCACATGCCCGAATTTGCCTTGGCCAAGATTAGAGCCCAACTCAAAGTCTCGGGGGGACCATTTGTATCTGAAAAGAATACGTTTTTAATGGACTATGCTCAAGCTACGTAAGAATGCAAATAACATGTTTTATACAGATTCTCACAAACTATTGTAGGCTGGATGGTTTATTATCTTGGTTTCTAAGTTGATCACTTCACTTTGCATGGCTGAAACTATATTATTTCGCACTATTTTATGACAAAAATAAACAAGCCGTTACAATCTTTTGATTTGAATCAACAGTCATTCTTGGTGGTTGTCAAAACATGTAAACAAGTTTGTTTTTAAATGTTGTTTTCCGGTTTGCCACTTTTCTGTCAGTGTCCAGTTCATTGAAATTTCATAGTCATAGAACCATAGATAAGTACATGTATGTACTCTGTGGGCACAAAAATATTTCCTTTTTCTTGATTGTTACATCCAAGGTTTTAAAGCTTCTTGGTTACATCATTGTGTTGACATAGAATAAGATAGATGGCGTTGTATGAAACTCAGTGTCAGACATTAAATAATGGGATAAATCAAGAAGCTTATACTTATAAGCTTCTTGGGATAAATGCATTGAATTTTGTGCAGCGCCACCTAGTGTAAAAATAAACAACGTGTTTTGTTTTTTAATTCGATTGAATGAAAAGAAAAGCGCTCATTGCGGTGAATTAAGAAAACAAACGATGATGTAGGTGATAAATTATAATTATGATTTAAATCAATGAGAAAAGTGGATTTTAAAAATTGGAGTAAGTACAGATTTTAACACAAAAAACACTTTACCTATGTGAGTAATTCGAACTTTTATTTTTCACACTAGTAACCTTCACTTGTGGACATTATGGACATAATAACTTTGAGTATCGCCTCGCAACGCAACGCGGGCCGCGGGCCGCGGCGCGCCGCCGGCCGCCGCCGACGCGACCGTGGCGTTATTGCAGCGTTAAGCTACCTACCTTGTGAACATTCGTACTCAATTTTTTTTTCTTTGATTGATCTCTGTGGCGCGGTGGGCGAAGGTCCGCCTGCCATTCAGGAGGTTGCGGGTTCGATTCCCGCCTCAGGACAAATATTTGTACGATCTGCAGATAATAATCTGCAAAATGCGGTTTCAGGGTAAGGTGAGGTGAGAGTAAGGGTGGCTGCCAGCATTTCTGATGATGAGCAACCTATTAGACCAGCTACCTGTTATGGGGACGTGCTGGGTACTTGACTTTATGTTTTATGTTGGTATTTATGTTGGTACTTAATTTAGTGTAAGTAGATTTTTTGTAAAAGTGTAAAATATTGAATTTACCGAGCGATAGGTAGCGAATATTGTGTGATGTAGGGTACCTTACCTACATCCTTAATCATTACGTATTTTAGATACATATGATACCTACTTAATTAGTTCTTTATGTTATGAATGAAAGCGGGTTATCTGCGAACCTATGTTGTGTTGGAAGAACACCAACGTTTCATCCTTTAAATTTGGCTCTAATATTAGGTACCTACGGTAGGATGGTAGGAACTTTAGCTAAGAATTTAGCGTACATTACGTATTATTCAGAAGTGGACTAACATAGGCTGATGAGTGATGATGATGCTGATGACGTATTTTACTACTGCTATAATAGGTACGTACCTAAGTGGATAATATTAGAATAATCCTCTACGCGCGCATTGTAGATGCATATTAATACCTAAGTAGGTACTATGTATTTCACAAGGGTTGGGGTGAGTCAGAAACGAGCGCATTTCTATGCGTTTTCATGCAAATCTACTGAATTAATGCATCACGGGCTGAGGGGAGACTTGTAATGGAAAGCAAAATAATTCTGCTCAGAAAACTGCGCGGCCGCGGCGCTGCTATCGTACTTTTTACCGTCCTCAAAAAAGGAGGAGGTCTATGTCGGCTGTATTTACCTATTTTCTAAATACTCAGAGACCTATCTATGACTTAGATATTTTTTTATTTTCGTTGATTAGACCTCTTTAGATGATTCTTTCGTTGTTGCTATTGTGTAGCTACAGGCTCTTTATGATGGGAGTGGATGGCCAAATCCGAAACCTTGAGAGTTAGAGAAAAGTCAAATATCAAAGTGGTATATTTCCTTTAGACCTTATAAGACTCTTGGACACGTAACAAAATATTGATTAGTTTGAGTCTTATATTTTATAGATAACTTTTGCAATTCACTCGGAATTTGGTTGTTGAAGCCTAGGTGATACATATAATAAATAGCTTCATAAAATGTAGCCTAGTAGTAAAGCATTAAGTACTGGAAAGACAGTTGTCTACAGCGACCTAATTTCAATAAAGCTACAATAGCATATCTTTACGGCCACTTTAAAAAGCGGTAGAGCAGCAAGAGAAACAAGATCCGTCGTCTATAATTGCGTACAAACCACCGGACTATTATTTCTGTAGTACTACAAACAAAATGCGCATCACAGCGTGACCGGGAACAAGTTTTTAGCTACTGTTACCAACAGGTTTAGGTTTTTTTTGCTAGAACCGTGGCGAAAATGCCTGGGAATACGAAAGCGTTTCTACGCTTTCGTTACTACTCTTATAAGTATGTCGGTAATACAAAAACGCGCGACAAATGGTTTGGCCACTGAAGTACTAAAAGAAAAACTAAAATTAGGTATCCAAACCGTAGTTTCGATCTTCCATTTTTGCTACAAAGCTCTACCACGTAAAAAACACATTAGAACCTGATACTGTAATTTCGGCTGCATCTACCGAACATATTCTTAAGCTGGCTACACCGCCCCGAACCACCCTTACCTCCTGACGCCGGTTACGGAAGAAACTCGTCCATCATCTGTACTGGTGTGGCGGGAAATCGGGGAAAACGCGCGCACTTAGGGTGGCTCGCCTCTCACTCATTCCGTAGCGAAGAGCGCGGCGGCGCGCTACCAATCAATACGGCAGAATTACACACCAAAACCCACTAAAATACAAACATACTGCAACCAAACATAGCTCACAAATGTGTTATTCCGTTTATTTTATAAGTCGGTGTAGAAAATTGTGATGTTAGTGCCATAATTGCGACGCAATTCGTTTTCAGGCGTTAGGTAAGTGTACCTATAACTAATAATTATTAGCACATTGTGATGACCTAGTTCTCGCAGACGAATATTGTATTGGTTTAATGTGGTTAGTGGGTGTTTAAGGTTTGGTGTTGATTTGTTTTGTAATTGTTGTTGATAGCTACCACTAGGTAAGTATTTACATTTTATAACAAACCGCAGACGTTGGTACAACAATCTCGTAGCATAACAAGAACGTAGTGAGTCGGTAGGATTAAGTAGAGCCCCCATAATAATGTCCAGTTGTCTTTAAAGACAAGTAAAGCTATCGTAATGCCATAGTACTTACCATAGTAAAGCTGGTATAAAATTTCCATCGCATGAAGTGAAAACACGCTTGGTAAATCTCCTGGGCTTTACGAGGTACCCGAAGCATTTCTCTTAAATGTTTTACCACGATGATTTCAATCACATGTACGTGGGACTTATGTTATAAATGCGAAAGTTTGAATGAATTCTTGTTGTTTTAATATACTATGTGTAAGGAACCTCTTCATGTTAAAACAACGGATAATATAACCAATATTTTTGCATAGATATAGTTCTTGCATAGATAGGTATGGAATAACAAACACCTAGGCTTCTTTTATACCGGCAAAATGCGTGTGAAGACACGGGCAAAGCTAGTAAGTAAATAAAGTATCAGATATCCAATATTCAGTATTGACGAAAACCTGATTTGAAACAATTTAATGAGTTTTATTTATAACTCAGTTCGTTTTAAAGTACCTACGATAGGTTAGCTAAAATAACACCAAAATAAAAGTTTGGAAACTATCATGGTTATTAACACAAAAGTTTAAAACAACTATGTATAACATAAATAAAGTTTATAATAACAATGGTAAATATCCCGTTATAAATGCTTAGGTATGCTATTTAATGCTTACCAAATTGTAGAAACACAGCCGATTGACGTAGATAGAAGGGTTTCCTAGGTTTCTAAGCAAAGAGCGGATTTTCACACATTATAACTAGGTTTTATGTAATGAATATCCATCTAACTAACTTAAGCATAAATTGTAAAGCATTTCTTTCTTTTATTTATAACACGCACAAAACGTATTCATAAATCATTAACGAATTAAGTGGGACAAAAGTAACCCATAGGGTAGATATGATTTTGTATATATGATATGTAACGTAAGCGACACCTCCAACCTCCAACCATTATCATCAGAATAGGTCCAGAAGTGTCATTGACCGCGTGGAGCCACCCCAACCCTGCTGGAGCCAAATCCGTCCGGGTAGCATCCGACTTTAATATTTATCGCCCGTTCCGGATTAAATTTACTCGTTCCGGTAACTTTTCCACTAGGTACTCCAAGCTGCCAAATGCTTTAAAATTTTAATGTTTAAAATACGCTACTGTAACTATTGAGTACTGAATTTGCGGTAGGAACACGATCGATACAGTTTTATGGGATTGGTAAAAAAAATATCTACCAAACCAAACGTGATGAAATTACAAATATTTTTAAGTTCGAATACACGTCAAAAGATTGGTCCTTCGAACTTGACGACATGCTTTTCAATAAATTGGTTCCTTCGAACAGATAAAGCACATCGAGTTTTTTTACAACTTGGCTATAGACTAAGGCTCGTTAAATCATTTCTCTGGCAAAACGTGATGTGTATCTTCCAAAACACGTTCTTAAATTAAAAGGGAATTGAAAGTCATTGAAAGGCGGCGGCGCGGCGGCGCGCGGCCCTTTGCTAGTGGAAAGCTGTTTGGCACGACAGTCATCGGTGACGCTGCTGTGTGACGAGGTACCTACCTCAGAGAGAAAAGCTTCTGTGGTGACCATTATTTTGATGCAATATTTTTTTCTTGTTGTTAACCGTCGAGAAATATGTGTACAATATGTCCTATAGAGAACGAGGTCTGCGTCTGCTCACTGAAGTAAGCTTGATATCTCTTGAAGGTTCCTATTGCTTTTGATATTTTTTACAGGAAAAATCTTCCACTTCACTGAATTCGAGTATTATTTGATTTCGAACCTAAGGAATATCGAAGTTTCATGAATTATTTCCACACAAATAACTTGCAAGAAAGCGATTCCTCTATATGGCTTCTTCTTGGCCGAATTGTTTTAAAACAGATGCCGAGCAAATATAAAAGACGAACAATCCCGTAAATTCAAACAGAGTTGGCTCTTTCTTTGGCGTTGTTGGCTCTTCGATCGACTTTGTTTCCAAAGAAGTCATGGTTCCCCAAAGTACCTACCCGAAGTTACCTACCGCTAACCGTTCGAGGGTCACTTTCACTAGATGTCTGGTTGGTACACGCCTCGAGCTGATAACTGTGTTGCTTAACCATTGTTGAGTCGATGAGCTCGAATTTACTTGACTGGTACAATGTGCCACATCAGTCTGACGAACTGCATTACTTTCATGCCCCTGAGGATAGGTATTTAAACTTAGGCTGTGTTCTCCGAAACGATAATCAGACGATAACATTTTTATTCTTTTGTCTTTTGAAAAAAGTTTTCATACACTTACATATTTGTCAAAGTTAACCGACGAAGTTTGATAAATTGCCAAATCCTTCTTTTTGTTTGTTGTTTAGGTAATTTTACTCTAAAAAATCAATCTAAAGTGCTTTGAAAATCCGAAACTAAAACGAATTTGCCCGAAGATAATCTTCTCTTGTTTCGATTTCTTTGATATGGCAATATCAGCAGGTGTCTGGTTTACAATTTATTCTGTCGTTTTCCGAACTAGTCTTAGCCACAAACCTTATCGGTTAGCTCAACTGTTTCAATTATTTGGAAATATATGTTTTTACACAATAATAAGTTGTCTTGTCCTTACAGACCAAATAGCCACAGATAATATTATATCTTAGCGCAAAATATTTATCAACGTACGTTTCATAAGGGTGATATTTATTCGCAGTGCAGCTTGTTTAATTTGCCTGAAGGCAAACGGAAGATCACCCTGCGTGGAGACTGGAGGGTGTGAGGGTGCACCCCGGTTATGAGTTGCATTAAGGGTTGTTTATGTGTGGGGTGTTAGGGGCTCTTTTAATTTGATTACCATTTTCAAGATACTTTTGTGCATTATAGAGTTTTCGAATCTATTGATGAGTCACAAAGTAAAACAAGCTTTCTCGAATCATTAGGATTAGATAACATTCTTGATATTTTATTATTATGCAGAAGCTTAGCTATTAGACACCCACACCACAATAATTCCAGTGCCCTAGCTAGGTGCATGTTTGAAACTTGTAATCTTCAAGTCCTTCGTACAACTTCTTTGCAATAAACAATTGAGTTGAGCTTTAAGCTCTACTAAGAACTAGGTACGCATTATCTTCTAACCAAAGCGAAAGGTTTCTCAGAAGGACTTACAGACCTCTAGCTTGTTTCGATAGTAGTTTGCGCGAATCTACGGTCACTTACACTTAGAAGAGAAATGGAGCGCGACGGTCGATGACAACCGCTACACTGCCATTGTATTATCCGAGTAACAATTGGCTTTCTTGTACGTGATTCATGATACCGATGTAGATAAGACAAGAACAGTCCAATGTCGTCTATGTGGAGGTTTTGCGCTATTAGGGTGTCGTGAGGAGCAGTTCGATAAGGCACTAGACACATAAGGGTGTGTGTTGATGGCTTAATGGGATTGACATTATTGGTTACTGGTAGTCTGTAGACAGAATAATTTGTCCTTAGGATTAGGACCCACTTAAAAATTATGTTTTAATCCACGTTACGGTAAATTTACCGTTTTTGAGTTTTCCTAAAAATAAATAATGCTGGACAATCCTAACAGCATCACTTAGCCCCAAGCTAAGCAATGCTTGTGTTACGGTTCACCGACAAATATCTGCAGATCGTGCAAATATTTGTCCCGGGCATATCAGTTGTTCCGTAATCATTGCGCATGAAACTGTGCTGAAATCTGAAATATAGGAAAACTCAAAACTCAAATTATGGCCCATCATAAAGACTTAACTGTAAATAACTATAATATTTTTAAAGTTTTAAAGCTACAGAAAGTCTAGAGAACTAATGAATAACCTTATAAGCTTTGACCCGTAGACTGTAAGTTCCGTCTAATACTTCGTCTAATAAAGCCTTGTATGAAGCTTATAAAATACCTTCGTAAATAATATTCGCCGTTTGTGCCAGCCCTTCACTTGTGTATGAACCACTGCGGTGTAAAATTGTAAGCTATAAACCATGTGTCTCGTAAAGTAGCTGTAAAGGGGTTTTTAAGGTTTCGCATGATTTTGCTTCTAACGGGTGTTTTGTAGGACCTAGTTTATTCTTTACTAGAGGTCGCCCCGGCTCTGCTCTGCATATTTTATGTTCGGTTGCATTATTTAAGCTTTCATACGGATCCCTAACTTATTGAAAATATTCTATAGCCTATGTTCATTATAGATATTGTAGGATTCTATGATGAGAGTATTTTTCGAATCAGTTCAGTAGTTGGGAAGCCTATTTAATCCAAACAAACAAATCTTTCCGCTTTATAATTAGTATAGATATCGATATTGTCCTTTCGAGATAGATGGATCAGGTTTCAATGTGATCATGAAAAAGGAATGAAAATACATGGGTAACTCTCTTTTCCCTGACTCTTATAATCGAATGAGACGGCAGACCGTTGACCGACTCGTAATATCGTACATCGTCCATTGATCAACGGCGTTTCTTCCGTGCTGTCATTGCAGTGTGACCCAACTGCAAGGGCCGTAATAATATGCAATAAGTTATGTAAAAATTGGACTTTTTAACGTTGGGATTACGGTTCCGAATTATATGTTTAGTGTGGATGCAAGCTGAAATTCCAAATCAATTTTATCAGCTTGCAAATTCAACGTGCACTCTAATGAATTATCCGCAAAATGTTCTACGAACGAAAGCTTTTACTGAAATCATATCATTTCAAAAATAAACTTCGCCGGACGGAGTTGGTCGATGCAATACTGTTATTTCACCGCAAATATCTAACTGGAAAAGTTTGATACCCGCTCGGAGTTTCCCTGATATTTTTTGCGGTTTTGTAACGGATGAACCATAATGTACCTACCAGAATAGATTGTCATGGAACTTTGTCTTGTACCTTACTATAGCTTTTATATCTAACACTACTAGTTTCTAGAATGTATTGATCGACTGCTGTGTCCGTTTACGAACCTCGACTGGAAAGGATTTGAGAAGTTTTCTTTTCTTGCTTCTTACGTAGTATTTTTCTTCCACTATCAGCCATCATTGCATCTCATGGCTTACTTTTCCATTAAATCTTTCACATATACATCCACCTTGACACACTGGACATAGATATATAGTAATAAGTTCTTGTTTAATTAAGAATAAGAATGCTTAATATCAAAATTGACAACGTAGCCTTAAATTTAATTACAGCTATATTTATATCACTTAATAATTTTGCCCTTAAGATATCTTAAATTCTTATCTCTCACTGTCGGTCAAGATTTCAGAACGGGGACACTATATCCGGTCGAGCCTAAAAATATATAAAACTTGCGTAAACAATGTTTAAATTTATTTGTCCACGTTTTTAACACTTTAGCAATATTGCGATATGACAGTAGTTGTTATGTATGCCCAACAAATAACTTTTAGGTAAATAAAACAAAGGAAACATTTACTAATAAAGAAAATTTCAATTTAATAACAGAACCAGAAATGTTTCCAACTGTGTGCAGTTACCTCAATTGTTTCGATTGTAAATACTACCTAGTACTAATTTGGAAAAGCATGGAAAAGCATGACTTTGTATCGATCATGTTGGTAGCATCCCTTCAGCCAAACCTTGAGGCACCTTGATCACTAGCGGTCCGCCTCGGCTTCGCACAAGTATTTAACAAAAATTTAATTTATCATGCGGATCCCTAACTTTTTTGAAAATATTCTATAGCCTATTTAGAGCGAGGAGTTGAACCATATGGTAAAATAGGTCATAAACATGTAGTTGATTTACTCTATAATATTTGTATACTAATATTTTTATCATATTAGTATACTAATAATGTATTATGTACCTTTATATGAATAAACAATTATTAAACATGCATAGATAAAATGTTTTCAACAGTGGTTTCTCTTGCAGATCTTCGGTTCATTAATCAAGATGGCGGCTGCGCCGGCGGCGGCTGCGGCTTCTTGCAACAAGAACGGCTGCGTTGTCTTCGACTGTCTTGTCCATCTGTGGGAATGGTAAGCAATAATACAATACAATACAAAAATGCTTTATTGTACACCAGAAATAGAACATAACAAAAGACATTATATAAGACAAGTACAATGGGCGGCCTTATCGCTTAGAAGCGATCTCTTCCAGGCAACCTTTGGATGGAAAGAATTATTTGGTTATAAAAAAAGGCAGGGGGTGTACCAAATTAATACATACTATCAATACTTAAAAAGAAGAAATAATAGATAAATATTAAGTAATATAATACCTAACTACACTATACGTAATACTTACACAGATAATATTTATAATATAATACCTAAATGATAAATAATACCATCTATGGCTCTCCTTAGGGGAGGCCCATGTCCAGCAGTGGACTATATAGGCTGATGATGATGCAATACCTGCTGGAGATTAGAGCTATATTTTTTATTCCTCCGTAGTTATAGCACATAATCCAAAAATGATAGATGTTTGGAGAAGTCAATAGTTTATCGCATTCTAATATATAATGTTGTAACAAAGGTCTAAAATATTAAAGCCTTTATGTTTAAAAGCTATATTATTTTAGACTTAGGTACGGTCTAAAAATATGTACGTCTTGCCTTGCTATACTTACAAAGCTTTTGTCTGATATAAACTCAAAATGTTGGAGAATAATAGCAAAACTATCACTGTCTTAAAACTCAGAAAGCATTAGAAGAAAAATTTAAATAATTAGCCTTGTAACACAGTTGGTAGACTAGATACAATATATAATTAACAGATATGGGTACAAAAAAACCTGGAACACAGAAGAGTAGGTACATGACCTAACTGAATACAAAAGAAAAACCGAAACAAAGAAGCTCATTATTACGCTTTTTCAAGCCGAAGATACTTAGTTAAAAATCATTTACATTTAAAAATATCGTCATCGTCGTTCGTTTTCTCTTTTACCTTTAATAGCACCTCGAAATCGCAATTCCAAGATGAACGCAAGGTCTTAATCTTTGTAACTTCCTCGGGGATTGATTTACACTTCTAGGAACCCGAGGCGGCAACATCAATTCTACTAACTGCCAATATTATTGATCAAACAGTTCTCTCCCGAGCTCAGATGGTCAGACCAGATTAGCTTTCCTTTAGCAAAAATAATATCTTCCGCAACTTTAAAATCTAGATAGTTCGCTGGCTGTACATGTATACCTACTCGTAATCATTGTTATCAACGATGCACTCATTGACGCCTTTAAACTAGTTCACCGCTAGACATACCCTATAGCGTCTTTGAAAATCATAATTTAAATGAATTAACAGCTTATTAACATCGATATCAATAGTTTTTTTATTAATTTTTATTGATGGCATATAATGCCGTAAAGAAAAAAAGTAAGACAAAATGTCAGTCGCGTATTAAAAAAAAATCTAGTAACTATAACACAAGTTCTGCATAGCCTGGGGCTAGATTATTATTGTCCAAGAATATTTATTAAATTTATTTTCACAAACTACAACTAAAAACAAAATACCTCAAAAACTAACCTAAATAGTATCATTGCCACGAAACAAAACAATGCCTACAGTTCAAAAATGCACATTTTGCAAAGTGCAAAGATTACCTGCGCTTTTGCGATTTCTTTTATCCTTTAGCTACAGTTTAAGTTAGGGCTTAACATTTCTGCAGACGTATCATAAAAGATAAAAGGTAGTAATAACATTCTCTTGTTTAGAATGGAGAGCATAAAATATTTCTATTATGTATGGAGCACAATAGTGCAAGTTAAATTTGTGAAATGAGCTTTAAAGCTTTTTCGAGAATGATCTTAGTTATTAGTAAAGAATAATATGCTGGAACCTAGTTATTATTTTTATTAATATCTAGGATTTTGCGCGTCAATTCTCTACTGAACGTGAACATGCCTACTCCAAACGTTGGGAATATTCTTGATTGATATAATCAAGCAGTCATTAAAACAAAATGTTCTACATCGATGTAGTTTCTACATAACTAAATAAAAAAATTATAAAACAAAAGTACGTTAACTCACCAGAAAATATATCTTGAATTATATTATGAATTGATTTATATTTTATAAAGTACGTATTCAGTAGAAACTACATCGATTTCCGTACACAAGTTTCACTTATTTACGTATTGACCAAAGTGGGTTGCTTAATACATTTATATTGATTTGATACTAACAACAGACCCTGGTTTCGTCCAGTTCCAGAGCAGTTCATTAAACCTTTATAGTAGGAAAGGCATTGTTTTCATATAACTCTATTGGTTAATCCGTCACATCTCAGCAAAACCGTCATAGTTTTTTTGACGAATAATCATCGTTATATTCCAGATAATTTAAACCAACACAGGTTTTATTGACCCTTATTATTAATGCGTCCATTGGTGAAAACCGTACGAAAGTCCGCTTCGATGTTTTTGCGTTATACTTGCGTTCAGGCAAGACAGACAGACACCGTGGACGACTTTATGTTGTACACGTCACATCCGTAAGTATGTGAGAAAACCATGCTAATAGTAGTGAAAACGCTATAACTTTGCGGCTACGAAAGCTGTTTCTCTATACAACCTCGCCAGTTTCTCTTTCCGTATAAAAATAAACTTGCTAAGAAACAAGAGTAACGATTCGAAATAAATGTCTTACGTGACTGGTGTAAATAATGTGCAAGTTAGAGTAAACAGCGTTAAATTCGCGTCATGGTTTTTTGTAGCGGTACCTAATCTACCAACATAACAATGCAAATTGAATGACCGATATAGTATTTTTTATTGAATTTTTTAAAATAAAAATTCATAATAAAAGTCATTATAAAAATAAAAGTCGTAATTTTCTTTTTTTTTCTAGTAGCTTTCATCTGTAGCGTCATTGAAATTGTACCTCGATAAAAATTGGTTTGATTGGTGGTGGACCAAGTTTATGTTATGCTTGTTAAAAAGATGAACGAAAAATTCTAAATAATGTTATAGACATAATTCTTAATAAGCATTAACCGTTAAAGTTACTATGCTATTAATTTTCCGATTATCTTTTAGTGAGCATGAGCACTAGTCTTCAGATAAATAGTCTAAGCTGGGGTCCTTTACCCAACGGTGCCGGTGGTCCAATGGACTATTAAAACATGTAACATACAAGTAGGTACTTTCACACACATACTTAAAACCATTGCAGCTCATAATTCACGTGTAATATTTAACTCGTTATCTAACAACAGGTTCCAGAGTTCTCAATTTGAAGCAGTACGGCTTGTTTCAAATTGAGAACCGGAAACCGGAAGCTAAAGTAAAGCCTGATAAGCCCCCAGCAAACTTTCAAGCTCGGAACAAACATAGCAGCCGGGCAGTCGCTTTGACAGCTCCAGCACTTTGTGCTATTGTTACACACACCAGCTGACAGACTGCTACACTAGACACCGGCGAAGTAGATCCTACTGCGTCTAGATAAGGCTTGGTTTTCAATCGACAGTGGAATATAGATGACGAACGTACGGAGAGCAGATTAAGTCATAAGCAAAGGCTCTATAAATAATGTGGTTCCTGTCCAGAGAGTGAAACTACCAGTAGGCCAAGCACGGGGATTATTCTCTAGGGTAGAATAGACAATAACAACGTTTGACAATATCGAATCGCCAAACATTGCGTACGTTATTGAAGTTGAAGAAATAAATTACAAATCATTTACACATTGACAAAATGACGTAATTTTCTCTATTCTACCTGACAAGAAAGCCGCTTGCCCTATACAGGACATTAGGAGGCAAAGGGTTCAGTCAATGGGACAGATATACAAGGTGTCGTGCCACGTAACTTGTGTTAAGCCAAAAGTGGGTTATTCCAGACTCTGAGCTTGATTTTCAAAATTTGGCATTTGTTTTTTAGTATATCGAAGAAAAAACTATATACAGTTTGTGACACAAATTCCAAACAACACAAAGTTTGTGTCTACATTAGTGTTCTAATCTCTTGCATTAATTAACATTAAATATAAGGAAACTTAATTTGAATTTATTAATAAAGAAAATCATACTAAAATGTATCAATATGATGTCGTCTGCTTAGCTTGGGGCTACATAATGCTGTGTGAATTGTCCAACGTTATTATTTTTCATATCATTACCTCAATGGACTTTAATTACCTCAATGAAAATACCATTTTGCTGATTTCACAAAGGATTATTGTGAAGTCAGCAAAATGGTATTCTCATCTCAGCCCTTGCAGTTTGCACGAGCAAAATTTATTGCAGTCTACCTAATTAAAAATTTATCTCCTGAAATCCTGAACGAATCACCTTTTTTAAAACATTTTTCTGCCTCAGAAAGATAGTCGCGGAAGAAATTCCATTCATAATTTTAGCATCCTCTTTTCTGATTCTGTTCTGTAATACCCACCTCGCTGAAAAGCTATTTAATGCAGGATGTTTAATCGTGAAACTGGAGAATTTCAGCTTACATTTTTTTTACCTTTACATCAAACCTCGTTATTTGATATTTATCTACAGGAACTTTACGGAATGCTTTTAAGATTTTCATTTCCGCTTTGCCTTATCTGGCATACAATAGTTATACATAGCAGGCTATCTGTTATGAGAACGGTGGCTTTCATAGCGTTCCAGAAAAGAAAACCGACAGCAAGGTGTAATGAAAAGTCTAGACGCATTGTTGCGATGTCTTTTCTTCAGCCAAACTATACGGTTTCTAGCTGGTACTTGTAGACAGGTTTTACGATTGATGGAGAAATTTTCGTTGCCTTTCGTGGTTATGGGTAGGCCGATTCATTGCCATAAGTCATTTGTGAATCCAAATCATTATAACATGACTGGACGGATCATCAAAGATGCTAAAATAAAGTTTATAGCAGAAAACTTTCTTTAGTTATGTAAATAATAATTTCAATCGAACTAACAAGAACACATAACTAACATAGGTCTATAAAAAAAATTGTACCCATATTGCATTATGGCTGAAATGCATGCATGCAATGCAAAACACAACATTTTTTGCAAATCTCCCGACATTTTAACCCCTCGAGTCTTAACATCGGCGTTGAAGTAAAAGTTCAGTCGTTCGTTTACAAACAATTCCACAGTTATTTTTACTGGCATTTTTCCCGTCAAACGTTTGGCAAGGATTCAAGATCGTGCGATAACAAACACTCTGCGACATTTAGGAAATATAAATCTGCTGTAAAACATAATAAGGAATTGTTCGAGGCTTTCGCCTAAAGGTATTTGTGTTGTAGCAATCTTTTTCCTGGTTATGCCGTTATATTTATGTGTTTCTAGTAATTTATCATGATTGCATGACTTAACTACTTTGATAAAGGCATATTACAGTTTATATCAGTTGTTACTGCTACGAAATGTAATAAATGGTTTATTTAAGGAGCTGATAAATGCAAACCTAGTTTAGGCCTTGGCGTATTTAACCTGAGGTTATTGGAGAATGAATAATTTATTTAGGCGGGAAAGCGAGTTTATCTTGGATACGACGACGTCAACTGCTGACGTTGTAGACGACGAGACGATGTCACTAAAACCCGAATTAGTACCGGATGCTCTTAAGAATTTAAATAATGTAGGTATGACGAATATTGGATCTAGAACTAGATCTTTTAATAGTTTGGAATATATCTCACGTAGTTGATTGCTCAAAGTAACTAAAAAAGCAAATTTTCTTATAATTTTCAAATTGAATTGAATAAATAAATCAAAATCAAAAATCAAAATCAAAGTGCTTTATTTCCTTTAGACCTTACAGGACTCTTGGACACGTCACAAAATACAAGTTATATATAGAAATAAAAATGGGAAATAAAGTGATCACTTTGATTAATTGTTCACTTCAATCTTAATCTGATATTTTATAACATGATACGGTATACTCAAAATAGATCCAAGGATTTGCTGCTGAGATGAGATGTAAAGTGGAAGCTCTCGTAAAGAAGTAATCTCACAGGCCATCATCGCAACTAACTTCGGTGGTTTCAGGATATCAGGCACTTCTATAGTTCTATAGTTAGGTTACGTTTTGGAAATATATTGTAATTCGGTTCATAACATTAAAATTTTAGCGTTTTGTTTTACTAGAGATGAGAAAAATAAAGTTTATATTAATGTTCTCATTATGTTCAGCCATGCTGAATTCAAAGAAAACGCCATTTTGTAAAAGCTATGGGATGGGAAATTTCCATTCGTTATCATTGTAGCTAATCCTACCTCTAGAGTCTGTAGAAGATTGCTATAGATTATGACTAGCAAACATTACCATGTGAAAGTTTCGATGGATGTATGAATGTCTGTTACTTTACGCCAAAACATCTGAATCGACTGGGCTGTACATAGGACACATTTGGTCCAATATGTCAGTTCTCTTATAATCACTTTTTATTACATTAAGTTCGCGATCAGCTGTCCATCGTCTCACGCGTCTCACTATCATATCTTTAGTAACTAACTTTAAGCAGAACTTTTTAGGATATCCGATTTATTGAAATCTGAAAAATCTGTATTTTTCCAAATATCTTCATTTGGCGCCAAAATAAACAGAGCTTGTGATATGGGTACCAGATGACTGTTAAACATGCCTAAAGCCAGGCCCATTATTTAACAATCAGAGAACATGGAATGGAAACTCAGAGCTGTCGATCGTGAACAAACAAACAGTCGATCGATTAATACATTAGAAGTGAACAAGTTCCTGACCAGTAACCTACTCTAATGATATGCCAGCACGCGTTACCCTACAAAAGCCTGATGTGCCTGTAATTGGTATGTACCGTGAACAATGTGAGGTCATTGCTATTCATCGGGCCAATCAGGTCACTTGTACTTCCACTGAACACGATTCTGATCACGTCGTGACATTTGGAGAAAATGCCGATCGCACCCATATGGGTAACATCTCAGACAACCACTATTTAAAAAATCTTTTAAACGCTTTAAACGCAAATTCCTTATAAAAAGGCAACTAATCGACAAATATTAACATATTGTACAACGAATGTTGTAATTTTTGTTAATAATATTCACGTCGTAGCTATTAAAGTAATTATTACATTTGCTCTCATAAGAAGAAATCACGTTTTGGTCCTTAGATACTTCCTAGGGTGCAAATCAAAATAGCCAAGACTTAACGGTTAATTTCTGGAAACCGATCGGTTCGGCGATCAAATTATATTTTGTTCTTATATAAAGTATGTACTTATATAAAAACAAAAAAAAAAATAATAAATTTATCTACTATTGAGAAAGATTCTAGGTCATCACATCAATGTTGGTTAAACTGGTTTTTTCACTTCTGTAAAGCAGAAGGATTTCTTCAAAGATTTCCTGATTTGCGTAGTTCCCAACTTAATGGAGCTTTGGCAAACTATCCAATGTTTCAACGCCAAGCTGTGCCTTATGGCCTTAATTTACTTCGAAAGTGTCTTGAGAAAACTTAGAACTTAACGAGAAAAATCCATTGAAAGTTTAATTCGGCTACTTCAGTTTTCTTATTGATTGTAGCCATTATTATTTATTGTTAAAATAAATAGCACGTTTATTTGTGAATTCGACATCTAAGTTATATCCTTATATCTTACGTTGTGTTTGATTTGTCAACACCTTTGACCTACTTTACATCGTGCTCATTGAATGTTTACTTAGGTACTTAATCTTCTTACCTCGTTCAGGCGACGTATTTCGACTTAAGTTTGCTTTGACAAAGTTATCCAAGCTAGAAAATACTCAGGGTATTTTAAGATTTTAGTAGTGCCCTTTGTGGAATCTCAACGCTAAAAAGAAAGCTATAATTGAAAGCATTACAAAGTGTTCATATTGTGCGAATACGAGACTAAACAAGCTCTGTATAAATGTATGTTTACAAAGCGCTAATTATAACGAACCTAGGCGGATACTCTTACACAAATAACAACATACTCTTGCGAATTATATTTCTTCTCATAGGTGTGATAATGAGATGTTACGTTAGGTACATTTTACGTTTACTTTTTTGTGCTTGTGTTGTATGAATGAATGAATCATTATCAGGTCATGTTCGTTTCTTTCATCATCATCATTTGCATCCTGATTTGATCAACAGTTATAAATGTATGGTCTCCGATATTGTCCCAAACAGTATTTCCCAGCATTATTCACGTATGCTTACACAATTACCCCAATGTTGTTAGTGTAACCTAACCACCGTCTGATTTTCAGTTCGGCTACAATTTCAAACAATGTTTGTAGCATGTTTGGCCTGCTTCTGCCAATTTCAGTGGAAACAACCATGCCGCTTTTATAGCAGCAATCAATTTCCCGAATTTCGTAACTCTGATTCATTGTGACGAAACGTCAAAGTTATTTATTATCCGCAAACTATTTGGAGAGTCGTTATAGAAACAAAAGAAACCCACAGGTGTAGTATCGAAAGTGTGTCGATTGCCAAGTAGATTTTCACTTGTTTTCGGAAACAAAGCACCAGTGTCCGTTCATGCGCTGGCAAGATAATTGGCAAAAGTGTGGAGAACTGAGGCTTTTCTTTGTCCATTACAATAAGAAAGCTAAATAAACGAGCAGCCGAAATTTTTGTGGTGACTCATGAAATTTGCGCGGAACTTTTTTCTTGACCATATTTTTTTCCTCTAACTGTTTTGTGTCATGTGCATAATGTTTTGTGCATAATATTCTAGATTATTAAATAGTATTTAAATTTTATACACTGCTTCTTACAAAAGTAAGCAGCTATACGTCAAATTTGACGTTATTCAGTACCTACTACGTCCTATCCAACAAGCCTGTTTCACATTTTTTGCATATTTAGCGTAAGGAACGTTTCTATTTAAAAAATGTCTCCATTTATTACTAGATGTAGAAAGACTGAAAAAAATACATTCTTATTACTAATCTAAAATGATATTCAGTTGAGCTACCTGTACCCGAGTGTTTGCAAATACTAGTTCTAATTGATTTCTATTTTTTGGTTTTAATTTTCCTTTTTATGGTCGTTCCGTTATGTAGACTTAAATATAGAAGCGACGAAGAAGCCTGTTATTTAAGCTAGATAATTTATATTTTGCAGTAAGCCTTTTACAGAGAAAGCTTTTGATAATTTATTAACTGGATGACCTGACTGTGCATAACAATCGGTTGTCAGTTAGCTACGTACTTACTCAAGTAAACTGGCTTAACGGCAGTGTAACCACGAGTTAAAGTTCGTTATTAATCAATTGTGAAGGCTTGCACAACGAATTGGCGTACAGTCTGGCTTTGATTGTCCAAATTTTGGGTGTTTGTTTTCATAATCAACACTTCTTGTGTAATTTAGAAAGTTATTGAACTTAATCTACTTCCGCTGTTAGGTTTCAAAGTTTAATGTACCTAAGTAGTGCTTTTTAATAACAACTGTGAGATTCATTTGTATTCCATTCATACGTATTTTAATGTATGTAACTTTACAAATTCATTCAACAAGGCACGTTTGCTATTCTTCATGCTTGAAAGCCTACAAGTACCTTACCTCTTAACCGTTAACGAACTCAGTATTCAAATTTAATTTATTAACATTTTCTTTTCGAAACGCCTAACCTTTTCTGCATACACATAGAACCTCCAAAGCCTCCGTCTTTTTCACTCTGCTGGAATTCAAATTACCTTATCGACACGCACCGAACACAGGTAAAACTAGTATTACCTTGGTAAATTTGAGATACCTAGATTTAAAGTTGTTTAATGATTTAGGAGGACAGTTTTTATAAGTTGGTTTGTAATTTACCGCGATGACGTTTTCTACTGTCTCTTTTTTCCGTGAGTTTAATCTGTATTGCGGTCGCACTCACCTCCCACTCGCTGCTGCCGCGTCGCGGCGTCGGTGCTAGTACGTTACTACTTCAACAGTCTACGGCGGACGGCCGCTTGCGTTCCTGCTACATAGCGGTCATAAGAAAAAACAAACCGTAGAATTTAATAAAACTGGAAATATAACTTAAACATATCTTATAAAAAATTTAAATCTATCGCAAAGGTTTCAACTGAAGTGCAAATCGCAGTTGACAAAGTTACGTACAGAAAGGAGAGTCAAAAAGTTTTGTGTTTTGTGAGATGGAAAAGTGGTTGGGCAACTTACAAGTGATATTAACAACGGAACTAAGTTAGATGGAGCGAGATACCCTGGAGAGGATTTGATGTTGGCAACTAATAAGGTAAAGAAACCTGTATAGATACTTGTCCGACTAGTTTAGTTCGATCCCAGGTACCTTAATCCCCAACCTCGATTATGGACTTTCTGGGAAAGTAATTTAAAAGTTTCGCTCGTGCTTAGAGCATCCTAATTTGTAAAGTTGTATACCTACATTTTGAATGAATCTCACGCTTCACTCACGCGGTGTATAAATATTTGTTGTAGAGATAAACAAAGATAAACACTGATTTCCTGGCGTACACCACCCTAAACTCCGTTTAGGCCAGGTGTGGTGTAAGGTCAACAGGTGCACAAATCTACATTTACTTTTCATGTTGCTTTGTAAATGTATAGTTTAGAATTTTAAATTCTATTCTAACGACATAAGGACATCCATTTATCTTAAGGGAGTTGAATCAGTGTTGGTTATCCGGTTCATGAAGCTTTAGTTCACAAACCTGATACTTATAACTACAACGCCATATCATGTCTTGTTATTCTTTATCGTTGCTAAAGTTGTTATTATTTCTTACCTTTATAGTCGTGACATACATACATAGTTCTTTTACCTGTATAATAAAATACAAACAATGTACCTACGCTGAATGAAACAGATATATCGCCAACATGAAATAAATTTAAAGCATGATAAACGTTGTTAAATTCATCAGCAAGGAACCGCCTGGCTTGCACAAAAACCGGACATAGGGAGAACGGCGCAAAAAGCGTCGACTTTTTTGCAAGTCTCCTAGAATTTATGATTCATTGCACAAGGTTTTGAGGACAACCACGTATAAATTACCTTCCCAAACATGCAAATAAACCACGTTCTCCCAATTGTTTACTATGAGTCACCTGATCAGCTGCTAATGTGTTAAGATAAAATTCAATTGTCGATTTTAGCATGGCGGTCATGTGTCATCGACATCGGTTTGGGCCTCTTGGGGTCGTTTCTTTGCGCATACGCAGGTAGCAGACCTTTTGCCTGTGGTGCCTTTATTCTATGAAGAGGTTTGAATGGCGTGCCGCCGTTCATAATTCACTAGGGTTTTGTTTTGTGTGTGCACTTGTTACTATCGAAGCTATGGTTTGTAATTCCGACGATTATGATATAGAAAGGGCTTTTTTATTAAAGTTCTTCTAAGAAGCTATTACCGACGATAGCTTATCTGCTCTTTCGTTATTTACGTGGACAATCACATTCTATTTCTGTGTTTTATCGGCGTTCTTATCAGATTTGATTAAATTGGTCTAGCTAGTTATTACGGACACATACACAATAATATTATCTAGTTCTTCCGTAGACTACCGCCTCTAAATACCTAAATATTTACATGCCTGGTTTAGTTTGATAGCACCTACCCGTTTCTCATCCTTACCATCAAATTTACATCCCTTCATCAGAGATATACTTAAATTAGTGAGTGGGTACTTCCGTACACAGCTGAGCTATGATACCCCGCATCCCTCTTTCTACAGCACAGAATACTTCACAGTTAAAGCCAGGCTCAGGGTGAGTGCCCGACCACACAGCTATTCTATCATCCACTCAAATCTTTTTCTACTTTTATTGTGTTCTTTGTAATTCCCTATCCATCTTCCGTGCACGGTTTATTATTCCGCTGGAATTTCGAAGTGTGTAACCGGTCCTGCAATTTGTAACACCTTTAGATTAGGACAATTATTATTCGGATATGTCTGGAATGCGGTTTGTTGTTTGGCCTGGGCTGAGTATCTATTTAGAATTTTAAGACGGCAATTTAATGATTAAACTAATTCTAATGCAAAATTAATGTACATAACATTGCCACTCTAGATTTAGTTTGCAATGTATCAAAGATATATCTGGCCTAGTAGGTGTAGCAAATAGCATTTCAATCAGAGAGACTAACGGGATCTGCTGCCTATATTGGAAAAACATGTTTCGAGCGTTGTGGAAAATGGGTGGTATGGTAGATTTTTACTTTTTTGCCTCATCGTATTTTAGGAAAAACCTATATTTGTTGGAATGTTGAATTGGATCTTAATGATCTTTAGGTCATACTAAAGCAATCTCTTCGTCGACATTTAACCGTTGCCTCACTGCAAAATATTGCGAAGCGTGAAAGGAACACCGGAATGCAGCGGATGTTGGCACTGAGCTTATCCAATCTCTCAGAACTTTGATATAAACCAACCACGAACAGGTTGTGACTTACGATCTTTTAGACGTTCCATGTTTAATAATAATGGGATAGGAGTAAGATTATTTTATAAACAAGCACGTAAGGATCTGAGGAGTGAAGAACAAAGGTAATCTAAATACAAAACATGTGCTGTATAAAATATAGGTAGTTTTATGTTTAATGTATGGAATTTGTGATTGAATCAAAGCGTTGGATGCGTTTGAAGTTGTAACTGTAAGGACGAGCGTGCTATAGGTCCGGTCGATAGTATGCAGGCTGCGGCATTCATTGCGTCTTGCGTCACACCTTTGATTATATACTTGTCTAGATAGAGTGTTGCGCTGCAATCGCAACAAAAACAACAGGCCAGGTTTGAAGGGCTTGTGTGCGAATTACGCACACAAGTATGTGTAACTACAGGAGCGCAACGTCACATCTGGCCGTACCGAGTGATACCAGCTTTTGAATATTTCCAATAATAGGGGTAAAAAAATTGTATTTATTTTGATTCATCTATAATTATAAAAATTCAATAAGGATTACTAGGTAAATAAATCTATTGTAAAAAAACACACACAGGTATTATTGCAGATTATTTATTTATGCAGCTTATAATTTAAAGAGCAAATAACTGCTGTCTTCGCTGGGTTCCAGTTATCCTCTTTCCGGCTTTTTCTTATAATTTCTATCCACTTTTTTCTTAAAACAGGATCAGTAGGTATTCTGTAAAAAAAGTAGACGACACTGGCTTTACCATTCAACGCAGCCGCAGGTTTTTGTAATTTAAATAGGTAAACTATAATTTCCTTTATTTAGTAGGTATACGGTGTAAATGTAGATACTTTCTTTTTCAACCCTAGAACACCCCCCCCCCCCAAATTGACACCTTGGTTGTATTTAATAAATAATGCTAGACAATCCACACAGCATCATCAAGCCCCAAGCTAAGCAGAGCTTGTGTTATGGGTACTAGATGACTGATACACATAATATAATATTATTAAATAAATAGATATTTTTTATTATACATAGAAAACAACCAGAACCCCTGAACAAATATCTGCAGATCGTACAAATATTTGTCCCGAGGCGGGAATCGAACCCGCAACCTCCTGCGTCACAGGCGGACCACCGCCCACCGCGCCACAGTGGTCGTCGTTATTTCGTATCAAACATCACAAAAAACCGCAAAATTAATATCAATTTTAACTACCGATTAATACATTAAGGTTGGCATAATAATAATAGTAAATGGTTTCACTTTTAATAACGCTAATAGTTACGGAAAAATATTTGTTGGGTCATGACAAAATATTTTTTTCAAATCAAAAATCACAAAACTGCGAAATTTTATACTCCAAGAGCTGGCAACCATGTAAACATGGCGTCGTATAAAACCACAGAAAAAACTTTACTTATTTAATTGTTTCTCTATCTTATTTAGTAATTCTAAGTTTACTTACCGATGATAATTGATTTTTTAAATTGTTTGCAAACGTCCACTGTAATTCCTGCACACTTTTGTGGCGCAAATCCTCATTTTTCTAACTCGCAGATCGCGTGTTTACCATACAGTGACAGCGTCACGACTGAGCGGGCGGAACGAGCTTATAACCCATCAGTGGGGTGATATATTTTTAACCGTTTTGAAACTCGAACTCTCTATCTAGACAAGTATATAATCAAAGCGTCACACCTGTTTCCACGATCTACGAGCGCTTATCTCGAGGTACAGTTACCTTACAAAACTAGGAGCAAATATTTGGACACTTTTCGAAGCTAGAGGTTAAACTGTAACTGATACCGCTTTAGGCTGTGAACGACAATCGCGGTCAGTTAGTGTAAGCCACTTATGAATTCAGCAGTGTAGTGTTTCGTGGAAAGGGCCGCAAGGATCGCGTTACGATACTTATTGATGAAGTTGTCAGTGCTGTAATGGTATAATATGAGCCTTAGCAGAATGCATTCCGATGATAGCTCCTGTAAATATTAAAATAATTATGTAAACTAATTTCCATGAAGTAGGTATGTCAAGTCTGATCAAGAGATTCGATTCTGAGCGTATATTTGTCACCGGATTATAAAATCCAGTTAGATGTGCCACTTAAATCGGGAACAGCTTGCGTCACCGGTAGATTTGATGGAAATGGTTTGATTGTGGCAGTTTCCAGTTTATTGCATTTTGATCGCTTGGGAGAAATATAACTTTGGTACAATGTTGCTATTAACTTTAAATTATGTTGCGGTACCTACTGTACAATAAAGTAGGTTGACCGTCCATTTGACTGCTTCATTTATTTATTTATCAAGATGAACCAAAGCGTTACAGTAAATATAATAATAATTACAATTCAGTTGACAAATAGGCCAAAAAGGTTTACAAATACTAGTATAAAACAAAGAACAGTACCTAAAGATATTATTTTTTTACAAATAGTTATCTCAAAATATTTTGACTTACTATGGTATCTAAGTTATTTAGTCATTACCGTTCGTGACATTTCGCCATGGCTAGCCACCAGCACCACTTATTTAAACTGAGCAGTGTGACAATAACTTTCTTCTCTCACGACTGTGTCACCGCCTCAGATGCTATCAGTATACGTAGTACAATATTTAAATGCTTTCCATTTAAATATTCAAGTTTCAGTTCGGATTATAGCGACGTTCGGATTAGCCTGGGTACGGATTATCGAGGCTCTACTGTATAGGTATATATATATATATAGCATATCATTGCTATTTTCAATTTAATTACTGTTGTAATTTAATGTAAGTATCTAAAACTCTTGAAATTAAATAAAGTTTATTTATTTAAGTATTGTTGTACTTTTCTAGAAATTATACTGGATTAGTATCTAAATATATAAATCTATTCATTATTAGGGATAACCTGAATCTAAAATCAGAACTTTTGTTGGAAAAATTGCATATAAATGTTACACAAATTGTACCAGTAAGTAATAGTAAAATTTTGTGATCTTTAAAAAAAAAATCTCAACGGTTCAATTCTTTACGCTTTCCAATACCTCTCAATATGCGTACCTAAATAGCTATTACGGTAATTTTACGTTTCCTTACTATTAGCTATACTGTACCTATTTGCTATAAAACCCAATTCAATGTAGCTGATAAAGAAAATTACCTTCCCGCAGTATAGATTCTTAGGATTATCGCACTAAGGCCTTAATTCGGTTAGGAAAGATTAAAGAGGCCCTAGATGTGTAAGATAATCTTAGTCACGTGGTCCATCATCGTCATCCTTAGGAGTTGCGAGAATGTTCCTGCCTTGAACGCAAATTAATACAACTAGGTAGGTACCTACTTATCATGGACTAGCGCTCCGCCCCGACTACGTACGGGTATTTAACAAAAACTGCCTTTTTCATGCGGACCCCTTACTTTTTGAAAATATTCTATAGCTTATATTCATCAGGGAAAATTTAGAATTCTAAGGGTGAAAGAATTTTTCAAATCGGACCAGTAGTTCGGGAGCCAAACAAACAAACAATTATATCTTTTATAATATAATTTTAGATAAAAATATGAGCATACCTAACAAACGTTACCAAGACTAGCAAAAGTAGCAAAATTATACTACCTAGTATGAAAATATTCGCCAGAAAAAGTTAATGAAAAACTTAAACCTTCGGTCATTTTATGTTCAAGTACAAAACATAAAATTTTACGACATTACTGTGAGCGACGTTAATAACTAAAAACTTGACCTTATAGCAACCCTATAGCTACAAAATACACGATTTGTGATCACCAACTTCTAAGGTTAGGTGTTATAATGATTCTATAACTCGAGACGCAGTTATGTTTATTTAGAGTTTGGGAGTGCCAACTAGGTTAACTGTTACAAAATTTCTCATAACTTTCACATATCACTATCAATTTTCTTTACCAGCAAGTGTAATTACAGGTTGCTCATAGCTATTTATTATTTACGCAAGTATGCGTATCAAATTACTTAATTCACACCTAGTTCCATTGTTACAGTGCAATCATGTAGTAAGCATAAAAAGCTGTGATTTCCACGTTTGTAATCACTTTATCTCTATACGAAACAATATCTTTCGTTTGTTTTATAACGTTGTAAAGCTGCTTGAAGCGAAACTCGAGTGCTTTTAACCTTTTGATCAATATCTTTCGGAATTTCGTGTCCTACTTTATTTTAAAAGAAACTTAATTCAGTTACCTTGCCGTTTTAACATTGATGCTTCACGTTTTCAGGCTTTATCCTTTACAAAGTATACTTACCCTAAAGTGCAATTAGATGCGAGGTGACGTAAGGGCTTGTCGACAACGTTGAGTCTCACGCGATACTTCACACGACGCTCATGTGCACTGCCCTTAATGATAATTTAATATAAAAAAGTGTTTTGTTTTCTTAACATATGATGTGAGTTTTTTTGTCTTTTTAACATAATACCATCCGACAAGCTATGTATATGATAGACGATAGATAGATAGAAAATTATTTATTTTACCACACAAAGAAAGAAAACTTTACAAATAGACATGCTTAAAGTAGAGGAAGTATAAAGGGTGGCCTTATCGCTACGATATCTGTTCCAGACAACCTTGGGATAAACTGGGCATGATTATTTATATATATAAAATAACACAAACTCCTAAAACATTAATACAGTGTCTCATGTTTTTATTTGAATAGAGCATTAAAACGATTCTCTTACATCCTTATTTGGAATCCCAGACATGTTCTTTTTAAACTTGACATTTAGCTTAAGGTGACGCATTGATAAACAATTATTTGACATCGGGAACCACGCCCCCATGTGACGCGGTTTGGTATCGGGCGCTGGGACATAGACGTCATGGAGTCGTCTTACCTTTATTTATATTTTATATCCATTTGAATATTTTATACTTTTATAGGGGAGCTGATATTTTTAGGAGGTCTAATAAAAAACATTATTTGACGACGCCTGTGTCGCGGTTTCAACTTTTGCGTCTTTCGCATCAGGTCAAACATTGTATGATGAACATTAGAAAGTGAACATACCTACTACATACAAACTTATATACCTAGACCTACATACAAACGCCTGATTTTATTCACTGCTTCCACTCTTATTCGACTTTGGTATATTCTGTTCTGACATAATATAAGTAAAACCAAAAGTAAGAAGTGGTGTCATGTGTTTAATAAATTTCGTTGCTAATATAATTATCGTTTAAATTTCGACACTGATTATAATTTAAGTATTCAATAAGTTATCCAATTATTGAGGACATAGTGGGTATTTTGCAGTCAATATTCTGAAAAAGCCATAACATAATCTGAACTATCTACAATAGCAATATCGTCTGCGTCAGCAAAATCGTCAACTTCAGCAGTTTTATCAGTGTCAGCAACTGTATCAGAATTTTGTCTTTTGGTTCTTCTGAAATATTAATAATATTTGACGCACAATTTTCCTTGCTATGTGCAACCACGTACCACAGTGTATATGTGTACAGTGTACTGTGCACGTACTCCGGATCACGAATTGGCTTATCTATACTAATATTATAAAGAGGAAAGATTTGATTGTTTGTATGTTTGTTTGTTTGTTTGAATTGAATAGGCTCCGAAACTACTGGACCGATTTGAAAAATTCTTTCACCATTAGAATCCACAATTTTCCGTGATGAACATAGGCTATATAATATTTTCAAAAAAGTTAGAGATCCGCATGATAAATTCAATAATTGAACCGTGCGCTGTATATTCAACCTCTTTTTCTGTTATGGCGCGTCAGAATAGAAAAGGAGGTTGAATAGGTGCTTGCTTTTTCTCTACGGCCAGTGTCAGTTATGGAGTGTCAAGTCAATGTCAAAAACCCCAATGCTGTTAAAAAAAGTAAGGGATCCGTATAAAAACTTTGAAACCCATCGTTTTAGTGTGTATAATTTCTGAAATTTTAGTTTCATACCCGTGCGAAGCCGGGGCGGACCGCTAGTTCAAAATAACATGAAAGTGTATTCTGATCCCTTGGAGCCGTCCTAAAAAATACTATTATTAGTAAACTTCGCCAAAGACTGTGATGGATTTGCCCAGCATTGAGCCATCATAAAAGATAAAAAAATACCAAAAAGTCGCTTTTTTAAACAAAAAAAAACTTACGTGAGCGTCACATTTTCTAGTTCTGCATAAGACGACGACATTTGTTGTCTTCTGCAAAATAAAATTCTAGTCACATTCACACACGAATTATTATTATGAAGTCTCGGTGTGCTAAATAATACATTATACCCTTCTAAAGAATCTTTTGTCATCGTTTCAGTTTCGCCTAAACCTAGAGACGACTCCATGTTTTTTCTTTGTTCGGACAATTGTTTCCTAGAATGTTCATGTTAGATTTTGATTTTGTAGGTAACCGCGTAGGAATAAATACTAAATAAACTTTATAAGTTATTTATAATTACTTATAAATAAAACAATAATTGATAAACCTAGTGCGAGTGAAAAATATAATAGGTATGACATTTACTTACCTTTTCTTGACCATTTCTTTACATTTTTCAATATACAAAGATTTCATCTTCATTTTAGAAATTTTCCCTATTTTAAACACTTTACTCAGAGGATAATATTGACGATATTATATACTAGTGCGCGGAAAATCGATTGACACAGGTCCGACGCTGACAATGGTCCGAAGCGGACTGAAGGGGGGCCGTCTGCATACAAAGTGACGCCAGAGCTAGCTTGGAAGTAAAAGTCGTAAGCGCCAGAACGGGAATTCTCGTTTAAAATAAAAACTATTGATAATTATGTAAAATCCAATTACCATTTTGTAAAGAGGGTGTAGACTAATCTGTGCAGAAAATTTAGAGGCATAAATCGGTTCCGTTCACCTGTAAAGTGAGAATCTATGTTTTTATGGAGCAGTTTTTGGGATTTTTTTTCTGCTGTAATAGTTAACCAATCGTGAAAACCAATTACCAATTTGAAGTAAAAACATGACAAATTCAGGACATAAAATATGAATTCCAAATGTTTTGTTATTGCTGAGAAAAGTAGATTTCCCTGACCCCAAAATCGTCAATGTGTCGTCTTAAACCGTATCATAATCATAACTTCTATTATATAATGACTAGAGGCCCGCCCCGGCTTCGCACGGGTATTAAACAAAAATTTCTGAAATTATACACAATAACACGATGGATTTCACAGTTTTCATACGGATCCCTTACTTTTTCTAACAGCATTGGGATTTTTGACATTGACTCGACACTCCGTAATGCCCGGGCTACACGAGGCTAGTTTTTCAAGCCAGGATAGCAAGCTAGTTCTCTTCTTAAACTGTCTTGGCTAGCTGACCTGGCTTGGAATATGCTAGTTCTGTTTACATGAGGCTATATTATTTTAAGCTAGTATTATTGCTGTAACCGAGGTGACCACACGTCCAAAATGAACTGCACGCGAAAAAAAACACTATTCGACTGACACAGTTACTTCGAAAACTGTGCCAATTCGCACTAGACGAACTAGAAGATGAATTACAGAAACGGGTGTGGAAAAGACCGTGGATGTTAAGAAGAGATGAACGTGGATCATCTGCTTTACTTTTGGAAGAATTTCGCAACGAAGATTTAGAATTAATCTCCGTACTTAGTTTGGGCATCTTAAAATCTCAAAAACTCGTCGCGAAGAAAAACAAACAAAACGCGTGGTTACTGCTTACGAGTCAACTTTAAACTAGCTTCGCCAGCCACATGAAGCTAGTATACAAGCCAGGATAGTAAAATCAGTGGTGGGGGCGCTACTAGCTTAAAAAATAGAACTCCATCCTATTAAAAACTGTCCTGGCTTGTCAACTACCTTACTAGTTTACTAGCTTAGAAATGAAGCTAGTTTTGTCTACACGAAGCCAGAAGTACTAGCTTGCTAGCTTACTGACACTAGCTTGCTATCCTGGCTTGAAAAACTAGCCTCGTGTAGCCCGGGCATAACTGACACTGGCCGTAGAGAAAAAGCAAGCACAGTGCGCAACCTCTTTTTCTATTCTGACGTGCCTTATTAGAAAAAGAGGTTGAATATACAGCGCACGGTTCAATTATTGAATTTTTCATGCGGATCCCTAACTTTTTTGAAAATATTATATAGCCTATGTTCATCACGGAAAATTTTGAATTTTAATGGTGAAAGAATTTTTCAAATCGCTCCAGTAGTTTCGGAGCCTATTCAATTCAAACAAACAAACAAACAAACAATCAAATCTTTCCTCTTTATAATATTAGTATAGATAGATTCAATAGCAAATGTGTGGGAAGCTTATTCGTTCAGAGCAAACAAAATTCACAAGAATGGAGCGTAGCATGATAGTCACGCATTCAATATATGCCACTGGGAATTGAAGTTGTCTATGATTTTGATTATACAATAGAGTTCTTATCCGCTTTGCATATACGAATACGATGGTTCAGGTTACCCGGATCCAACAAGTTTCGCTGAAACTCGATAAATAGAATTTCCATATTCACCTCTCGGAGGTGAATATGGAAATGTAAGATTTAAGATATATGATTTTTAGAGTTTAGCTGCAGGTTTTTTATTGAAAGCTTATAAGATGCGATTATTTTTTAGATCAGTAATACATTATAGTAACCTAATGTACAAATGGTGCATAAATATTCAAGTTAGTGAATAATGCAATAGGTTTAAATATCTCTTAGAAATCAATAACTTATCTGAGAAGAACTTTGAACCTTCTAAGAACTCATTAAAAATCAAGTGAATAATCCCGGTAACTTGTATCTCATATAAAGAAATATGGATATTGAAATCACGGTTATTATCAGTTTCTATTGCAAACCAAGAACATGACATAATAAGAAAAGTTGTTATTAAAACTTTGAACTCTATTTGATATAATAAAGATCAGTTAACGAAAGACAAGTCCAATAACAACGTTGGTAGGACTCTTTCAATGAATATCTTTTTATCTTTCTTCTCTTTCTCTTTCATCTTTCTTCTCTTTCGGAGTTTCCTTCATTGAGTAATGAAGGAAACTCTGAATGACTTTGCTTAAGTTACAAATAATAATAAATAAATAAACTATTCATTGCAGGCAACATAAGAACAGTTATGGATGGTTAAAAACTTATTCTAGAGCCCATATCAATAAATGCCTTACAGACTAACATACAGTCTTAATAACTAAATGATACAAATCTATAGTGAAAAAGCTTAATTGTCCGATCTGATTGAGCTGAGCGCAGAAACTTAACACTAAACAGGAATCAATGTACCTACGGAAATGAAGACCTTAAAATTTGTATATACCTACTTGTATTGCAGCTATTTAATTTTATGTTCGTCTTGCATTCGATTTAGTTACAGTCATATCAATAAAGTCCTTGAGCTCAATCAATCCAATAAACATTTTCGGAGATATGGGTTTGTTCCTTTTTAAAACGGCTGAGATCAATAAAGTTCCAATGAGATCTTCCGCTTCCGTACTGAGGAAAACAACGCGAAACAAGAACAAGTTCAAAAACAAAATGATGTTAAAAACTAGATCAACCACAAAGTTACTGTTATCTTCCAATATTGCTCCATTGTCTTTGGTTTAGTGAACTCGGATGCCTTAGTTTTTGTGTAAACTTCCGAACTGTAACGTACGATACCTACGTAACTTGAAACCGCGCGTGCCATTGCCGAAACAACAAAACAAAAACAGAAGGTATTGTAGACTTTGTGAACTTTTCATGGTCTGCCGACCACTACTGGATTAGACAAACTATCTGTAAATGTTTTGCCAGTCATTCAGGGTGGGTGCTTTCAATACTTAACTAAATTGCTGGGTACGATCTCGTCATCATCAGCGGTGTAGTACACTGCTGGGAATACCGGTCCTGCGCTGCTCTGGTCTCGTGACCATAATAGAACAAAGTGTGTGTGAAACCTATCTCAAAATTGTACTTTTTTATTCGTCAAAAGAAATAATTTATATATTTACCTCTCCCAGAGCATTAGGCGCTTATTTAAGTTTAAGCTTCAAAGGGGTGATAGCACTAATGAAACAGGTGACACCCCTAGAGGGGTTCCCATCCCACCCTCTTCCTGCTAGTAATAGCTGGGTGGAACGGTAAACGACTGCTTCGTAAATAGCGACCTCGATGCAGCTTATTTCTGAAATTGGAGAGAAAACTGCAATATAAACAAAAATATGAAGATCATTACTAACGGTATATTTATTTACTTATTTTGTAAAGGACATTTTCATATCGAAAGATTTAGACTATGTAATCTGCCAATAAATACCTACTTCCCAGTTTATCTTTATTTATAAATTGTATAAGTCAAAACACCCCAATTATGAAAATACCTTAATATCCCGTTTTTAGCGATTTTAATGTCATTTCCGCAATAATACGCTTCTAAATGTTTTCATACATTCTAAGAATCTCAGAATTCGAAAACTTATGCAAAGTAGATAACATAAGCTATATATGAGAACCGGACATAAAAAATGAGGTTCTTGAATTTATATTCACATATTCATGATGCGAAATATTTGTCTCGATTTGTAGATCAGGCTCATAAACTTGCAAAGCTTGCTGCGAGACTGAGAGAGTTATAGCATAAAGCCACTTCTTCAACTATGTGTGTTCAAATATCATCTGAGACAAGGCAAGCCAGTCTCTGAATCATCGATTGAGGGCAGCTCTGTTATGATCGAAGTGGCTTCTCAAACAGTTCCATTGAGATGGAGTTTACCAGGCGCATTTTCTGTAGTAACTTAACTATGAGTATTCAGAGACACGACACTATTCAGGTTATATTTTACCACTGACGTGTGAATTATCTAAGCACTCAAGACGAGAACTGTACGTTGCAGGTTTTTTGAATTTTAAAAAGTTACTAATTTTGGATTGATATGACCAAATTACTTGGTGATGAATAATGTAGAAAAATAAACTAAGTACCAGAGAGAACAAAACAGAAAATTCTCTGGAGAAAAAGCAGTCTTAGAAAAATGGGTCGTTAACTTGTGGTAAAAATAATCTATACTGATTTAGGAAACATGGAATGTAGTAGTGACGAATTACTACAGCACCATATAAGAATACCCAACAGGCATAATCCACTGACAACGAAATGTTTGATATTTATTTCGTCAGTGTCCTCGTAGAACAATTTGGACATCAAAAGAGATCACGCGCGCTGAAAAATTACAAATTAAATAATGTTATAAAATGAGTTGATTCAGACACAAAGATATCATCATCATCATCACCACCAGCCTATAATAGTCCACTGCTGGACATAGGCCTCCCCTAATGAGCGCCATAGATGGATAAGATATAAAAATATACTAAAAAATAAAAAGATAAAAATATACAAGATATACTTAGATTATAATAGAATACTAAATGTCACAGCTTCCGATGATCAAACAATAAAACCTACAAAGCCCCACACAAACCTATATTGTACAAAACAAATCTGTTTAATTTTCTTCCTTCGTATACCTTCCAAGTTGTATGTGTACATCTGTCTCGTAGATAGATTCGCTTCGCTAAAACGACAAAGTCCCACACTATAACCCATAACACAGATCTATTTGATTCTCGCTCGTATATAAAGTTGTTAGTGTCAAGCATCAGAGGCTGTGTCGTAGAAAGGAGCACGCGGCTCCAAGGACGCCTGCGCCTGCGCCGGTTGTTAACCTCGTGCAGTCGAACCTTCTTGCGGTCCCGACCGGTCCTCGGCGGCAGCGCCCCTGCATTCCGATGGTGAATCGTACTTTGCAAGGAGCTAATGAATTTTTAACGGTACGGGTCGAGTGTCAACTTCTAAAGAGTTCCAAGTCTGCCCTTATGGTCTATGATATGGGAGACTCCTTGATCAAACCGTGTGACGTCACGAGTTCTAAATACGATTTTGTTCGATTCCAAGCCGTTGTCTTGTCGTATCTGTGTAAAGTAGGATTGGGAATATTTAAAATTGATTGCCTTTAAGTGAACTAGCGGTCCGCCCTGGCTTCGCACGGGTATTTAACAAAAACTTAATATTTCATGCGTATTATATGCTAACTTTTTTGAAAATATTCTACAGTCTATGTTCATCAGGTAAAATAAGGAAAATTTAAATTCTAATGGTGAAATTTTTGAAATGGGTCGGGTTTCGGAGCCTTTTCAATTAATTTCAATATTGCGATTTCAAAAATTTCACCATTAGAATTTAATTAATTATAATAAGGAAAGATTTGATTCTTTGTTTGAATTGAACCAATTCAAAGAATAAAATCTTTCCTCATTATAATATAAGTATGGATATAGATATGTGAATACACTGTTCACGATAAATTGTTAGTGCGCCTATAGTTGTCTCTTAATAACCCTAAAAACAGAATTCAAGTATTCATGTCACTTTAATTGCAGATAACATTGAACTAATTATTGCAAAATTAAATTCTAACTAAATACTTAATGATTCATGATGACTTTTTTAGTGACCTGAGTATTTCTTATACATTAAACAGGTTTGGAAGCTCTCGTAAGTACCAAGATGATACACTCAATATATAGATATTATGCATAAACTAAACACCCAGAACATTCGAACAAAATATCTGCAGATCGTACAAACATTTGTCAAGTGGGATCCGACCCACCTCTTGCGACGCAATAGTTTGTGAAAAACATGATACTGTATTTTTCAACTATTCATAATTTGTGTAATCGTGAATAAAATAAAGTAATTATTACAAAGAGATTATAACAAAAACCATTGATTAAAAAGAAACTTACATAATATTAAATCAGTCAGAATGACAGTGCAATCTCAATACTCAGGAAGTGTTGAAAAGCAATCACGTAATAGTTTCAATTACCTAATTTTTGGATAGTTGTCTCGTACTGGACAGATAGGTACATTACAGATTTCGTAACAACAAAATGAAAGATGCGTGTATTGATTACAATCATATTCTGCAGTCTAAACCTTCAAGCGACACTGAAGACCAATTTCACCGTCGCAATCAATTTAAGATAAACTCAGTTAGTTTTATATGGGTCTTAGTTTCCATCCTGTACTAGAATAATGTTGCCTGAAATAAATGAGTTATTATGATTATATATTTAAACGTGTTAGAAAGAAAGAAAGGAAATAAACTTGGTTATTTGTCTCACATAAAAAAAAAACATTAAAAATAAAGAACTTTAAAAATAAAATAAACAGCGTGTAGGTACAGCGTGAGAACTAAAAAGGTCCTGCCTCAGCATAATGCTGATCAAAAGGAATCTAGCAACGCTGGTTTTGGGCCTTTGAGGCGTGCGTACAAGACTACACTGACCACACAAAAAAATTCAATTTTAATCAAGAATACTGTTCAGTTCGGGAGCCCGATTGAGTTCAAAGCATTATAGTTGATTATTATTATTATTTATTATTATTATTAACTTGATCAAGCTGAACTTCTGTTATATTGGACAAATTTTAACTGCTAAAGTTATCGGTGAAATCAGACCTTTGTCACTGAGGATTTTTTTTCTTTGTCATAGGACAACATTAGAACCTCCATAATCTATAAAAGATGATCCAACCGTTTACGACGTTCGGCTCGGTAGGAATAAAAAGCCCTACCTAAATTAATTAATTCAAAGCTTAACTTTGCTTGAGCTTATCGTGTGTGACTATTTCTATGTCCTAGGAACCCGTTCCTACAATTATATCTCCGTGAGAGATCATTCGCTACCACAAGTTGTCAGGATGTAGTTCATGTACTGGTTTCCGACCAGTTTTGTTTTGTTGTGCTTCGATTATTAGGGTCTGGCTAGGCTTAGGTCCTAATAATAGGTTTAAACTTGGAACGGATATATAAACTTTTTGTTAAAATGAAACTGCTTACCTGCGATATGGACGTGGGAACATAATACAACTCTATCGAGTTTTCCGAACATTACTTAGGTTTGTGTCTTCCATTGTTCTCTGATTTATCAAAGTGATTTATAAAAACGTGTCATAGAAAACTGGTAAACGAGGATATAATTGAAGCGACGTGCTTGGTTTGTTGTTTGTTGTCATTATTTTACTTATGAGGTCTACTTTGAAAAGCTAACGACGACGTTGACTGATGACGGCGTTCGCACGAAATTAAAAACTTTACCACAAAATTGATTCGGACGACCTGTCGTTTCCGACCTCTAAAAAATTTATGTTACAATAATTTTCATGTTTTCGTATATTTACCGTTCATATAATAGACAAATTGTATAGATGTTGCTGTGTGGATTGTCCAGCATTAATTATCATTTTCTTTATTGTATTATTATTCCAATCCATGACAATGAAATTTCCATGAACGGTCAGAAAAGTGGCAAACCCGACATTTGTCATAACAAAGAAGTCAAGTTTAAGTCATCGAAAGAACGGATCACCCATCCTTAACTTTTTGCGATATGACGTCATCCCTCACTTCGTTCGTTTTTCAAAGTAGACCTACTGAATTGTCGTACCACCTTCGTACCGTAGATAATCGTGAACGTACGTTTGTACTCGTACATTTCCTGTTATCTTCCACTAGTATGGTATCGTACCATTTGTATGGTAATGGTATCTAATCGTTCTTGTACTTCGTGTGTCTCTTGGAACTTTAAGCGTTCTGTTAACTGATTTCAAGATAGACCGAGAAGCTTACTCAATCAACCTAAGGCCTTTAAAACCGTCTAAGAATTTATGACTCAAGATTCTAAGTTAGCGGATCTCACATCTTCTAAACATACCTATAACCTGTTTATATTTTGTCCTAGCGGTCCGTCCCGGCTTCGCACATGTATAAATTTATGCGCATGATGCAGATGGGTTACTTTATTGAAGCTTTCATACGGTTTCCTACCTTATAAGAAAATATTATTCATATCCTATGTTCATCAGGGATAATTTAGGATTCTCTAACGTTGAAAGAGCCTTCCAAATCGGTGCAGTAGTTTCGTAGCCTATTCAATTCAAACGAACAATCAAATCTTTCCTCTTTATAATACCTACTAGCGGCCCGCCCCGGCTTCGCACGGGTATTAAATAAAAATTTCAGAAATTATACACACTAAAACGGTGGGTTTCACAGTTTTCATACGGATCTTTACTTTTTTTAACAGCATTGGGGTTTTTGACATCGACTCGACATTCCAAAACTGACACTGGCCGTAGAGAAAAAGCAAGCACCGTGAGCTATACAACCTCTTTTTCTATTCTGACGCGCCATAATAGAAAAAGAGGTTGAATATACAGCCCACTGTTCAATTATTGAATTTTTCATGCGGATCCCTAACTTTTTTGAAAATATTATATAGCCTATGTTCATCACGGAAAATTATGGATTCTTATGGTGAAAGAATTTTTTAACTCGGTTCAGTAGTTTCGGAGCCTATTCAATTCAAACAAACAAACATACAAACAATCAAATCTTTCCTCTTTATAATATTAGTATAGATTAGTAAAGATAAGTTTCACCTGCCATTGCCTGATTTTGAAAGTAGCATATTGGTATTTTCTTGAAGTGGAAAGTGTATGTATCGTTAAGTTGAAGTGCTTTCCATACGTAATAGGCAACTTGATGAAGCTGTCTCGTTGCGTGAGTCATTTCGATGCATCAACCAGTGCTTTTCTCTATCCGGGAACTAGGTATATTTATGGAAATAAATAGTTTTCTCCATTTCTTCTTCGTAGTGTAGTACACAAGGATGAAATCAAGGAGTTTCGTTGTTTGGCACAGCGTCAACGTCGAGTAGACATTGTAGTGTTCTGAGTTCTGAAATTTTATGACTTGCTTTCATAGATTTTTTGTATCGGACAACGTTGTGTGCGAAATTGTTTCTTAATCTTATAATTTTTTTCTAAGCCATGGACTACCGGGATGTATGTAACGCCTGAATCTATTTTTTGTTTTATTTATATAGAATAAAGTTGGTGAGTTTATTACCTTATTATTAAAAGAGTAGCATTCCGCCCTGGCCTCCCGCTATTTAACAAATATATATAAAAAATTACATTATCTATCATTTAAATTTTCATGTGGAACCCTAATTTTATTGAAAGTTTTTTAAAATATTCTACAGCCTATGATGATCATAGGCTATAGAATATTTAAGAATACTTTATGAGGGATAATGTACGATTCTAATGGTGAAAGAATTTTTTAATCGGTCCAGTATCGGTGCCTATTCAATTCAAACAATCACACAAAAAGCAATCAAATGTTTCCTACTAATAATTTATAGATGAAAGCAGAACTTGCTTAAAGGTAGTACATTATCGGTTAAATTCAAATCACTGTCGTAAGCCACCAGGATAAGTGGACCCTTTGAAGCTTTGTTTAGGCAGACCCAACTTAGTAACCATAATACTTCATTGGGTAGATCAAAGCTTAATTCTGAACAGTCAATCTTGTTTCAATATGGGTCACCAACCAAGATTGACATTGAACGGTCACCAATCGTCTCGTCCGTGGTCTAAAAGTGTTTAACTGGCTGGTGGCCAAGTAGACCATCTGTAGTCTCATTGCGTTCATTATTAGAGCCATTATTTTTAAGATAGCTAGACTAAACAATTTTAAATGTCTTAATCGATATCGTAAAGATAATATTTCTGAGCGTCCATGCTTTATTTATTTGGCACACTAAACAGATTACAATCGAAACATATTATCTAGATTGTATCCCTAAATATGTGTACACTGCATGATTTTTCAAGGTATAAGTAAGTAGATAGTTTTCTAATTCCCATGAAATCTGTAATCCAGAAACTGTACCTACGACAAAGGAGGTATAATAAAAAAAATATCGGTCGATGTTAATATATTGTTTTAAGTATATTAGTCATCTAGTGCCTGCAGCAGTGGTTGCCTATATCAGCGGCATGCCTTTGATGCCCTTGAAACCAATACCGTTGTACCAATAACTATGTCTTGCAGTTCTCTGACTTTCAAAGTTCCGGATGCAAGTCAAAGCTCAGAATAATCTGCATTGATTGACGTGACTCATTTATCCTGAGGAAGTGGCAGACAGACGTGTATTGACGGCTCGGCTTAGTTAGCGCATCATCCGGTCATTAGACAAAGCTATTATTTACTCTCGCAGCAGCGGATGCGGCGATGTGATCGATTGCTTATCATTGGCCATATAGTTGATAATAGAGGTATCTAATTGTTGCTTAACTAAATTGTAGACTCTGTCTACCGGTAATTGGGTTCTAATTGGTTGTTAGGATCAGTTAAGATAGGTTTTCAATTTCCATCGTTGAATTTATTAATTAGTCGTGGTTTGGGGAGGAGACAATGTGCAATTTATTAAGTCGTAGGTGCATTACGGTTGTCGGAAACGGGTTCACTCGACCTCAAAGAAACAGTTTTCGAGATCTGAACTACGGCTACGTGCCAAATATGGAAGCAGCAATTATGAACCTTTTGTCGCAATGCAGCTATCAAAATTTTATTGGTCAAGTGTGCCAAGAAATCCCTTTCAAAAATCTGGCAACATTCCTCCTTATTCCCGATAAAATATTTTATACATTTGGCTCGATTTGCTCTATCAATAAAATATTAGATACAGTTGAAATGACTGCTTTAATTTAAACTAGAACACTCTTTACTTCTGTAGGTTATCTTTGTAAAGATTATAGTTTAAATTGGGTCGATACTACTCAACAAAGCAGTTTGTTGATTATTGTTACATATTTTTTGTAAGATTAGTGTTTGGTAAAAGTAAAGCATTTAATAATTAATTAATAGATTGTTTTGAAATAACTAGAAACCGTCTTCTAATCCCTTTTTGTTAAAATGTTAGGTTTTGCGGGATAAATAGATCCAAATCGGTCCATAAATGACGGAGAAATCAACAAAAATACATAAAAAAAAAACAAATAGCCAAACAGGAGCTTCTAGCTCCTCCTTTATCCGAAGTCGTTCAAAAATAAATAAGACTCGTAAAGGTGTGTTAATGAGTACCTTCATTGACAAGTTAAGGCTAATCTACTAATATTTCCATTTACCTATATCTTAGTCGATAAAGTGATTCGATTAAGCGACACAAATTGAATTGCTTCGGTCTACATATCAACTAGAACGTAATGAAAATACGTTTTATGATGTTCCTACTTACTTCAATATATTCTACAATATTCAGCTACCTTTTTCTTGTTCCAGGCTTGATCCACCAATACCACAATCACAATACGAGATGGAGAATAAAAAGCAGCTTCCGGCAACGCAACAGCCACACACGCAGCAACACGTGATAGCGCATCACGTGCATCCAGATCAGTTGTACCAGCAACATCCTCAGATGGCAACGCACCTCACCTCCGCACAAGCCGGCCAGCTCCAGCCCAACGGCGTCATGCACCAGTTACTGCAGAGCCAGTACCACTCCAACATAACCGCGAGGTCACCACTCCTCGAAAACAGACACGACCCATACGGCACCGGGCATAATCATGATTACGCAAGACACTACGGAGCCAACGACAACTACAACTACCCACAATCACCACCGCGACCGGAACGATCGGAAGTCCACACCGATCACAATGTCAACCAAGAGCTACTCCAAAACATACCAGTAGGATATAACGCGGAGGTCTATCAAGACTATCTTAAACGTAACCCACCGAAAGATACCAACCAAATATACCAAAATCACCAAGCTACGTATAGGCCTAATGTTAATCAATACGGATCAAAACCATATCTCCCATACTCCAGTAGAATAGGACCTCAGAGTAACACAGAGTTGCTGAGGAGACAGTACAGTGAAATACAGCAGATGAAGTTGCAGCAGCAAATGCACTACCAGAACCAAGCTCAGATGCATCAACAACAGAAGTTTGCTGAGCGGCAGTTACTGCAGCAACAAATCTACGGCGTTCAGCCACCACCGAATTTACAGAACAGCATCTACTCAGACAGTTCATATCGAGACCTAGATCGATATAGCAGTAAAGAATTCAGTCCAGAAACACCAAAGGAAGAGAGATATCCAAAAACCAATGAGTACAGAGAGATAGAGAACCAAAATCGGCATTATCAGGAGCAACAATGGCAAGCTAACCAAGCAGCGGAATTGCAAGATCATTACAGAAGATCTGAACAAAGCCACGATAAGAGCCAATCTCCTCCTGATCAACACAATTACAATCAGAAGAACAACATGGCCTCTCCAATGAAGTCAAGTGAATCTAGTTCGCCGAGTGTTAAGTCCCCGTCTTCGGAAAGTCGAAGGAGCAGCAGTGGGACGCAAGCTTTGAGATCACCAGTTGCGCAACGAATACCATCCGCTCCGGTGACAATGTCCGGGATTCTGTACAAGCAAGGGTCGGATGGATTGAAGGTCTGGAGGAAGAGATGGTTCGTTCTGTCGGAGTATTGTCTGTTCTACTACAAAAGTGAGTATACATCAATAATTTAAAACTGGTCTGATCGTCTTTTGTTTTTCCATAGCAAATTTGTCATCGTACAAATTATGAAAGGAAACACTATAGCGCTAGTACCTAACTCTCATTGCGCTACCTAGTTACATCTACTTCACGTTTTATTTATTTCATTTGTTTATTTTGTTCACACGTAATGTATGTATATTGATTTGGTCTTTGTCTTAGTTTAAGTCAATACATAACACACACTGCAAAAGATTTGGTATGAAAACATCTAAAGCGGTGTACCTACCTATAAATGAAAATTGCAAACGGTTAGGTATGTCGAAAATGTCAAACAACTACATACGAAGAATCTAAAAACTACATACGACTGCACTGCACTTTATCCGGAATGCGGTCTATAGGTTTAATTAATGTCGATGGTTCTCAGACATAAAACACATAGTTGTCCAAATCGCCCGAAGTTTCGAGTACTAATAGATTGCTTGAGTGCGGTGTGCGCATTACAATGTTACTAGTAACGAATTAATTCGAAATCCAATCAAGCCTGGCCTTCAAACCAATCACTTTATTAGGAACATTTGTTTTGTTTATATGCTACCTTATAGTTATTATGTTTTACTTTAGGTTCTGCTTGCTCACTCTTATGTCTCCATGACTCGTAGAAGACTAAGGTCAAGGATAATCGTAGTTCTGTTAATTTCTATCGAAATCCTCACTATAATGGATTTTAAGATGTCATTCTTATAATAACGAAAAATTGTAAAGATCTTTTGAATATTTTCGTTCGCTATCTGAAAACCTAGGTACTAAAATGATCAGGTTGTACTTGGCTTGTTTGTTAAGCTTTCATCCGTCGGGATGGCGTTCACTTTTTGTTTTTTTTTGTCGGGATAGCGTGCGTCGGGACTTAGTTCACCCATACATTTTATTAATAAACTATGAAATTATATGATAGAATGAAGCTAAACCAGCAGTTACTAAGTAATATAAGACGTTAAAACACAATTTTCAGGCCAAGACGAAGAGAAGCTGCTAGGTTCAGTCTTGCTTCCTTCCTACAAAGTGTCAGCGTGTACATCTGAAGACAAGGTCCTCCGGAAGTATGCCTTCAAGCTGGAGCACGCTAACATGAGGACGTACATCCTAGCCGCGCCCGATCAGGATGCTATGGTGAAATGGGTTCGGGCCATGACTATGGCGGCTCTTATGCAAAGTTCTAGGTACGTGATCATTGTTTTGAAAAATCTAAGTTTGTTTTAATGTGGTTTGAATTTTGTGACGTCACACGTGGTCACGGATCTGGACGCGTGTCCAAGTCCTGTAAATTTTAAAGGAAATCTTTGATATCTGATATTAAGAAAAATTTGAATATTATTTTATATTTTGTTGAAGGATGTAGGCACATTACAACGTTTTTGAAAAAAAAAAAAAACAGACCATTGGCTTAGCTTACTCACTGACTAGGGCATGAAGTGGTTTTTTGGTGTATCCCAGCGATTTGTAGTCTTTATTCACTATTGCACCACACACATGTCATGTTATGACGTCACACGGTTTGGGCAAGGAATCTTCTATATTCTATATCATAGACAAGAAGGCTGCGTATACATATATGCCCCTGGTACCTATATCTTTACATACAAGTATGTAACCATTGACAACAGCTTGCTAAGCCAGCTGCAGCATTACAGGCTTTAAGTGCGCGGTTTTGGTCAAAATTATTTAAAAACTGTTTATTTCCAGCGAGCAGACACAATCGCAGAGCGACAGAACAGCTGCGAAAACAGAGGTGCGTATTACAAACCACTTTTGTATTCATATTACTTTGTATAGAACTAGCGGCCCGCCCCGGCTTCGCACGGGTATTAAACAAAAATTTCAGAAATTATACACACTAAAACGATGGGTTTTACAGTTTTCATACGGATCTTTACTTTTTTTAACAGCTTTAGGGTTTTTGACATTGACTCGACATTCCAAAACTGACACTGGCCGTAGAGAAAAAGCAAGCACCGTGCGCTATACAACCTCTTTTTCTATTCTGACGCGCCATAATAGAAAAAGAGGTTGAATATACAGCCCACGGTTCAATTATTGAATTTTTCATGCGGATCCCTAACTTTTTTGAAAATATTATATAGCCTATGTTCATCACGGAAAATTAAGGATTCTAATGGTGAAATAATTTTTTAACTCGGTTCAGTAGTTTCGGAGCCTATTCAATTCAAACAAACAAACAAACAAACATACAAACAATCAAATCTTTCCTCTTTATAATATTAGTATAGATAAACCTTCAAACGTTTGCAGTGGCCACCTGGCCTCCAATTTATTTTCATCACTAGCAACATTTTACTTTTGTAAGGTAACTGTTGTCGCTGTCATGATGTACGAGAGAATGATTGAAAAGAAAACCTTGCAGAAACAAACATCATTGGTAATGATAATGTTTGTTGCGATTAAGTTCCCAGATACTATTATCTATCTAGCTAGAATCAAGGCAATTAATGGCCTTGATTCTGAGAAATCGAAATTCAAGGTGTCGATTTTTAGATTAAAAGCACGTAAGTGTTCATTATAAGAGCCCTGAAATAAAGTTAGGCTATTTTAGGAACCAAAGGAAGAACATTATGATTATGATTGATGCATACAAAATGACGATTTAATATATAATGATTAAAATTAAAGAAATTTTAATAAAATAATAGCTACTGAATTAAAATAAGTTTTAACAGCACCAACTGTTGAGTTAGAACATGAATTCTAACCTGGGCACAGAACTGTCCCCTCTATAGAACAAACTAGTACTTCAGCACTGTCCAGGTGAACAATTACGTCGGTAGAGCGGAACCAAGGACAGCTATTACACGCCGTTATAACAAATGATAGGATAGTCGGACGTGCTGTATTCATACGAGCTAGACATGATTGTGGTAAGCTAGCCTATATAGGTATAATTAAGATTAAATTAGCTATGAGAGAAACACTTAAGACCTAATAATGTGTTGGTAAGTAGTGGCGTGTACTTTCACAGTTACCTTAGGTTGTAATGTTACGTTTGAGACCGGCTATCAACAAATTAATTTAGTGAAATCATTGAATAAGGTTAACACCTTATCTTATAATTATAAATAAAAATAAAAATGTTCGTTTACAGGATGGAGAAGAAATTCCAACGTATGCAAACGCGCCACCTAAGCCACGGCGATCCAATGAAGGATATAATTCTCCAAGTCCAGATATGTAAGTTCATCCGATAGACTTTCAGAAAATTCAGATTTCACAGATACTGTACTGTACCACACTTTTCAAATGTTTACCTACCTAACTGTCTTATTCTCACAAACACAGGTACGATCCAAACTACGATCTACTCAAAAAGCCTGCATCCCACTACAGTCAAGGCACTCCTCACAGGTACCCAGAACACGGAAACTTTGCCAGTCCCAACATGGAATACTCACGCAGCCCGCAGTCGCCACAGACACAGTACAAACGACCATACGACACGCAACACCTCACTCTACCTCTGAACAACGAAAACCAACCTAGCGCTTACACAAATAATGCTCAATCACCTTACTTTGATAGGACGCGAAATCAACAAGTCCAAGAAACAAAGCAAGAGTTGTATGAACGACAAATTCAAAACAAACAAGAATACGAACGACAGCAACAAAACAAACCAGAGCTGTACGAAAGAAAGTCGCAACGAAACCCATTCTTACAAGACACGCCTCCTGAGAACCCACCTCAAGAACTCGAAAAGAATCAAGACAGAACAAATGTCCAAAACCTGAATATTCATAACGACTATTTAGAAACGAGAAACGTAAATGACATAAATGCATACAATAAAGAACCTGAACAAAGGAACCCTAATGAGATTCAAGGGTATAGTAGAGATGTGTATGGAGAGTTGAATGCGAGACAAAGTCGGGCTGGCAGTACGGTTAATGACAAACTGAATGAAAGGCGTACACCTGATGCCTACGGCAGATCAACTACTATGTCGCCTTACCACGCTAAAGGGAAGATTGGGGACTACGAAGATGTGTACGGGAGTTATTCGACGGACAAGGAGTATGGGCAGACATACTCTAAATCTCCCAATACATCTCAGGCTAGGGATGCCATCAGTATTTCGAGCCAAGGTCATCAGCAACCACAAGTAGATCAGCCGAATGTTGTGAACTATGTAAGTATCCATCTAAATTTATATAATCTAGAACTAATCAAATAATTAATTGTTATATTATTATAATTGAAATATTATTTTTATTTTTCTAGCCTCAAGAGAAAACCTTTTCCGGTCCATCAGTACTGAGACGAAAGAAAATGCAAGCTAGTGGAATACAACCGCCGATGCCAAGGCCACACAGTGCTGATTTTCTCGAATACGAAGCCAAGAATGAGAGTCTAAATAAAACTATGCCAGCACAAAGTGTATACGAGCCGCCTAGACAGCCGCAACGACCCAAATCCAGTCTAGATATAAACTCTTATTATGATCCCAGCTCAGACAGATATTATTCTGAAGAGAGCTATGCGGAAAAAATGCGGCAGTCTGCGCAATACTTACAACAGAAGGGAAGCTTAGGCCCCCGCACTATAGACATTCCATTGGCCAAGTATGCCAGTGGCTTAGCGCAAAAACAATTAAGCTCCGCGTACTCACAGATCGGCAATAACAATTACGAAGCAGAATTCAATGCTAGGAACAAAGATAATGTAAGTTTCAGTTCAAAGTATGGAGATTTAGAAGGCTTAAATTCAAACTGGACTTTGAAAGAGAAAAGTATGGAGGATCAAAAAGATTATATGAAAAGAAGTGGAAGTGTTATGAGTGATGGGTCCAATGTTAGTGGTTTTGTGAAAGATTTGAGCAAGTATGATCCTAATTCTGATGGGTTTATGAGATCAGCGAGCGCTAGATTACCTTCTACGAACGGTGGAGAAGGCGAGAAAAAGGTTCATCAGGTAACTTTATCAAACGAAAATAACCTAGACTTAAAAAGTGGTAACACTTTATATTTTTACCAAAATGTGTATTCATTCACAGCGTGAAGAATCAATGAAGAGACTACTGGAGTGGAAGCAAAGGATGCTGCAATCACCGCTAACGCGGAAAAGCACGCCAGCTACGATATCCCTGGCGAGGTCATTGAACCAGAGCCGTCAGTCTCTAAGATCTGATCAGTACAAGCCAAAGACGTATTCGAATGCTACGTACAACAGTTATTCTTCTGACGATGAAGGTATGTAATATTTTTTGTACAAATTATATTATTGGGCATGATTTTTTAAAATACATTTATAAAAGATTGTAGCACGATCTACATTTCGTTGCATGAATGATTATCACGTTATGCATAAATATTATAAACAAAAAGCGAAAAGTAAAATATTATAATCTGTGTATAGTATTAAAACCGTAATTCATGATATTTTCTTAGTATCCAATCCTCAGACTATTAGATAAAGCTTCATTTTAATGACGTATTTAATTATTATATGACATTCATATTTATATTTTGTTTTATCTCTATGACCATTATACTGATAAAATGCCATAATATTTATGATTATACTATTAAGATACCAGAAATAACTGAAGTAGCAACATGATGACTTCGCTTTGCGGGGAACCTTCCTGCCTGCGGGTATATTGTGCCACTAACAGGATGACTTGGTGCTAACCGGTGGTGGGTTTCGATTACTAGAATATAATATACACAGTAGTTTGCATCACTATCTAACATTCAGGGCTACTAACTCAGGTGGAAGGGCATATTGAGTAATTACTATGTTTATAGTAATTATCGGTTTCACTTTTGCACCTCAGAGGAAACAACGGGCACTGATCTGCAAATACCCAGAGATATGCAGGCAGGAAGGTTTCATAAAGTGAACCTAAGTAGTCCTAACATTATGCGACCTATTACCCCACACGCGCCCTGTGTCAATCAAGTTATCGATACCAAAGAAAATAGCGTAAATAGCCCTGACACATGTTTAGATAAAACAGAAAGCACTTACGAAAATATATTTTGCACTATATCTATTCCAAAAATAAAATTGGATGATGACAATGAAGACTATTTAGAATTTCAAGGAAGTGAAGAGAAAAATAATATTCAAGAAGTCAAAATTAGTACTAGTGAAGAGGGATATGAAACCCACGAGAGTGAAGCAGAATCTGAAGGGGCTGATATCGAATACACAGATAATGATTTAGACGAAGTATTGTTGGCGGCAGACGGTGAAATTAAGACGAATGTAAACTGCGCTTTAGATAAAATTGATAGTTCTACAAATGCAGAACATGAGGAAACTAGTCAAATAAATAGTGGAAATGGAGATTCAAACGCAAGTCCTGAAACACCAACAACTAATGGGCAGGGTGAAGATCATTATCTACCTATGAGTCCGCGAAAAGTATCCGTAATAGAGCAAGCTCATAAAGATATAATAAAAAATCTCCGAGCGTTTGACCAAACGATCCAGCACGCTACTTATGAAGATAATCCCTACGTCGAAATGAATTTAGGACTTGAGGAAGATATTCAAACTTACGAAGTAGTTTGTGTCAACAACGGAAGAGTAGAGCCAGTTTATATGGAATTGTCTGATGTTTCCGATAAAGATAGCACTTCTCAAGAATTATCTAACGCCAAACTATCAGATACGGCTTCGAACTTTGCAGATACCAAAGAACAAACCTTGAAACGAAATTCGAAGAACGAAAACAAAGTAAGACACAAATCTGAATGCTCTGATGCTGACGATGAATCTTCAAAGGATACACTGTTAGATATGCCATTCAGTAGATTCAGTATATCTGATACATTTAGGCCAGCTTCTTACTATTTGAACGCGAGTCAAAACCATTTGGATGTTCAAGACAGTCATAACCATGATTTTGATACCTTACCACCCCCGCCAATACCAAATTCCCCACCTCCTTGCGAAGATTTGTCTGATGACGCTCTATCGAAGTATATCTTAGACAAACTAGATAAATCAGACATGTCATCCGATAACTCAATACTAAAAATGTTGACATCAGAGAACCAGAAAATGAATACAGTGAAAAGAAAAACGACATCATTGATGATTTATGGAAGCCGAACATCTATTCACGATACACTCTCAAGAGGAGAGAAAATACGCAACAGCAGAGCTAGTCTCAACGAAAGAAATAGGATGTTGGAATCGTCTCCTAATTTGTTGAACATAAACTTGCCAGATCCTTACAACTCTAGCAGTGTTGAAACAGATTCATTAAGGAGTTTTAACGCAGACAGAGGATCATCCAGACTATCTCTTGATTCAGACATAAGTAGCAAATTCGATATGGTGCCTTCAAATATTTCCTCAGAAGTCACCAGCTTAAATGAAAATGATGCAGCTATAGATTTTAGGCATTCTGGTAGCAGTTACAGAGATTTAGAAATGATGATGAAAAGGCGACCGCTTTCGGATGATTCTATATTCGAGTTAGCGGAATCTACATTTCCATCAAGTGAACCTTCTTCCAATGTAGATCTAGACAGGTATCTTGATAATCTACAGCCTAGCACAAGCAATAATGTAAGCGGCAACTTCCGTTTTAATGTTTCTACGGCTGATATTTCTACCTATAAAGATAATTTAAGCCAAGTTGGCTTACAGACAGTCTCGCACACTCGATGTTCAAGTTCACCAGTAGCTGCGAAAAATAAAGCGAATATGTGCGGTAGCAGGGCTCACATGGGAATGCCATTCAAAAACATAAGAGAACAAACCTTGGGATATACTGGTTCACATAGTTCTTGCAGTTCAGTTGGTATGCCAAAATCTCCAATTTCTTATTACTGTAAAAATTATAACGAAGAAACAATTCTACACAAAAACTTGAACAACGATTTACTGAACGATAAGATTAAAGAATATGAGAACGAAACAAAACTGGCTCTCAGAACAGGAAATGACACTCATGCTTCTTCTTCATCCACGGGATTTCATAGCAGAGAAAGTTCCACGGAACATAGTGCACCATACTACTACTCTGATCTCTCATCGCAAGAACAAATCAATATTCTGCCTATATCACACTACTTGAAGAACACTAACCTGTATCGTAAATTAAATAATCAACGGAGAAGAGGACCATTGCAAAAGAAAAATGAGATTTCTCATATTCATAATCCCCTTAGAAATAATCAGGCTATAACGCCTGAACCAAGTTTCGAGCTATCAGCAGCTAGAAGTGTTTCGGTTGAATTTTTGAGCGCTGCTGATAAAGACCCAGAGATTGACTTGAAAAATATTTATGAATCAACAGGCGGAAGAAACTCAAAAATACCAGAATCCATGAATTTATCTGGTTTAGGCTGCAAAAAAATTGTTGGTAATAATAGCAACATTGAAAATTCTTCACTGGATTCTAGTGGACTTAGTGCAAATGCATTGATAAAATTGTCTTCAACAAGTATGTCTTCTCACTGTAGTGGAAATTCTTCAAATACTGTGTATTATGATGCTGAGGCAGAGGCTAGTGCTTATGAAAACGTTATGTGTCACGGACAAAAAATATGGGACGATGAAACTTTGTGGAGGGACAACTTACGCAGGGTATCTCATAGGCATGCAAGATCTATGGATGATTTAGATACAGTACCTCCGGATAGCTCAACACCTAGAAGAGTGAGTTTTGAGACATGCGGTATGAATAGTATCAAACGAGTAAAAAAAGAGGCGCTCAAAAAAATCAACAGAAACGTCACTTACGTTAATTGTGACTTCCAAGGAAGAGGACTCATATGTGTAAATAGAGATAAAAATCAAGCTATTGATCAATCAACTGAAGCTAGTATTAGATATTTTGAAGAAGAACCAAAGATAGATGATAACGATGTTTATGTAAGCCTAGCGGAGAGTAACGAGACAACGCTGCCAATAGACGAGGGCGTCTACGAGCAGTTGAGTTTAGAATGTCCCGGAGGGCCTATGAAGATAGTTGAAACTAACTCGGTAAAAAGGAGACGAAAGTTTGAAATAGACAGAGAAAAGCTCAGGCAGTGGGATCTAATGTCAAGTGGTTTAATGAAGAGTGGGCCAGGTCGCGTGCGTGGGAACGGTGCAGGTGTGGGCTTAGGCGACGCTGTCTGTAGCACGGATACGGGGACTGACAGTGCAGGCAATGACGGTATCCTCTAACATTCTTGGTCCTGTAAGGTACACTATGTAAGTTGTATTTATTTTAAAATATTACGCAAAGCAAAGTCATTATTTTGTATAATATCTGTAAATAAATTGGCATTTTAAATTGTACATAAAATCCAGCATGGAATTTAAATGTATTTAAAAGATACCAAAATAATGTATGGTTATCGATTCACACTTAACTTACCAAGCAATTTAAAATTCAGCTGATATAAATCTCTGAATTACACACTGATAATAACACAGGAACATTTATTCCAGCTTCGATGACACTGGCAGCAAATAACACGGAATCTGGTACAAATAATAATGCGAATCAACAACAAACATTGTCAAAGAAAGCTTTCCTCGGAAGCAACACTTCCATCGGTCGTAATAGTAATAGGGAGGGTAATATTCCCGTGAGAGCTGTAAGCCCGAGGGTGCGATGGGTGGAAGATAAACCAGGGAACGACCATTATGGATCCCAGAACATGTCAGCTTCACAACAAAATGTAAGTGACTATATCTACATTATCTTGTGTTTTGTGTCTTCATGTAACTATATGACTTTTTCTGATATAATATTTTGTTGTTCTTTTTCGTAATCGTAATAGTAAAAGTTTTATTAACGGATAGTTAATCGTTAACGTACCTAGTTTTCGACATCAGAAAAATGTTCCTCCATTTCTCCTCCGCAAATAAGCAGTCTTTTTAGCTTCTAGATGTGAGGATACATAAATGTTTATGAGTTTATATGGAAGTTTTAGTTAATGACGCTTGTGAAACTGAGTGTTCTACAAATAAAATATAATAAGAAGGACAATATTTAGGTACAACTGAACATCTTAAATTAATTTCCAGCTAAATACAACGGAAGATTCATGGACAAGATCACCATCCAGAAACTCGCAGCCTATCAGAGCTGTTAGTCCAAGGGTGCGAAGGAATACTGAAAACGATGAAATGGTGAGTAATTTTCTACCAGAATGTTAGTGTGGGTATAATTTCGTTGAATTCACAATGTTATGTTCGCATCTTTTGTTATGTTCGATATTGATTCAGTAGACATTTTCATTTATTTCTTTGAATGTCTGATTCATTTACGGTAGATGATTTATTTATTTAGTTTAGTATACGTATCATTGCAATAGTTTGTGTACCTATCAGCTTCATTATTGTTATGTTGCATTTTGTCACCATTAGCAAAGGAGTCAGCAGAATCATGAGTTGGTTGACATCCCTACTGCTGGGGAGCTCTTGGGTCGGACGCACGAGGAATTGGTTCTACTGTTGATTCAACTGCGAAGGCGGCACACGGTGACTTCAAGAGCTATTGAGCAATGCTGCTCTCAGATTGAGAGCATTGAGGTGTTTAGCATTTTGTCTGCATGTCTGTTCTGCATGGGTGTTGGTGACTAATTTTAAATTTTTCAGGATAATATGCGTAGTTTGCTGAATAATTTTCTGTGTATAACCAAGTTATCGTTAAACTCTATTATTTCATATTTGGACTCGGAGTGTCTTTTGCTTCAGTAAAAATTTAAAAGAAAGGAACATGATCTTTCATTACGAGATAAATAAATTTTTAAAACATTAAGCTTTAATTGGATGCTTTGGTTAACAATTTTAAATAATAACAACAAAATAATGATTAAATAGAGACTCAAATCACTTGAAAAATGATCAAACTCAATACTAATAGCCTTGAAACTTCCCGCATCTTTATTTCACCATTCTTTTTCCACCAGCTTACAGAAATTGTAAAACCAATATTATCCCCAAAACAGGAATGTCGCAACAGCTCTATAAAAGCAATGGAAAGGGAAGAGCACTTACAAAGACTCGAACAACTGAAGATGCAACTCATGGAGTTAGAACAACAGTACGAAAAGAGCAAGCCATTGGTGCAGCTGGTGGATAACATGGTGAAGCTGGGATCTCTGTACAACAGACCGGGGTCTACTGTTGAACGGCTGGAGAGGAATCAGAGGTTGAGGCAGAAGGTCTTAGCTGAGCATGCGTTGGAGCAGCAAAGGTAAGAAATGAAACATGCCTGTCTCTTCGCAACAAGACCATAGAATAATAAAGGGCGTCGCAAAACGTTATTCCTTTGTTTTAAGATACGACGTTACTTATGAGGAATTATTATTTTTTGCCCATTATTTCGACTGGCATTTTGAAAACATACGATTTTTTATCACATTTGGGTCGGTTCGATTCCCAGGCGGAGGAAGTCAAAATGGTTTTTGATTAACTCACCCGTATTATACGAGTAATACACAAGGAAAATTTGTATATTGAGTACTGAGGAAATTTATATAAATGCGAAATTAAAGCGACCAAAATCTTGGATCATCTTATAACGTTGCAACTAGGTGACAATTGAGCTATCTATAAATAATTTTCAACGGTCTGTAATTCAAATGTTACAAGCTTGTTAAATAAGAATAAACATAGTGATATGAATATCTTACTTCAAGGTGGCTAGAAAGCGTGGCGGCGGGCAAGCCTTTAGAGACGGAGGCTGCGAGGGCGCGAGTGGCCGAGCTTTGGGCTTTGGAACAGGAGCTGGCTGATGAAGCTTCTATACTGCAGGGGATGAAAACTGACAAGGATACCATCGAATCTCTGCTCACTGGTAAGATAATATTCCTGCGGATGATAAAACTCGGACCGATATACGCATACACGGACCTAAAAGTGAATCATAGAATTTACAGTTTTCTTGCCATCTCTTAATTTTCAAGGTTAGAAATATAGGTATCAAAGATCTGCCATTAATTGTAATGCCAAATTATTATTCTACATAGCTTGGTTCTGTAACATTTTGGAGTTTTGAACGGTTTATAAGTAAGTAGTGTTATCGTTATTTTCTTTTAAAATTTTACAGGTTTACATACTTTTCCAAAGAGCAGAACGAACTCACCTTTATTAGGTTCTAGCAAACAGTAACTTCAAGCTGTTGTTTTCTTTGAACATTTTATATCTTCAAATAATTTTATAAAAGAGCAGAACGAACCCAATTTGAATAATGTCCAGCAAACTGACATTCATATTTACATATTTTTTCAGGCAATATATAGGTAATTATAGAAGTGTATTAATAATATAAAAGTTGTATATATGTTCCTACTATAGTTCACATTATATGTAATATTATGTTTTCTTTTTCCCAGGAGTCCGTGGTAAACTAGCTACCGTCCACAAAACCGACCTCCTATCAGAGCAGCGCCGCGCGCCGCCAGCGCCGGCCGGTCTCGAAGCGGAGTTGGCTCGCGTGCACGCGATGCTGGCGCACAATTCTAAGGTTTATAAGGTTTTATATGCACCGTGCACTTTTTATTTTTATTTTAGTTTTATGGTTCATTATTATAATTGTAATCCTTCAGCTTTTAAATCAGCCTGATCATTCGTTGCTGGGAATGAGCAGTTTTCGATTTTGATTAAAAAAGCAAAAGTTCCAAATATCTCGATTGGTGGCAGGGTGTCAACTGGAAATTAGGGTATTATATTATTTATTTATTGAGGTATGTCTATGAAAGGAAAAGCTACTTTTCAAGTTTCCTAGTGTTGCCCATTTAACATATTATTTGTCATTGAGATCATTTCAATTGACATTTGCATATTCTAATTTCCAATAGACGCTGTGCCATCTATAGAGATACTTGGAACTAATGGTTTTCTTACAATCGAAAACCGCTCATTGGTTTGCGCTTTTTAAAACTTACCTGGATCTGTTTAGTTTATAATATGCAAATTAGTAGGATTCTGTACATCGTTATACTGGTCTTCGGCTTTCGTATAAATTTGAGCCCTGATTCATCTTCGGTACAAAAGTTTAATCGAACTCAGGCTTTTGTTCATTCATGGATTTTGGTGTACTTTCGTAACCAAGATAGTTTTTCACATGCAAAAAATTCCAAAAAAATGCATTTTTTGTGATAAATAAACATCTATACCTTCATTATTATAAGTTCTTCATAAATTTTCGCTTACATAACTTTGTCTACTCGTGGAACTTCCAAACCTACGATTGATCATTTAGTTTGGCAGAAACTAGAAATTTCTAAATTTTTCCTCAAGTTTGTTAAATCCTGAAATTTTTCAATGATTTATTGGATTCACGTATTCCCATCTTCATTTCGCTGTCTGTTTATAGAAACACCAGTGGTCAGTGGTCTATACTATATTTTTAATCTTTCATATCAGCCTAATGATTCTCTGAGAATCAGTATTTTTCGCATCTTTCCGCCTAATGATTCACTGCTGCGAATCAGTGTTCTTTTGCTTATACTTTATCGCAGGCATTTGTATGATTCTCTCCATTTCACTTTATCCGATCCATCCATTTTTGTCCTTTTCTTCACTTATACTCCGTCAATGTTATGATTGAACCATTTCCATCATTATTTTCATCATTATTACTAACATTTATTCTTGCATGATTTAACCAAGGTTTTTGGTGATCAGATTAAATTTTTCAACCTTTGTGCAGTAAAACTGATTTTTATGATCTAAAACGGTTATAAATAACATTTGCATCTTGGTACTAAGAAAAGAAGAGAGCATAGTACAAACAAAACAAACAAACAAAAATTATACCAAATATAAACTTACATTCTATCGTTTTGTATTAACATATTTATTAAGACCTGTTTTTGTCTTAAGTTTGAATCCTCGCTCTAAGAGAATCTTGTCTAAAGATGCGAGGGATTCCAGCTTCAAAAAATTAAAAAGTTAATAATTTTAGTAAATTTTGATATGTTTATCACTGAATATGTTAATGTTTTACAGAAATTGGAACAAACAGTAGCCGACAACGCGAGACTGGAGCGTGAGTTACAACAGCTACGGCGCGCGTTACAAGCACGGCGGGCGGCGGCGCCCGCGCACCCCACCGCTATGTTAGAAGACGGTAGGTTCATATACTTAATACCATATAAGTACTTGACGATGTTGACGACCTCTGTGGCGCGGTGGGCGAAGGTCCGCCTGCGACGAAGGAGTTTGGTTCGATTCCCGCCTCGGGATAAACATTTGTACTATCTGCAGATATTTATTTCAGGGTGTTCTGGTCGTTTTCTATGTAAAATAAAAAATATCTATGTATTTAATATATTGTATAGTATATCAGTCATCTAATACCCGTAACACAAGCTCTGCTTGACTTTGGGCTAATTGATGCTGTGTGGATTGTCCAGCATTATTTATTTATTTATACTAAGGGGTACATATATACCATATACATAGATAGAAAACAGGGAACAATAGAACCCCGGTATTTGAGCCAATAGTCACTGCGACGGGACCATATATGTTGAGAGACCATTGGCGTTTATTTGCACAAAATATATAGATTAATGGGTTGTGCACTGCTAAGCGAACGAAAAAGCAAAGTCTATACTGACTGACAGTATTACTACAGTCTTATATTTTCTGGTGTACTAACAATTTTTGTATTGTATGTATTGTATACTGTAAAAATAGTTATCTACTAAGATATAAACTATAGCAAACAATACCAGAACGCGCCCGCGCTTGCCACATGTACCCTGAACGGCGCTTTCTTTACTACCATCATACTTATCCATCCTTTGCTGGTGCATTTTGAAAGCATTCTGAATCTAGAACCATTGACGATCTATGTGGCGCGGCGGGCGAAGGTCCGCCGCGCAGGAGGTTGGTTCGATTCCCGCCTCGGGACAAAGCGTTGTGTGCCTCAGCGTACTGCGTAACGGAAGTCATCTGCTGACCTATACCTACCTACCATACTATATACCATACTGCGGTCCGTCCCGGACCGTATTTTAACAATAAACTTCACGTTGGGTTACACCTAATCTTTATCGTTATCCCTAAACTTTTTGAAAATATTCTATGGTCCTAAATCAACAGATATAATAAAACAGAGATAATGTAGGATTCTAATGGTGAAAGAATTTATCAAATCGGTCCAGTAGTTTTGTTGGAGCAGTGGCCCCAACGGTGAGTTATTGAGCTGATAGTTATGAGCTGAACTGCAAACTCATTCTGTCGAATTCACTAAAGTGACTTTACTAATAATAACTGTTCAAATTGAACTCAATTTGAACGCTATTTTCTCAAATAAATAACGAATCTTGCTTATTTGACAAGTGAGTTCGATTTTATCGTTCGAAATGAGTTTACAGAATGCGCCTGAGCTGTTGAGGTAGCACCCAAGGGTTCCTTCCCTGGAACTGACAGGGGTTGATCTCCTGAGAAAAAAATAAAACCGATACGTGCTTAAATATGGTCCGCATTCTTTTCCTATCTAAATAAATATTAATGGCTTGTACAAGTTTAGAAGTCTATTAAATTCAAAGATAAATAAAATAAATAAATAATTAATGAATAAATAATACTGGACAATCCACACAGCATCATCTAGCCCCAAGGTAAGCAGAGATTTGTTATGGGTACAAGATGATTGATATACATATATAATACATTATTTATATATTATACAGTCAATTAATTTCTAGTTACCTATGTATAACATTAGCATCGATGATGTCTGATAATAATCTACAAAAACGTTTCCATTCCAGAGGTATCGAGGGTCCAACAACTGGTGTCTGCGTTGCAGCGACAGCGGCAAGAGCTGAGCCGTGCTGTGCGGCATTTGACGCAGCAGTCGCATGCTCTGCAGTCTACACACGACTCTATGCCCGGTATGAGAAGTTTTAAAAGCGTAACTAGCGGTCCGCCCCGGCTTCGCACGGGTATTTGACAAATATTTTTTTGTGCGGATCCCTAATTTTTTGACAATATTCTATAGCCTATGTTAATGGAGATTCTAATGGTGAAATAATTTTTCAAATCGGTTCAGTAGTTTCGGAGCGTATTCAATTCAAACAATGAAATCTTTCTTCTTTATAATAATAGTATAGATAAAAATATAATAATATTTGACAATTCACACAGTAAATGAGAACCTCGAGGATTATTTAGAGACCAATGACTAAATCTCTGCTGATTCATTTGGAAAGAATATCAGCACGTAACTTATTATCTAGCTATATGGGTCTATTTTTATAAAATTATGACCTCATTCTAATTTGAACTTGATATCGGGTAATAATAAGTCTCTTAAATAAATACTAATGGACAGTTTTCTATAATATTATTTGACCCGAATGGATATACACATTATTAAGCAAAGTTTGAGTAGGTAACACCCAGAACCAGAAGAAATTGTTATTCTCGTATTATGTATATACGTGATGACCACAACAGGGCAGTTTGTAAACCTAATCGTCGTAAAAATAGTTAAATAAACGCGAAAATTACATACCTGTTAAAATAGAACTAATAATTATGTTCTATCAATGAAAACAAGCCTGATACAATAATTCACATAATCCCTTATTTATTTATTCAATTCAATTTGACTTACAGAGCTATGTTCCAAACGTCAAACATTATGTAAAATGTGTCTAAATTTTTATTATATTATTCTAACTTATTCTATTTGATCAGGCAAACCCCAACGCTCCCACTCGCAACGCCCCCTATCAGTCTGGTCGGAAACCAACCTCGACACCGGTCACACCATCGACCACGGCTACAGCGACTACGAGTACGAACCGACCAGACCGACGGCGCAGTACAACCAGATTGATGTCCCGTTGTACGTGGACACGAGAGCTGGTGACGTCACTTCGCCTTTGACCAGCGAGGACCACAATGGTGGCTTTGGTAAGTTAACCTTTTAGTTTTGGTTATTACTAAAACTCAATCAAAATCAAAGTGATTTATTTCCTTTAGACCTTACAGGACTCTTGGATACGTCACAATACACATATTTTAGATAAGCAATGCTGGGAAATAAAGATTTTTTTAAGGTAACGTAAAGAAGCGATCAAGAAACCTCTACCTTGTTAGGTTGTTAGTTTTCGAGCTGGAGCAAAACTCGTCCCATACTTTTTTGTCGTGTCGATTGCTTGACATTCCATCACCAAGGGGATGTAACTGTCTCCGACATACATATAGGTACATACATCAAATCTTATTCCTCTACTACTGGACATGCTTCTCCCAAAAGGAGGTTCTTCTATCATCAATCATAATTCTTCACGCTTGGCACGCGGATTGGTGATAAAGAAAAGTTTCTGATGTCCTTCCTGCGAAAGCTCTTTTTGTCTTCTCTTACGACATCCGGCTGAGTAGCCAGGTTCGATTCTTACACCACGACTGTCTCTTTCATTTATATAAAAGTTAAATCCACACGCACATAAGTTTACGCTTCCGCTAGCCACCAAACGCAGCCTTATAGAAGTTACCAGAAGACCAAATATTTCGAAGTTTTGGGCCATCTGTTGATAAGGGTGTTGTTTTAGGCTATAGCCTCAAAATTTATGAAATTTTTTGAATGAATTTAGTTTTGAATGCTGGTGTTATCAGATATCACCCCTACCTTCATAACATTGGAATTTGTTTTGAAGTATTGGTATTCAAAGCGCATACATTTGAATTAATTTGTCACTCAAATTGGAAAAAAAGACATTAAACAAACAGCGAAATACAATTTACATTAGAGACTATAATTATAGCTTTTATAAAAAAAATAATTTCATGATTAGTCTATACTGTTGTGATACGTAGAGTTGCGTAGGTATCTGTCCTAGGTACCTATTACCGTGTTTTTAAATCATAATAGGTATTAGAGAACTCTAGTTACTAGCTAGATAAACCTAATTTAGGACTTTAGACTCTACTTACCAACCCTAAAAATGTCATACTTCTTATCAATAAGCTATCCAGTCCTATCCAGTCTACCGCTGGACATTCGGCTGCCGTAGCGCCATTTTTGATACATTAAGTCTATAACAATACATTTTTGTTACAGCCAACCTCTCAAACGTCGAAAAGCAAGAGATAAAAACAGTCCGCATAGTAAAACGCGAAAGCGAGCGCCGTCAACGCGACCGAGACCGATCCCTCCAGCCGCTAACCGACTGGCCTTCTAACACGATCACCACAAACCTGGACCAGTTCATAGAAGACGAACTCGTCCAGTCATTCAACAACACCAGAGCATCATCCCTTCCCAGAACAGATTACTACAAAACTCCAAATCCACCAAACTACCTCCAAATCGCAGATAAAAACTTAGAACTCAGCCCCAAATACATATCAAGTCCTTCTTTGTCTTACGACTACTCCCAAAACATGTCTTCGCTCAACAGCAGCTACAACAGAAGCTACCAAAGCTACGATAGGAACTCTCTATCCGCTCAGTACGCTATAAGCCCCACAGAAAGCACTAGAACATTGACGAACGATCCAATGCCGATGTCGATATCTAAAACCAGCAGTATTGCTAGCCTCACAAGGTCTAATATGGAGCTGTCGCCGATATTCAAAAGCGAGGCGGCTAAGCAGATTATAACGGAGATGTCTGAGCCTAAGAATGGTTCGCTGCATAGAAGACAAGTTCCGAAGGAGAAGAGGCGGCATTACACGGCGCCGCATCATCTCAGTGCGAAGACTTTGAACGAGCTGCCTAAGGATGCGTATAATCAAGATGTGAGTGGAATGCGTTTTGATAAAATATAGCTCTGAATTGAATAGACCTAGACATAGACATAGAATCATAAAAAGGTGGTCCCCACGCTACAGGTTTATCCTAGTGTGGGGATCAACAATGTAATAATTTTAAGTCTTATATATTGTTCAATAAACGTTATTATTATTATAGATGTTTCTGGGTCTATAATAGATGTAACTAAACTAACGAAGAATCCTACACGAGGAAATCATCGTTTAGTATTAAAAAAAATTTCCTACTTTTAGCAAAATTATACGTAACCATTTATCCTTAACTTATTCATCAATGTCTTACCTATACCTATCTTCAGAATCTACTACGTTAACATATCCAGATCCACAAATTTTTAATTCTTGTCTGAAATTTGAATTTTAAAAATTGTGGTTGACATACATACTGAAAGTCATTCATAACCTTATGATTCTGATTGTTTGTCCACATTCCGCAGATAGTTAGCTATTCCATTATCTACTATTCCATTTGTATTTTATAAATACGACCTATTTATTTATATTTATTTGGTAAAACTACAAAGCACAAGCAATAATAATATAACCCCAAAAAAATTTAAGAAAATACGAACAGGCTTGAGCCGAAGGTCCACACACAATTTATTAGAAAATGAAATATGAAGACATTTTAACATTATACACCATTTATGAATAAAGCAAGAAAACGAGAACAGCAGAAAAGAACAACAAACATAGTATTCGTTGATATTTGCTTCGGACAAGAAGTTTTTATGTATGTTCAAATTTAAACTATACATAAGAATTGTTATTGTTACCATCAGAAACTCGGCCGTTCCCTCGACGACGCGGACATGGAGCGCGCTCTCCGCACGGCGGCCCCGGACGTGGTCCGCTCTGCCTTACCGCCGCAACTGCACAAGTTGGCTGACAACACCATCGACCAGCTGCTAGCCGCGCCCCAGAAGATACTCATCCCTGAGCGATATATCCCAGAGAAGGTAAGTTGTCTGATGCACGTGCTCTATATACACGTCTTCCTCTGCCTTACCGCCGCAACTGCACAAGTTGGCTGACAACACCATCGACCAGCTGCTAGCCGCGCCCCAGAAGATACTCATCCCTGAGCGATATATTCCAGAGAAGGTAAGTTGTCTGATGCACGTGCTCTATATACACGTCTTCCTCTGCCTTACCGCCGCAACTGCACAAGTTGGCTGACAACACCATCGACCAGCTGTTAGCCGCGCCCCAGAAGATACTCATCCCTGAGCGATGTATCCCAGAGAAGGTAAGTTGTCTGACGCAACAGGTCTATAAGCGTCTTCGTTTGTTATGCTGATCAAAAAGTTCTTTTAAAAATGTCAGCAAGAATAATAAATGAGAATAGCAAAAAGATTTAGTTGCATCTGTGTAGCAGTTGACTAGTATATGCTCATGATTACAATTTCGCCAACAAATTAATAAAAAAATTCTAGCTTATGAAAAAATGTTACTGTAGATATCCATAGTTACAAATATTTATTTCGCAGCCCCCAGAACTTTCTCCCGAGGAGCAACAAAAGAGACAAGAGAAAGTAGAGTCAATTAAGAAGATGCTAACGGGAACACCAGCTGACCAGGGAAAGGTAAAATATTGCACACAATATGAATAGAATAGAATAGAATAAGATTTTTATTTAAGCTTTAAAAACTAATATAATATTATACATACTATATGCACTCATTCTTAACAAATAGAGTAGGATTGAATCTAAAGACAATTAGACCTACAAAGTAAAGTTTAACAAAATTTCAAAAAACAGAAAAAAAAACAAATCATTAAAAGATATCTAAATTTTATTTACAAATACTTTGTGGTCCTGCTCTTCAGTAGCATAGGTAACGGATTACCTAAACGTACCGTATTAACAAAAAGTAAACGGTCATCGCCTGACGAATAGGAGTTGGATACTCAGTTATATACATTACTTAACATAGTCACAAACTCGTCGGTTTCCTTGAGGAGCCGGCAAAAACAAATACGCATGAACGAATTTATTTCCGCTAACAATGATCTATTACGATCATCTAACATTGCGTGAGAATTAAGTATCTTTAGTTTTGTAAGTAACGTGCACTTGAATTTATGCTACTGTTCATTCATATCTACGTAATTTTTTACGTAGTTTCTGTTGCAATTATACTTTGCAGAGGAGTGTTTAGTATTGGATGGATAGATGTATTATGATTACAATTTGATGAATCGATTTCAAACGACGATACATCATGCCATATTTTAAATTGTTTGCACCGATACTATTTCTTCGCATAGTTTCTTAATCTAGTAATACGTTTATCTTAGTGAAATGTCCTATCAATTTATCATTGATTCATTATTTATAAAATTATTCACTTTTCTGCTTTCAATGTTGTCTTGAAAAATATGCATGATCTTTTTCATCTTAGATGCCATTGTGTTTGTAGATAAAACTATCAGATCTTCATATAAACATACCTTGTTTTAACTTGCCTTTTCATATATAAATCTCATTAAAATATTCATAAAGTCACATCTGTTCACGAACCCATCTACAAACACATCCCCAGAGAACGATTCAATAGTGCGCTTCGAATGGCCTACAACATTATGCTTATCGTTTAGAGTCCCGACGCGGTCGAGAAGCGACAGCGCGAGCACCTTCTCCAAATGAACCAGATTCTGGCCAAACAGGTTACCGAGATGAGCAAAATTATCGCTGGTAAGATTTCTGTTGATACAATGTGCTAGCTGTAACTGTTTGTTTGTTTTTGAAAATCTGATTGAACTTTTTGAGAAATGATAATATATACTCAGTTAATGTTAGTATCTAAGTGCTTAATAATTAGTTTTCTATTAATAATATATTCTATTTACCCATTTTAGTAAATTTAAATCTATCTTGTAATAAATCTTATAACATTTGAAATATTGCTCATTGGAAAAGGGATTTCCACTCCAACTGGGTTTAAAAGTCAGTCAGATTTTCATGTTTGTTTTGATGTTTTTGACGGCATGTTCAATGTATTATATTGATCAAATTTCTATATTTTATATTATTTGCATATCGTAGTGTTGATTTTCTATCAACCAACATCTAAAATCAAGAATTTCATTTCAACAACGCACATAAATTCGTAACTACTTCTTTTAACCAAATTTTTTTATCACTTGGATCAATATTTTGAATATGCCTTCCGTTTTGCTAATAAATTAACGAATAAAGCAGCATTCACTTTAATTAAAACTATTTAGTTGTAGATTTTTGTTGTTGCACATTTTATTTGCGTATTAGTTTCCATTGAATTTATGGGAAAGATCAAATCACCAACCCTTTCAAGTAAATAAGTAAAGACAATAATATCGCTTCCGACTTGATCTTTCCCTTTGTTTTGACGTGACTAATCCACGTGTGAACGCGACACGCATGTAACAACATATTGCTTGATGTCGTTTGTCCCATTTCTGCAGGAACCAACCCTGACGGCCAGTCTACCAACCACTGAATCACATATCTTACTCATATCACACTTACCTTCACTGTCTTCCAACACTTTCTTCTACACTTTACTCTTCCCAACTATACGTAATGGCTGAAACAGGACGGTCCGGATGATCCAGCGTGTTGCAGCATGGTTTCGTTTTATGCATTTTGTTGTGAGTAGTCCCTTTATTCTATAATTCTAGGCGAATAAACATGATCCTTATTCATTTTAACAATGAATATTTTGAAACTTACGCGATCTTAACACATAGTTATTAGTGCAATTTTAACGGGTATTTATCGCATTTATGTAACTTTTTTTTTCTCGATGTTTCAACAGGTTTGCAATCTGTCGTGGTCACGAGATGACATTAAAGAAAAAAAAAGTTAAATAAACGCGATAAATACCCGTTAAAATTGTACTAATAATAATTTTAACAACTACCACTCATGAATTTATAATTCGTATTGTACCCCGCATGCGTTTGAGCATATTTATTCGCAATTTCCGTTAGCTGCCTTGGTTATTTTGCATTTCGAGTTTGATTATCTTTTGTACCAAATGAAGGATTAGAAACTAAAATTCTGTTTCCATAAATAGAGAAAGCGATAGAGGAGCTGCCTCGAAACATGAATGACGAGCAGTGGGACGACCGTTCTCCGGACGTTGAGCTGCCTATATATCAACAGAGGGATAATTTTTTCTCCTAAAATAATAAATACTATATTATTTTATTGATGTTAACTAAATTAGAAAATGTTTGGGACTGAATGGTAGAGTTGTATGTAGCTGCGACGTTAACCTTTAGTGATTTATAATGTTTTATTAGTGGGCATGTATGTTTATCGCCATTTTCTATAATTATTGGGTGAATGTTTGATTGACATGAAAATGTATGATGAATTGAAACTTGAAAAAGTTTTTGATATTGGAACCTATCTTATCTATACTTCCTGAGATATTGTAGACACTGATTACTTTAATTGATGTAAAGCCTATTATTTTTATATCGATTTGTTTGCATATTACAATGAACAGAATATTTTGATAAATGGGTTTATTTAACACTTTGCTCAATTTTCAACACATTCCTCTAGCCGTAACTGTTATATAAAATGTAGAAATTATTCATATAATTGTAGATAACTATTTAGTTTTCTTTGAAACCTGATTACGTGTAGGTAGACTAAGATGTTAAAATTAGAAATAAAGTAGGTATCTATGATAATTTTTTTGATGCCATCTTAAATAATAATGATAGATTCACAAAATATAAGTTTAAAGACGAAAAACAATGCGTTTTAGTATTATTTCGTTGATTTTAAATAGTGTAAATATTTTGTTTGTACAAATTTTGTTGCCAGTCACTTTTAAACATGTTGGTTTATAAGAACACCATATAATTTTTTGTAGTAAATTGACGTTCTTGTGTAATGAACTTAGATTGTATTTCAAAGGAAATGGATTGTAAGCCTAATAAAGCTTTAAATATTATGAAATGTTTATATAATCTCCAATTCAATTATTATAATCCTTCCAGAGCTTAAGTCAATATGATGTATAGTTTTAATCTTGTATTTATTAGGATTGTGCCATACCTTACCTAAACTCTTCATTTATCTCATAGCCATGTATAATGGATACCAAATTAAAGGAGTATTATTAGCTTATCAACAATGCGTGTTTATATATTTCAATTTAATAGCAGTTTAAATACATTGTATAGAATTTTAACTTTATCGCTATCAAATCAAAATGTATATTTAAAAATTATAGACTGACTTATTTTTGCCTTAGATTTCAACAATTTGTATTTATTTAATCTGTAGTCAATTATATACTGTCTACTTATAGACAGGGCATTCCAAGTATACTCGATCCAACGAAGTGTGGGGGTGAGATTTGTCGTTTGAAATTTCCACGAAAAGAGAAAACGGTTATGGCAATAAAAACACTAAACTTACACATATAATCAAACGGTCACATCTATGCAGGTTGATATGGAAAATTATATTTGCATTGAATATTATTTCAGTCAATTAATATAATTTCTGCTCCCCCATTTAATTTGATCGTGCATCAATGGAAAACTCTGTATATTTATAAAAAAGTAGAAATTTAGACTGTTTACATAATAGCTTATAATAAATATATCTAAAGTTATAGAAACAGTTAATCCTATTTACCTAATACATATTTCTAATGCCACCAATTATAGAACTTATTAAGTGAATGTTGTAGGAAATATGTAGGATCTTAATATATTGATGTACTGCTTATAGTAAAATTTTATGATATGTCTTGGGACTTAAATTTTCATCAATATATGTAACTACATCACAAACTTTATCTCCTTTTATAGAAATGTATTTCTAATATTCTTATAGAAGTAACCCTAAGATTACCTGTCATATCCAGGGTGGCTTGACTAACCCCATATAATAAATTTATATAACTTAAAAAATAAGCTTAAAGCATATCCTTGAATATAATTAACTAAACTTATGACTAATTATTAGTATCTATACGTTTATAGGATGGTATTATTAGTATGACCCCATAGCAATTGACTTTATGCCTTAACTGCGTTGTTAGGTACCTACAGGGAATCGTGTATATTGTTTTATATTTTCTCCTATATTGTATTTACCTATCCTGTACTTATAGTGCGTATGTTGTTCACATACAATAAATACTATGCTACATTAATCAGTTGTTTATTTGACACCTCTTTTCGGAAATTTCTGCTGGTAGTTTTCAATTCTGACTCTAATTATGTTACCATGAGGGCTTAGGTGATTCTTGCAGATGCAAAGAGATGCAAAATGGGTGAATAAAAATATACTTTATTCAGCAGATAAATAAAGTATTTTTTATTTGAAAACTAAAATCTATGGCTTAAGTACCTATATTCTTCGAAAAGGCGAACTGGGGTCCTACCTACTCTAGAAACGGAGACCGAAATTTCTGATTCGTATTTCTACGTATTCGAAGGTCAAATTAAGATATCTTTGCATGGAAACTCGAAAGTTCGATTTTCTTATTATCAGTATGGCCCCTGACTATTTTAACGGAGATTGAGCAGTTTCTATGAAACTAATATGCCAAAACTACTGGATGGATCCACCTGAAATATACACCTTCCTTCCTATTACATGTAGGTATACCTACTGTGCTATTATTTAGATATAGTTGTACATCTGGATAAACTTACGCGTGTACAAACGGGCAGAAATGTATAGGTAGAGGCGCATTCTGTAAATTTATTTCGAACGATAAAATCGAACTCACTTGTCAAATAAACAAGATTCGTTGTTTACTTGACAAAATATCGTTCAAATTGAGTTCAATTTGCACAGTTATTATTAGTACAGTCACTTCAGTGAATTCGAGTTCGAATTTGAACGTTAACAGAATGTGCGATGCAAAAAAAGCTGCTAATATATAAAATAATAGGTTTATATAGGTAACAATATATAATAAGCTCCCTTTACAGTTGAAGTGCCTATGTCCAGCAGTGGACTAACATAGGCTGATGATGATGATGATGATGATGACAGTTGAAGTTAAGTATTAAAAATGAAAATAAGTTGAATCACGAATTAAAAAATCTTTTACTCTACAAGACGCTGTATCAAAAAGATCAAATATCAAAGAGTTCTTAGAAAATGATTACAGTCTATATAATGTATAATCCTTACTGAAATCACCTGACATCTCCGAAATATCATTTGACCCGCAGTGAATGTTTCATTAATATAAACTTACAGCAAAATTGTTTATTGTAATTATTTATCATTTTTGGACTATAAAGGAATCTGAATCGGAATCATTAATGCCCGCCCCGGCTTCGCACGGGTATTTAAGAAAAATTAAATTTTTCACGTGGATCTCTATTTTTTTTTGAAAATATTCTATAAGCTATGTTCATCAAGCAAAATTAAGGATTCTAATGGTGAAATAATTTTTCAAATCGGTCCAGTAGTTTTGAATTGAATAGGCTCCCTATTTAATTCAAATAATCAAATCTTTCCTCTTTATACCTCTAATATTAGTATAGATAAAGATATAGATACGTCAACCTTAACAGACAAACTGTCAACCGTCCGATTATCACCTATCTTGTAAAGATACCCATTGAATAAGTAGGTATTTCAAAGTTGTTTGTTATCAACCTACCTAAGAATGATAACAACTTGCAAAAATCAACAGCTCTATTTCAAAAACGAGTTTTTACAAACATTGTCGAATTTCAATGACCCAGGTGATCTGTTTACGATTTCGGCAAGTAGGTGCTTGACATCGGTTATCAAGACATCCCACCCTCCTATCCGCGATAAATCGACGTTTACACCCTGCATTCAACGAGGCCTCCTCATGATTGATTATAGAGTGAAAAAATAGGGAATTTTGGTGACATCAGAAAAAAGAAGATTCAAATCAGTGTGATCAAAATTGACCTGGTTTACGGTGGTTTGAAGAGGTTCACAGGTAGGTTAATGTCTATATCAATCTGGTAAACAACTGTGCCTATACGTATAAAAGTATCTACGTAGAGTTTTTGAGATAAGTTTAAGTACATTCGGTCATGAGCATCATCCTAACTTTCTGAAGACGACTTTAAGAAATCGACGGATAATGCTGGACAATCCACATATCATCACCGATCCCTAAGCTAAGCAGTGCTTGAGCTACTGGTGTCTTCTAGATGACATTATGTTCTATACATTAACCTAGAATTAGATAAGTAGATGATGAGATGGCCGTTGGGAGGTATAAGATGTCTTTGTCTCGAGTCAAACCAGTAATTAAAATGCGAAGTGCGCTCTCGCTACGTGTCAGTTCAATGTCGGAAGAGGAGTCTTCCTTCCGTTATTTTTAAAAGTTATCGACCTACATATATAGTTGAAATGAGTAGTTTCCAGAACCAAAGCTTTTGTTTGTGCATTCAGGATCAAGAATTACTGGAAGAAACCTATTTCACCAACGTCGTCTTATAACCATCAATCAGCCCACAATATATCCTCTGCTGAACAAAGGTCTACTGTTATTTTTAAAAGTTGTAGACCTATGTAATATATATGCATACTTATGTAAGTTTTTTGTTATTATAGTGCGTAAGCCCTCGCACTCAGGGTCATCTCTAGGAAATCAAATATTTCGTCAGGACTCGAAGGGAGGGATAATCGTTAATTTTTGGGATAAATATTTAATTATACACAGTACCTATGTAGTTGGTTTTTCCAACCCAACTTCATTTAAATAGGTCTATAACCAATGGCATGTTTTGAAGATCCACATTTCCTTGTTCAGAAGAATCCAATTGCACCAACCAACGTCACATCGTTAGCCTAAAATACATCATAATTGTTGAACAAAGCCCTCCCAAGGTCTCCCAAAGAAGAGTTTTGGCATACGAGTAGTTGCCACGCTTGTCAGCCGGATTTGTCATAGTTGTACCTAACGTGTGAGAACACCTTTTATAAAAGAAAAGCAGCTTCCTCTGGTAGATACCCTTTTCGTCGACTTTTACAGTTTTAGACTTTTAGACTCCTGGCGCGGAGGGCGAAGGTCCGCCTGCCACGCATTTGGTTACAGGTTCGATCGCGCCTCGAAACAAATATTTTTACGTTCTGCAGATATTTGTTAAAGGTGTCCTGGTCGTTTTCTGTATAGGTATCTACTATAATAAAAAATATATATCCATTTAATATATTGTACCTATTATGTATATCAGTCAACACAAGCTGTGCTTAGCTTGGGGCTAGATGATGCTGTGTGGATTGTCCAGCATTATTTATTATTAATTTATAGTTTTACGGGGGTTGATTCTAACGCTGCGAACTGTCCCGAACTATCTACAACTTGCTTACAAGTTACATACTTAGTAGTACCGCCAAAGGAGAACAGATATTTTGATCTAAATCCATTAATTACTTTCACATTGTCCCAGTTTATGTGACATTGTTTTGACAAACGCTAATGTGAAGAATGATTTAAACATTAAAGGTACCGAACAGACTAACCTACCTATTAACCTGATCTCTTATCTATGTAGGTGAATTTAATATGAAGCCTTAATATTTTATTGATTACACACCGCCTTTATTAATTTGGTATAGTTTTGTTAATCGTAGTTGCCCCTAAAAACGGATAGAATGGGTTCTCAGAAATGCCTAAATCCGGAAATGTAAAAATAAGTAGGTAGGCTTAACTTTTTTAACCAGTAGGTAACTGGTTTCGATTGAGACTTTCCCGGGATACTACCTACGAATACAAAACAACTTATCCCGAACGGATTAGAATATTTACATTACTTAAAATACGATAACAAAAGAGTTTTATCTGATTTTGAGTATCTTTTGTACCCTAAAGCTTACGCGAATAAAATTGCGAGCGGGAGCTATATATAGATCGTTGTGGGAGTTACTGACTTGGTCACGTAGGTACTTATCCAGCATATCTGAGCTTCCGACATAATTATGCAAATCCCTTAGGTAGCTATGTTAATTAGAGATTACAGGATCATCATCACGTAGTAAACAGCAATTCATTTGGGCGAAATTAAATTGAACTTACAAGAGTAATTACAAGATTTAATATCCTAATTTTACGGGATCCTGGCGCCATTATAACATGGGGGTAGAATGATGAATGGGGTTGTAAGAATATCCGAAATAGAGTGTTGCTGAGAAGGGTCGATAGGTCTAGAAATTTTGCTTTTATTGGTATTTTTCGAACTGAAGACCTGCTGCGCACTGCTACCAAGCTGCGAGTTCAACTCTACCGCGAGGTAAATGCTTGCATGATCTGCAGCTATTTTCTCCGCGTCTGGGTGTTTATATACCAACTTGATGAAATACCTAATGAGTACAATAGAGGTTGGGTGGAATAGAACCTGTACCTACCCCATCTCGTTCTGGTACACTTGCTAGCTCTAGCTCTGCTTTGGGGCCCAACCCAACGAGCCTGTGGGACAAGTCCAGTGCTATTAATGTTTAGGTAAAGGAGAACTTTAAAAAAATAATTTAATTTTTTTTGTGGAAACTTTTGGTAGGTAGTTATACCCCTACTACGTCACACGACGCACATCTTTGAGGTTGTAGCGATAGTGGTATAAAACTCAAACCATAAAAGCTCGGCTTATGGTGCATGAAGGCCATAACAAACATCAATAAACTGCAACTGCTGAGTCCAACTGTAAATTTTGACGATGTCGTGGGCAACTCCATACCAAACTCGCTATAATAGAGAAATTAATGTTTCTTTCAAAATCCAGTTCGAGAACAATATACCTAAGCCGTTACTTAACTTAAGTCTGAACTAAAAGAATGTAAGTTAACATAGGTTATAGCTATGGTAAGAAAATAAAACAAGCCTGAAACAAATCTGACTTAAATCAACTAGTTCCCAAATTAATCAGTGTTTAAAAAATGTAGAGCAAAACAAATGGTAAAAAAAATAAAAATCGGCAACCGTAAATTTGCCGACGCACATTTTGTATCATGCAATTTATTTTAGACAAGCTGAAGACAGGGCGCTCGTTCGGGGAGGCCTATGTCCAACAGTTGATTAACATAGGTTGATGATGAATTAATAAAGTACTAAGCGCTTAAGTTATCTAGAACCCATAACACAAGTTCTGCTTAGCTTTTGGCTAGATGCTGCGTGGATTGTCCAGCTATAATGACTATAGGCGCTAAGCGGTTTGTTCAGTACGCTTGAGAATATCCCCAAAATTCAGCAGTTCCTACCTACAGTAATTCCTACCTACAGTAATTGAAGTAAACAGGAGTTTATTGCCGTTCGAAATTTTTATCATCGGTTCATTATACAAGATCCAGGACTGGTTGTACCGTTGTTCGGCCCAGCACCCACCACTGCTCTCATTGTTGATACATTGCACTTTTCGGTGGTTGTCATCTCGAACTCTTTGTTGTTAATGTCTACAGGGTGTTCATTGTCTTAGAAAGAGCTTTAGGATCAAACATAGCTAGCGTAAGTTTGAGAAAGAGAACTGTTTTCCTAAAATAAAGTAGCCGCTATTGTCCTGATTTAGATGTCAGATTTCAATAACTTTATCTCTTTAGACTTGCAAAATAAGCCCTTAGCCAAGTCAAAGTTCATACAATATTATTATAAAATATGAAGTTCGCTCTCCAGAGTAATAATTATGTTCTCTTTATTTAACTTCGTTTAGCTGCTTTACTTTTGCAAATTATATAGATAGATTTATTTAGCTTTACTAAAATCGCACATATAATTAGATAAATACAGGTACCTAGGTAAGTACAAGCTTATTGAATAGGTGGAAGGAAGAAGTCACACACGAGGAGAACCTACTTAGATAGATGACAGATGCAGCAAGTGATGAAATGATTTAGGTAGAGCGAGAGAAAGAGGTCAGAAACATACAACAATGTTTAATTAATAAGTTGGAGTGTTAGAACGTAAACCATAACATAAGCACTTACCTATATGTTACTTCCTACGAGCTTCAACTGACCGTGACAAATCTTATCAAACAATAGTTATTGGAATAAATAATAGTTTCTTGACATCCACACAAACATTCCTAAAATCCAGCAGGAAAGTCATCAATATGTCGGTCACAACTCACATAACATCGCACCCTGTGCATATCTGCGCGCACGCATAAAACGGCCGTGCATTACCCGCATGGCTCAATCGCACGCCGGCAGCTGTCGACGCACTACGGAACCGTAAGTACCTACAACATATGTGCAAGTAAACAAACAAATCGATTAGTCAAAAACTATACTAATATTATAGAGAGGAAGAATTTGATTGCTCGTTTGTTTGGATTGAATAGGATCGATTTGAAAAATTCTTTCACCATTAGTATCCTGTAATAACCCTTATGGTTATAGCATATTTTCAAAAAAGTTAGGGATGTGTATGAAAACTTCAATAAACGTAACCCAAGTGTATGTGCGCGTAAAAATGTATAACTCTTGAAATCTTTGTTAGAGACCGTGCGAAGCCGGGGCGGACCACATAGAAAAGACTAAAACATTATTATCTTTAAGAATACACAATAATTCAGTGATATACATATGGTTATAATAAATTTGTGGAATATTTGGCGGAACAGGATGTTTTTTGTGGCATAAGAAAGTGATTTAGTTATGTACATCTTTGAAAACAAACACGTAAATCTTTGAAAAACAAAATGAAAATGTATCTTGTGTTAGTGTAAGTATTGGGAAAAACATTTGGCTTTGAAATTTTAATGAGATAATAATTAAGATACTTATGTACAATAATTTATTAGATTTAGTTTCACATAAATATTTATATCATTTCTTTTGAAACTTTATTCTATCAGTGAAAGTAATATTGCTAATGTAAAAATTATTCAAATTATGCTGTCTGAATCTAGATTTCGTATAATTCACACACCATAGGTACCTAATTTTTAGTCTATCTTAACTTATAAACTGGTTAGGACATATTAGAACATCATCTACATAATCCTATACTAGTCCAATGCTGGACATATGCCTCCCTTAATGAACGCCATAAACGACATTATTTATCATTTGGGGATAATGCCCATAATCCCCACGCTATTAAAAATACTAGCGGGTTAACTTCGAACCAAGTTTGTGTTAGAAGAACACCAACGTTTCATTTCTTAACGAAGGACTTCATCAGAGTGAATGCGGCTCACATTGAGCCCGTATCGCTTCTATGCGCCCCTTCATAAATAAGCTAAAAAAACCAGAAGAAATACATCACACTACGAGTTTTTATAGTAAATATCGTCGGACCCCAATGAACCACATACAGTCTCAATAGCCAACAAAAAAGTATTAATTTTGTTTGCGAACTTATAAACAAAAATAAGGTGACACTACTGGTAGTCTTTTTAATTTGATTTGTTTATTTTTTTTTTGTTTATAACCATGCGTAATGCTCTAGACATCGCGAACGACCTTTGTGATCGCGAGGGATTCTACAAGCGTACCTACTCGTACTTACAAAAACAACAACATCAGCCTATAATAGTCCACTGCTGGACATAGGCCTCCCTTTATGTGCGCCATAGATGGCATAATGTATCATTGGGGGTTTTTGCCCATAATCCCCACGCTGGGCAGCGGGTTGGGAATCGCAGTTCGGTGGATTTGTTCTGCAGAGGGCGCTGCTGCCCGCTCCCGGTGTGTCTCCTTTAGTCGCCTCTTACGACATCCACGGGAAGAGTGGGGTTGGTGAAATTCTATGCCATCATCAGATGGCATTACTCGTATTTAGGCTTTGCCGAAACTGGCCAACACGTGGACAAACCATTGTGTTAAAATACTCACCTATTATTTATGTTAAGAATTCCTCCTTCGTAAACAAATAATAATTATTCATCCTACTAAATACCAAACGTATTAACAGTTTTGTAAGCGGTTTTTACAGTGGAATAGACTGTCACGCACAAATCTCACGCAACCATATCGATTCACTAAAAACGCACAGTAGTAACTACCGGGGTCTTCAGATTTAAGTAATTCGTAAAACAGTGGTTCTGTTCTAAAGAAAGAAATCTGTTTTATTCGGAAGGTCTTATAAAAATAGTTAAGAATTGAAGATTCTAATTTGATGGATCTGGCAAAGTAATAATATATAAAGAAATAATGCCGGACAATCCACACAGCATCATCTAGCCCAAAGCTAAGCAGAGCTTGTGTTATGGGTACTAGATGACTCATATACATAATAGAATATGATTACATAGATATATATTTATTTTTATTTTTAATCGTGAACAAATGCATTGTAGTCTTTATGCTGTGTGGATTTGTATCATGGGTCAATAGGGTTTCTGCAGGGGGCGACGCTGCCAACTAATACACTACTGAACTGCAATCCCTAACTAGCTGTCCAGCCTGAGATTTTAGCATTATCTCTTGGACTAGCCCTATGCCCTCTCCTATTTGCACGCCAGAAATGGCAAAACATGAAGGTCATTCATAATTTCATACTCACACCATGTTTATACTGATGTTTTAAGCAAATAAATGATTCTTATTCTTATTCTAGCAAAAGCCGTAGATTCCCCTTGGTTACGGCTAAAGTAACAAATTTGATGCTGATTTTAATGATAAATGATCGTCCATGTGAGATTTCGTTACAAATATTATATTGCGTGATGGATATTCACGCTATTTAATCATTGATTTGTATCAATTTCAAATTGATACAAATTGAATCAACAAATTCTTGTAGCTATTTGGCTGTCTGTGATTAATTGCTCGGGTTAACTCCAGTAATTACTGGGAGCCGAGTTAGGCGATGGACAACTAATACTTCATCAATAAAATAGTCGAGTTTGATGACTAGATACAATACAGCAACACGTGCTTTGGAGAGTCATCTTATATTTTTGTATTAACTCATGTCTGCTACAAAATCTAGTTTCGGGGTATTTTTGTGGGTCTAAAAAAAACAACTTTTAGTTTATAGCAATGCACTTTATTGCTTTGTTTAACTTGTGCTTCATCATCAGAGCGTTAAAAGCCATCTTTCTTTGTTGAAATAGGAGGCATCTCGTTCTACACAATGCCAGGCTCGGATTAGGGGACCCCTAGGCTCTGCCCTAGGCACTGACTATTTGAAGGGCCCCCTGCTTTGCATGCACCCTCCCGCCCTCCGAAGCAAATCTAACAATGCCAGCGTTTACACGCTTGGAATGTATTCTCGAAAACCAAATCTTGCACACATATCTATCGATTGTATAATTTAGCACCGATTGGTGCTCTTTTGTATGTCGACGGTTATCAGTTTGTTAAGTGTGCTCTACCATTCCTCTGAGTGTTTATACCAGTAGGAGTATTTGTATTGTAGGTATTCGTGAGTGAACCTATCACCGCAGTTTTATTTTCATCGCTTATTGGTTCATGACGTTTTGTTTTTATTCGTATTTAGCCAATGAGCAGCGAAATTATTAAAATGCGTGGTACACGAATGCTTATCAATAAAATGCACTTTATGACAGTTTGAGGGTCACCAATGGAACAGTGACAAAGTTTTCACTTTCGGCCGGTGACCTTAGTTCCCTGAACGCCGGTGTGCCTGCGGAGGCGATGAACTCATCAAATCATCAGTATGCTGCATGCGTCTGCGCATAGTCAGTGCGGTCTTTATTGAATTCGAATAGGTATGCGGAATTTATGATGGTATATCTTTTACCAGGTACTTGAAATACTTTAATGATTAAAAAAGCGAATGTTTGGATAGGAAGATGTAATTAATAAGGCATTTGTAGTTAATACCTGGAATCAGTGCTACAGGTTTTTCATAAACCTTTATCAGGCACCAGTCTCTCACAACACAGGTTCAGTAACATGTAAAATAAATAAACTTTTTATTTATTTATTTTATTTTTTAATTGGCTCCTTTAAGCCGCGGGTAGCTGGTATTTAATAATAGATTTTCTAACCGTTTTTCCCCTTTGGTCTTTTGAGTAGAGATTAATAAGTATAGTTTTCCCCACTATTGTTCTAGATTACTTAACTTAGGCAATCCTAACAAAGATTTTGTTTGAAAAAAATTTATTTTTAAAACAAAGATGACTCACCTTAACGAGGTCAAGAGCCTGTATTCAAAATTCATTGCGACACCACTGCATCAATACACACAACGACAGACAATTCAAAAATTTAAATTAATTAATGTTACCTACAGTACCAGTAACATTTTACAAACGCTACAAGTTTCGTAAATGTTATACTGTGCAATGGAACTTTTTATGGTTTCTAACGAGGCTGTCAATTGGAGGGTCTCGTCAGAGTAATAGAATGCAGGCTGTAGCTAAAATTATTTCGCAAGAGCCAAATCTATTTTCTTGAACTCAATAATGTAAGATATATAATATTTATATACATTATTAGATATATCGAAGATTACTTGTAAAGTTTTTGAGATCAAGAAAATAGATTTGGCTGTTGAAGAAAATAAAAACAGTAAAAGAGATTTGGATGGATCAATTTTAAAATTAGTTCAAAGTAGGTATTATACCTACTGGATTATAATAATCCTACTTTTATAATTCTAAAGAGCCAAATCTATTTTCTTGAAGCGTTTAAGTTAACATGTAAAATTTTTGAGTTCAAGAGATTCTATTTTAGCTTATGTAGAAAATAAATATAAAGAAAATAGATTTGGATAAATAATCAATGTTAAATTTAGTTCCAAGTAGGTATAATTATATAATTTCACAAGAGCCAAAATTTTTGAGAGAGCGGGTTGTACTTATTCTCTTCGAAAATAATATATTATAAAAAAATCTAAAAAATCGAAGTCATTGCTTACGGTTCAAACCCACCGATTTACACTGCCTCTCTCCCTGGAGATTTACCCCACATTTAACTCCTCTCTAAGCCTTTGCCATTTATTTGCTCTTAAATGTTCTGTTCGAGCTCGGCGCGGAATTAAGAGGGCCTTTTTACCAAAAAATATTCATCGATATTGTTGAGTCAATATAACTTGTATTGATGGATGTAAAGAATTCCCTTTGCGGAGGATATTTTGCGTAAATAGCTGTTTACTGAGAATTAGGTTAAAGCTACGTGTTGAGTTTGTAGTTGAATGTTCATTTTATTTATGTTGGTTTTGAATTAAGTAGTGATCGAGTGATCTATTATGAGTCAGAATATGGAGAAAAATGCTATCGTGTCGTATAAAAAAGTGAAAAATACAACGTCAGACAGAGAAAAGTAGAGGAATCGCATCATTGCACGGACAAGAGCTAGACAAGCTCCTATTAAGTAAGAAATAACAAGAATATTCAAAATCAACTCCTAGCTCTTCGGACCTTGGGACAGTGTTATGAATTTGCAAAACTAACTAACCTCGCTTCCTAACTGATTTTGATTTTCAGTAATTTTGTGTACTTTTTGCTTAATTCAGGAAGTTCTGTCAGAATATGTTTTTTATTTATACAATAACATAAAATAACGCGACGGTTCTTTATAAAAAATATATAATATAGCCAATAATTATAATGCCTTTAACTACAAAGTCACTCGGGATGTTCAATGAATTTCAACGAAACACCATCCGAAATTAAATTAGGAAATTGTTAAAAAACACCGAAAGACGAAAACCTCTAATTATACCTTGTAAAAGTTCCAAACATTTGTCTTTGTAAGAAGACAGGATGTTATTAGCATACATTTGCACGGTGAAAAGTTGTCGACCGGTTCCTTTGTGGTCCATAAGTAAACACTTGGGTACGTGTCACAAACAACTTCGCTAAAGACGCGGGACTTCAGAACTGTTTGGTGTGGGATCTTATAAATCTAGTGCCTGCATGTGTTAAACAATGTACAAAATGTAGTTCAGCGTGAACCTAAAATCGTGTTTCTCGTTCATGTTTTATTTATATTTCGTATAGATTTCTGTTAGTAAGACTCTTTATGTTTTTTCTATCTTCTACTACCTAACTACTCATTTCTACATAGTTATATATATTGTTGTAAAAGAAAACAGTTTAGCTGATATCATTAGTAGGTGCCACCATAAGCATTTTTATGTAAACAGTATCTATTACATAAATATGCGATAATTCTACCGATTCTCTTTGTTTCGATGAAAACGTTTAGGTACAGGTTTTTTCTATGGGTTATAGGGTTTTTATATTCTATGGGAAATAATTAACGGGATAAAAATGTGTTATTCTAGGCCTACATCTATGTAAAATTTTAGCCTGATTCGTACAGCTTTCACATGAAGACTTAACAAACATGCATCTATTCAAACTTTCGCCATTATAGTAATAATGTTTAAGGTATCTAGATACTTTAAAAAAAAAATTGTGGTTAGTGTTAACTAGGTACTAACTAGGTATGATTTAGAATACTATAAGTAATTCAACCCGTCAGGTTCTTATCTAAAGTTAAGTATTTTGCCATTTTCAAATAACTTAAATAACAAATTAAATGTAAAGAGTCAAACGCGAACTCGTGCCCCTCGGAGCAATTGTTAAACTTCACGAAAATACAAAGTTCATTTCGTAATGAGGTGAAGGCTGGATATTGATTGCCATTCGTACGATATTGAAATGCCGGGGAAACAAAGGGTAGCTTGGATAACATTGACTTTGACGGCTTCCGGGTCAATTGGGTCAATAGCAGATCCAGGGTTTGATTCTCGCAACAGGCATAGATTTGTTAAGCCTGTAGGGACAATTATGGTCCTGAGCCAAGATTTATACTTAGGCACATAAACCTACTAAGTTTGAAGTAGCTTTAATTAGTTTGCGCTATCTTTATGTATAACACACAAAAAATATTTTACTACTATTCCGACACAATAATGTACTTATATGAAAATTATTAAAAGATTTTAATAATGCTGCACTCCAAAAAGTAAGAATAGACTTTTAAATAACGTGGGCCGAAAACTAGGGACGAATATGGCATAAATCATCAGCATTGCCAGCGAGGCAATGCAGCCGGTATAGATATGGATCAGTTGACCTACCTGTAGATCGTTTGTAACAGTTTGCAGTTAGCTCAATTGTTTCCATTGTAAATACCAGTTCTAATTTGCTTATTTAGCTGAAGAAAATTTTACTAAGGATAAATGATACCTATGAATCGTAACCACCAATTAGTATAAGCTTTTTATTGTTACATTGTTCATTTTAAAATAAACAGGCGAAAGCTGTTATAGCCATATTGCCTTTTACGTTTATCTTATTTTCTTTAGATTAGTGTAAAATACACATCTTTAGTTCAGCCATTTTCTGTTCATTCATGTATTAAATCTATTTAAGCTTTTTTTATTTTTTATTAGTCTATAGTGTACGCGTAGTCTGTAGTACTCTGTACGCTGATGATAATGATAAAGCAAGACTAGGTATCAACACTTTCACTGAAACTGACGAATATTATTGTAGAGTTGTCAAGAGAAGGCGTGCTACACACGGGCAATAGGTTACCGGGTCTATGTGGAGACAGATCTAGAGCATCCCGTTACAATGATCAACGGATACCGTTAAGATCCTAAGATAGTATTTATTTAGTTATGTTGCCTGTCTACGTCCCATCGGATTGAGGGAAGTGTATGCAAACATGTGCACTTTCTTGCATGTGTTTAATGGCATATGCACAATTTAGAAAGATTCTTTGAACATTAGATTTCTACATTATACCTTGATGAACATAGACTGTATTTTCAAAAAATTTAGGGAGTATGAAAATTTAAATAATCTTAACTACGTACCTTACGTATGTATAAATCTAATTTTTAAATGTATTTTACATTAGTGTACATACTCGTGCGCCGTACAAACCGGGGCCGACTCCTAGTAATATTATAAAATCGCAAGTAACTCTGGACGTCCGCTACATTTTATTTCGGAAAAGATTATGGGAAGCCGCGAGCAGCGACTAGTATTTTCATAATTTGGCGAAGGCAACAAATGAGTGTTAGGCGGAAGTCAGCCTTTTCGTACGGCATGACAATACTTTGAGTTGCGCACGCTATTGTTGTTTGATAAATATTTTCGGTCATGAAAAATACCGGCTTTAAATTTTCCGGTGCGGACTTTTCGGCAGCTATTTCCTGTGGATTTTAGGATGAAATAGCATTTTTAGATACAATGTAAAAGGCCATGCAAAAGGTCACACCACGCTAAAAATATTATTATTATAAAATCAACTAATTTAAATTAATCTGGTTGTGATGTCAGTAAATCAAACAGCTCTCTTTCGGTTACAAGAAGGTTCTAGCTATTGAAGAAATTAAAAAACATATTATATTCCCAGTCCACGGATATTAGACCTCTTAAGAAATCTCAATAAAACACTACAAAAATATTTTAGTCTGAAAAAAAAAACCAATCAAAGACATTGTCACACGCACGGGCGGCCTTCTCGCTTAGAAGCGATCTCTTCCAGCAACCTTTCGATGCAAAGAATTATAATTATTTAAATTTAAGAAAGCGCCTGCCTTTCTTATTTTTTATTCAAATACTAATAATACTCAATGTAAGATTAATATTAATATTACTTAACCTAAAACGAATCTACACTTAAAACTGTATGTATATTTAAAAAGTGTAACTGTACATATCGAACTCTGTACGTTGAAGACATTTCGGATTTTTTTTACAGAGTCATTCCGCGGGAGGTAACATGATGTATTTTATATAAAAGGTAGGAACTAAACTAAATAACTAAGGTAGATTGTTTCTTAACGTTTTTAACTGTCTTGACTGACTAAAGTCTGATAATATCCAGTGTGTGCTGCTCCCGAAGCACCAGTCTTATGTATGAGACATTCTTGTCTTGAAAGAACTCATGTTTTAGGTTAGATAAAATAAGATAAGATAGATAAGATAATAACGCTTTATTCTTAAAAACTTATACTAAAACAATAATTATGAATACAGAAATAAATATTCTTACAATAATTACTATACTCTTATGACCCGTTACTCGCACCAGTATCTACATGGAGTGATTATCCAGGGACGTAAATAACAGTGTGTTGCAGAATATGCAATTAAAATGGCGTTACAGCAAGAGTACACTTATTTATAGACTTAAGGGAACATGCTATTAAAATAACAGATCAGCCAAGCGCAAGTCGGTTTCGAAAACACCCGAGCGTTCCGTACCATAAAACAAAAACACCGAACATTTTACTTGCATGTCCAATAATTTCTTTATTTAAAAAATCAAATTAAAAAGTCGCTTTAATAAATATTTTTAAAACTGTATGTATATCTAAAAAGTGTAACTGTACAGATCGAATTCTGTAATTCGACAGTAAAACAAATCCTTAAAACATATACTTATACATTCATAAAAATATAATAATATTATGTCTACTGTAATATATTAAATTATGTATATCAGTCATTTAGTACCTACCCATAACACAAGTCTGCTTAGCTTGGGGCTAGATGATGCTGTGTGGATTGTTAAGCATTATTTATTAATTACACATGGAGTTTCAAAACAGAAAATCATAAAAGCCAGTTTGATGCCGCTTCGTGGTTTACCTATTTTAAACCTCATTTTGCCTTGAGGCAGCGTGTGAATTATCCTGCGTTATTTATTCCGTAAAAACAAAGTGAAATAAACCACGCTTCCAGACAGATAAAAAAAACAGCAGAGGCATGGTAATAGGGTTCGGTTTGTACCCTTTGGGTACGGAACCCTAAAAGCATTTGCTTATTATCCTTGACGACAAAGAATTTCTAGTGGAGCGAAGTTAGTAAGTACTCATTATGAAGGACGTACTTAGAATTCTTCACATGAGATGTTAATAATGGCGCCATCTTAATTAAGGGAGTATAATATAAGATAGCGTTACAAAGGATTAAAGATAAATAACTTGGAATATACTCGGTTAAAGCTGAAATTGATATCCTAGTGATAAATGTATGAAATTGTCTATGGTTCTAGAATATTAGATTATTTATTGTTAAGAAACTGGTTACAATAAGGATTTTTGTATTTCTTGAAACAAAAAGTAAACGTAAAACGTAGTTGAAATGCTGACACGATGTGTTTATATATTGTCACTTTAACAACAATTAATAAAATAAAAAAATATATAATTAAATGCTGCAACGTCATACCGAGGTCAAAGTATTAACGTCGGGCGCGGTCAGTACCTACTTGCGTCACAGATCGCGTCATGTTAGTTTTTTTTGTTTTTTTATAAAAATACTAGCAGTCTTCCCCGCCTTCGCATGGGTATTTAACGAAAATGGAATTTTTCATACGGAACCCTACTTTTTTAAAAATATTCGCCTATGTTCGTCAAGGAAAATTTAAGATTCTAATGGTAAAAGAATTTTTCAAAAAGGTCCAGTAGTAGAATAGGCTCCGAGACTATTCAATTGAAACAAACGAACAATCAAATCTTTCCTCTTTATATATATGTATATATAGTATAGATACAGTTATAAGGGTTCCTTTTGCATATTTGAGGCGTGGATCGTCCAGAATTATTTATTTAATTAGTATATTTGATTCCAGGTGCAAGATGAAAGGTCTACTGGCGACGTTGGCCGTCCTGGCAGTATTTACAGCTGTAGAATGTAAGTACCATAAATAAATAAATAGTTATGTATAGTTTAGGCCTGAAAGACGGATATACAGACAGACAGAGTTACTTTCATCATCATCATCAGCCTATGTTAGTCCACAGCTGGACATAGGCCTTCCCTAATGAGCGCCATAGCGCCCTGTCTTCAGCTTGTCGCATCCAGCATCTGCCAGCAGTCTTTCGCAGATCGTCATCCCACCTGGCCGGAGGACGTCATACACTACGTTTACCGGGTCGCAGTCTCCACACGTTTACCCCAGCGGTTATTGGTTCTTCTCGAAATATAGCCGGCCCACTGCCACTTCAGTTTGCTAATTCTCTGAGCTATGTCGATGAGTTTAGTTCTCTGTCGGATGTATTCGTTACGAATCCTATCCTTCAGAGAAACTACAAGCATACCTCTAGCTCTTTCCATAGCTCGCTGAGCGACTTTGAACTGGTGGATCAACCCTATCGTGAGTGTCCACGTCTCAGCTCCGTAGGTTATGACTGGTAGGAGTTACTTTCGCTTATATAATATTAGTAAAGATTTTGAGTTTTCCAATATCACGATAAATAACACAGATCACGGTAAAAATCCCGTGCGACATAGTTTTTAAATTTGGAATAGGATATTTCTCGAAACTCCCATTGAAAGGAGCATAAAATATTTAAATTTAATAAAATTAATAATAAAATTAAAAAATATTTTCTATTTTGTGATGTATACAAAAGGCGTTTTACTTTATAATGTGATTATTGAATAAGTTAAGTAACTGAGCTCGGAGTTGTTCGAGCCATTTGTTGTATTTTCCGTTGGGAAGCAGTTACAAAGAAAGTTTATAGAAAATTCACTGCATTCGCGAAACCACTCAGCGTTATTACAGCAGTGGTAAGAATAGCATCGATATAAGTACCGCTGTTTATTTTACTGTCTAAAAGGAATCTTTTTTATTAGTTTTACTATATACATATATATATAAAAATAGCGAAATTTTATAAATACTTTAAAAAACCTTTCAACCGTGGGTTCTTTTATATTGAGTACTAGGGCCGTCCGCCTTCGCACGGGTATTTAACAAAAATTTAATTTTTCATGCGGATCCCTAACTTTTTTGAAAAGATTCTATAGCCTAAGTTCATCAGGGAATATTTAGGATTCTAGTGGAGAATTTTTCAAATCGGTCCAGTAGTTTCGGAGCCTATTCAATTCAAACAAACAAACATATAATCAAATCTTTCCTCTTTATAATATTAGTATAGAAAAAAGGTATAAAAAAGCTCATACCGTTGCCTTAAAATGCAAAAATTAGAATTTTGACATGGGGTTTAACTCGTAGCACTTGGATGCATTTTATGTTGACAGCATCAGATAACACACAGCTCGCTTAAAGCTTTCCTAAAGCCATTTTGTTCCAAATTCAAATGTCACGAATTTAGGCCCATATTTGATGCAGTTTTATTCTCTGTGTAGCAGTTGTTCGCCCCTTTGACAACCTTAAACCAATCAAATTCAAACAAAATTGATCGCTGCTGCCGATAGAAAAAATATTTTCGGAGTTGTCAAATGATTGGATACAAATGGGTTCACCTAACGGTACATTATTATAACGAGATAATTTTGCCTGTCCGAAAAAAATGGAATATAATATTTCATACGAATCACACGTTTTTACGAAGAGCGCTTGATCGATGAAAGAAGCAATTCTTATAATAAAAATACCAAAATTGTGTTTACATTTTCCCAACTTTTGATAAATGAAGATCGTAGATGGTTGCTGAAAAGTTTTAACACGATAAGCCTTACAGGGCTTACTGCTATTAATCATAGAGACAGATTTGGATAACAAAAACAACGTAAACTAAAGTAGCAACGCTCGTAGCAAGAATGAGGGTAGATTATTACGAGTATGTCTGCCAATAAAAAGTGACTCGTATTATCTTCAGTTATTCCGTGGTCATGGCGCAAGAAACTGTGCCGAAATATTGGGAAAATTAAAATCTCTGTAAATATCCCGTTATCAATTATTTTAGTGGTAATTTTATGTAAAGTTTTGACAAGAGCATATTTGGTGCCTATACCAAAAACAAGGTTAAAATTATCATTTTGGTTCACAGTGTTCTTAGACTTGAATTTTTTGAGTGTTATTGTTATTTATGCATTAACTTGAGTAGTTAGAAACCTTCAACCTAACAACTACAAGTATACTGCGATAATCATGGATCGGCACGTGGATCGGACGAGTTTTGCTCCAATTCCAAAACTAACAATCTAACAAGGTTTCTTGTTCGCTTTTTACTTTACCTTTATAAGATTGAAGTGAACAATGAATCAAAGTGATCACTTTATTTCCCAGTATTACTTTTATGTAATTTGTGTATTTTGACGTGTCCAAGAGTCCTGTACGGTCGAAAGGAAATAAGGCACTTTGATTTTGATGCACCTGCTATGTCAAGCTTGGTGATAACGGCAAAGTTTATGTTAGGCATGTAGTGTGTTGTTGCATGGTAGGCATGTAGTGTGTTGTTGCATGGCAGGCATGTAGTGTGTTGTTGCATGGTAGGAATGTAGTGTGTTGTTGCATGGTAGGCATGTAGTGTGTTGTTGCATGGCAGGCATGTAGTGTGTTGTTGCATGGTAGGCATGTAGTGTGTTGTTGCATGGTAGGCATGTAGCTATAAATAAAATAAAATAAAAATCTTTTATTTCGGATTTCATTGATCCATAATTTGTTAGTAAACTTAACATAAAATTACAATTAAAATCAGTTAAATCAAATACATAATATTTAAAACAATGCAACAAAAACAACTTAAATTATTTAACTAAATTACATTACAGATTAAATTAAATAGTTGAATTAAATTAATTTTTGCTATGGACCCATGTATGCTGAGCTGGCATATTTTGTATTCTTAGCGCCCTGAGAATAGGTTTCATAATCCAACTCCGAATCAAAGGCCATGTTCTTGGGGATACTTCCGACTGATATTGATATGAAGCAGTTGAGGTAGCTGTAGATTATTTGCAACTGTCTACAGATAGCTCAATTGTAAATGCTAGTTATAATTTGGTTGTTATTAAATTGTAATTTTCTTTGGTACTAAAGATTATTATCTCTATTCGACAACCTTTGTAACACGGAGTTACAGAACATAAAATCATAACAGAAGCCAGTTTAATGCCGCGTCGTGGTTTTCCTCTGTACCTATGTGGTATACTTATATCATAAAGAGGAAAGATTTGATTGTTTGTATTAATTGAATAGGCTCTGAAACTACTGGACTGATTTGAAAAATTATTTTACTATTAGAATCCAAAATTTTCCGTGATGATTGTAGGCTATAGAATATTTCCAAAAAAGTGAGGGATCCAATGATTTTTTTTTTATAGAATAGAATAAGAGAGAATAGAATAGAATAAGTAATAATGAGCTTTATTTGTAGCTTAAAAAAATAATACAATTATACATACTAAAACTATAATTAAAAATACCAGCACCATTTAAACTATATAAAAGTACCCACACGTACCACAATTTTTGTTAAATAGCCGTGCGAAGACGAGTTACTTATAAACATATTTCATATTTCATTTATTTTTGCTTACATGTACATTCATTCTTAGGTCTAATTGAATGGTTAGTATAGTTTTCACTAGGTACATGCACCCTGGAAGGGCACTGCAAAACTGAGTTCAGATTTATTAAGATTTATGTCAAATATGATTTTAAAATATTAACATTAATTTAAACAATAATATACATACATTTCATGAAATAGAATTAAGATATTTTATTCAAATAGAAATTGATTGGAGTGAATTTAGAAGCCAGAATTGTCAGGTAGGTAGTCATTGTTTCATTGGATAATGTCATTTTAGTTTGTCGCTAGCAAATTCGTGAACAGAATAGTAACATTTTTCTAATAAAAATAATTTCAGTTTATTATAAACAAGTGTATCTTTTTCTTCTTTTTTTAAGTTTTCCGGTATATATCTCTTGCAGCAGCAGAGGACAGCAAAGCTCGCGTAGTGTGTTACTTCAGCAACTGGGCGGTGTACCGGCCGCGCGCGGGCCGGTACGGCATCGAGGACATCCCCGTGGACCTCTGCACGCATATCATCTACTCCTTCATCGGCGTCACTGACAAGTCCAGCGAAGTTCTTATAATTGACCCTGAGGTAAGGTGCCATTTAAGTTCAAGTATCGCCCAACAGACTTTTGGGCGATGAAATTGTATGCCGGCACCACACGGCATACTATGCCGTGTGGTGCCGGCATAGAATTTCACCACCCCAACTCTTCCCGTGGGTGTCGTAAGAGGCGACTTAAGGAAAAATACCGGGGGGCGGGCAGCAGCGCCATCTGCAGAACGGATCCACCGAACTGCGATCGCAACCCGCATGCCCAGCGCGGGGATTATGGGCAAAAACCCCCAAATTATGAACAATGCCATCTATAGCGCTCGTTAGAGGAGGCCTATGTCCAGCAGTGGACTATTATAGGCTGTGATCGCCCTACCTGGGGAGGTAGGGCGATACTTGAATTACTTACTTATTATGTTAATGCTTATTAAGATGCGTTCAAATCGGAACTTTTTTCAATTTTAAATCTCATATTTCAAACAAAACTCTTTTTTTCCAGCTCGACGTAGACCAAGGAGGCTTCAAGAACTTCACATCCCTCCGCTCCAAGCACCCCAATGTCAAGTTCATGGTCGCGGTGGGCGGCTGGGCGGAGGGCGGCGCCAAGTACTCGCGCATGGTGGCGCAGAAGAACACGAGGATGGCCTTCGTCAGGAGTGTTGTTGGTGAGTTTATTTATTTTAGGAAAACTCTCGGCTAAACACAGCGAAATGAAATCACTACATAGTATAAAGCAAAGTCGCTTTCTCTGTCCCTATATCCCCCATACATGCTTAAATCTTTATAACTACGCAACGGATTTTGATGCGGTTTCTTTTAATAGATAGAGTTATTCAAGAGAAATGTTTTTCATCATTGCACCCGTGCAAAGCCGAAGCGGGTCGGTAGTATAAATATAAGATAACCAATTAAAAGTTTTCGCAAATATTAAGAGCAATTCGTGAAGATAAAAGAAAAGAATAAGTAGTGGACCAACAGACAAAGTAGGTAGGATTGCCACAGATGCGCTTGAAGTTACTGTGAGAAGTGTTTGTCAACTTCTTTTGTCATTAAATTAAGTTGACTGATCTATCACTGTCGTATTATTATTTTATTATATTCATAATGGATGTGTCCAACCATAAGCCGGGTTAAACTGCTGTTTTCCACTACTAAGCGACAAACAATTTTTCATATAATATTGTTAGGACCTTTATCGTTAAATAGATGGCAGAACCGTCATCGATCTGTCTTATGATTAATCGATCATTTACTCAGGAAAATTTTGTAACATTTTGTAACTTTATCTCTGTCTCCCAATAAGGTTTGCTGGAAGAGAACTCTTTTTAGGGTTAAGCTCGCCTTTGCCATTTCTTTTATATTTCAATGTTTTTTGTATATTTTATCGTGCAATAAAGAATAAAGAAAATAATAAAAACACTATTTGCCAATTTAAAAATACCAACGAAGAAAAACTAAATAAAAACAAATAATTGACTATGACTAGCAGACTAAATTCCGTATGAACGTTTGAACCATAGTTGTTCGAAAAATAAATATATCTTTATGTAGGTACCTAAATGTTAAAAAATAAATAATGCTGGACAATCGACACAACGTCATCTAGCCCCAAGCTAAGCAGAGCTTGTGTTATGGGTACTAGATGACTGATATACATAATACAATATTATTAAATAGATAGATATTTTTTTTATTATACATAGAAAACAACCAGAACCGCTGAACAAATATCTGCTATGTATATTTGTCCCGAGGCGGTAATCGAACCCGCAACCTCCTGCGTCGGAGGCGGACCTTCACCCACCGCGCCACTGAGGCCGTCAAATGCCCCCTTTATGTACCCTTCTCATGCTATATGTTAATGTGTAACGTGTCCAAGAGTCCTGTAAGGTCTAAAGGAAATAAAGCACTTTGATTTTGATTTTGATTTTGATTCGTTAGAACAGTAAAACGGACAAAAGAATAAAAATAGATAGTCATTTGTTTTTATTATTGGCGATGTAACTCAAAAAAGAAATAAAATCTTCGCTCACCAAACTCGTAATATTTCATTTGTGATTTATCTGACAATTGGTTTAGACATATTTCTCATCCCAAAACCTACAAAACTTACTTCACACATTTACTATGGTTATTTAAATAAAATAATAATACAAATTAATACAATCAGTTGAATTTAGGTTAATACATAGAAAAACTTAAATATAGAGCAAATAATATATGATAAAATAAAAAGATCCAAAGGCCTTAGTAATGATAAGTACCTGCCTGTTTTTTTTTTCATCCATGTGGACAGGAATCCAGTTACTGTATAAGGTATTGGCCAGGTAGTTCGAAACAACCTACAATATGCCTTCAATATTTAAGATTGTATATTTTTAATAATACTGAACGAATCGGGCTGAAATTTTATCCCAAGTTTTCATAGAATAGAAATAAAGAACCCAAAAGAAGCGTTTCATATATTAAAAATAACATATAGGTCTATATTTAATAATTTATCTATCAGCTACTTTGATTTATGCCATATTCGTGCCTAGTTTTCGGCCTTTTTATCCTTGAAACAACGTATGCGAAACCGCGTGCAGTAAATAGTATAGAATTATAAATTTTATAATCCTTTCACGCTAAGCAAGCTAAGACAATGTAAAGATAAAGTTAAGTATGTCACGTTCTCAGAACAGCGGCGTGGATAAATGACGGTTATGTTTTGATAAGGGAAACAATAAATCCGGAAATGGAGAAATTAGATAAGTTCCTTGTTTACCGCACATTACTCAACTTATGTTATAACAGGAATGGTAATAAAATTGTTTGTTACCAGAGTTACAGACTGAATATCAAAACATAGATTAAAATATAAAAAAAAACAATTTTCTAACAAATTTATGTAAACTAACGACCCGCCCCGGCTTCAATGCTGATACAAAAACCTTCCTCTTGAATCATTCGTAGTTTTAAAGATCTAAGCATACATAGGGACCGACAAACAGACAGCGGGAAGCGACTTTGTTTTATAGTATGTAGTAATTCTTGGAAAAAAAAATGTCTAAAAGCAGCTTAATGAAGCCATTTTATGTATTTTTATTTTTTATTGCAAAGGTAAACAAAGAATCAAAGTGAATTTCCCAGTATTACTTAAGTAATTTGTATTTTGTGACTTGTCCAATAGTCTTGTAAGGTCTTAAGGAAATAAAGCACTTTGATTTTCATTTTAGAGAATTGTAAATGTTACCCTTTGCTTATATATGTTATCCAGGCCTAGGCCTATCTAGGCCAATTACAAACATCTAGGCAAACATCTGAACCAAACGTATGTGTAGAGTGACGTTATGAGTTGCCTACTTGAAAAATTCATTTATTTGTATCAGGTTAATAAAAAAATGTTAAAATATATTAGATTAAATTAAATAAAAAAATTATACTAATTCTTACCAAAACCTGCTTTCACAGGCATATGATAAAATTAGAACCTAAATTAATGTAGATCACTGTAAAAATGCAATTTAAATAATGCCTCTGTTTTAAACGGATATTGCAAAAATTAATTAAATTTTTCGTTCTCTTTGTAGGTAGTTCTACTGAAATATGGCAGAATACCTAACGCGCTGAATTTAGGGCTATACGTCACCAGGAATTTTTATTTCATCTCTGAAAGCCTTTTGTTTTGAGATTCTGCAAATGATTGCCATATTTCTGCGTAATAAATCATTTGTAATGGGATGGTTTGTCTGTGGCACATAGCGATCTTAGTACGAAACAGGCATATGTAATCTGATCTCTGTTTATGTGCTCAACAATGTATTAGTAACTAGTGGTTCACCCCGACTTCGCACGGGTATTTAACAAAAAACATAATTTTTTACCAATACACGTTGGGTCACATATAGAAGCTCTATACGGATCCATATCTTTTCAAAATATTCCATAGCCTATGTTCATCAGGGATAATACGTAATAAAATTCTAATGTTAAAAGAATATTTCAAATCGGTCCTGTAATTTCGAAGCCTATTCAATCTAAACAATACTCAATCAAATAATGTCCTCTTTGTTATATTATATTTGACTTAGAAATACTTCCTCTGGTAGGTTACTTTAATCGACTCTTACGACCTCTATCAAGGATTTGCATTATTGTTGGTAAAATCCTAAAAAACTCTATCTTCACAACTATTGTGCCAAAAAGCGCGATACAATCAAGCGAACGCAGAGCCAGTTTCCAAGCCCCGTACTAACAACAACATAAAAGAAGATGTTTACTTGCTAAGAGGCACTGTTCATTATATTATTTTGACGACCTCTGTGGCGCGGTGGGCGAAGGTTCGCTGCGATGCAAGAGGCAGAGGCTTCGATAGAATTAATTTCTCTTTATTATAATATACTGAGCACTAATCCAGGACCACAAAACTTGTAAGACTTAGGCCCAGTACAGCAGTGAACATTGCAAGCATAGTAATGAACAAATGAACATGCTAGATAATTTTAATATAAAAACATTCCTTATGAGATGAAACGTTAGTGTACTTCAAACACAAACTAGGTTCGTAGTTAACCTGCTAACATTTAATGAAGGCTTGGTAATGGTTTGTTTTTTAGCATTATTATCATTAAGAAGAATATCTGTTAAAGAATTGTAAAAAACCTAATAAAGAACATCAAAATCTATGAATTTTGCAAGTGACTATGCTAGTCACTTTCAAAATACATACATAGATTTTGATTTCCTCTGCTCCTTTCTATGCAATAAAGATTGCTTGAAAATATCTTTTTGATGGTTCTTATGTCAAATATCACGATGGAAGCATTCATCACATTAACGGCTTACTTGCTCGTTGTCAGTCGGCACAATTTATCGTCCAGTCTTCAAAGCATTACATAAATTGAAGACGTTGTAATTATTACGAGTGCTATAAGGATCTTCACGCACATAAAACAGTCAAAGTAATGAGAATCGACTGGTAATTTGTTAATCAATGTGATTAACTTTGGATATCGTTTAGGAGAGGTACTTGAATGGGAATATATAGATTATAATATTTAGATACTCAAACTACTTGATGCTGAAGATACTTAAAAAGATTTGCAGAAAATTCGCCGAGAACAATTCGCCAAGAACAATTCGCCGAGATCACAATTTGTCAAAGCGAAATTTATCGAAGATTATAACATTGATGAAAGAATAATGTAATCTGTAGAGGACAATGACTTTTCATGAGTTTTCGGCGAATTTTCCTCAGACGCTTGAGTTTAGCTTGAGTAATTCGGTAATTCTACACATGCTTCAAGCATCAGAGCTCTTTGACTATAAATAAGGAACTTAGATTTCTTTGGGCTTGCAAGAATATAGAACAAACTCGCTGCTGTCACGTTTTCACTTCACAAATCTCACGAATACAGTGCGCAGCTGTGGGATTTCGTTTGGGCATAAGCACTCTCTGCTTATTAACGCCATTTGAGAAAGTCAGATTCTAAAAAGCGGTTTGTAAAATTGTATTAATTCTTCACCAGCCTTCATGAAGAAATACGACTTCGACGGGCTGGACCTTGACTGGGAGTACCCTGGCGCGGCAGACCGAGGCGGCTCCTTTTCTGATAAGGACCGGTTCCTGTACTTCGTGCAAGAGTTGAAGAGAGCCTTCATCAGGGAAGACAAGGGATGGGAGCTGACCGCGGCGGTACCGCTCGCTAACTTCAGGCTGATGGAAGGATATCATGTTCCGGAGCTGTGCCAGTGAGTAGAACCAGATAATAATTTCAGGAGATCGACTTGTTCCGTTTTTTTTGTGATTAATTAGTCTTGGCGGTTTGGATAAATTCTGAATGATCGTGGTAGGCTGAAATGAGTTCTCCTGTATGTCACGGAAAGCTTTTTTTCACATTATCCTTAGACAACTCTACTACTCTCTTAATAGGAGACCGCGACTCGGCAAATTTAGTGTTGAACGACCTGCGGAAGAGCTGTGAATATACTGTTCTGTATCCAACAGTTTTGTGTCCAATATGTGGCTAGTAACGTTATTTTTTTCGGATTTTGCTCGTGGTTTGAATTGAATAACTTCACTCAATTATAGTAAAATGATTATTTTTAGCATCGAACCCGTATTTCCTGTGATTACTACTACGACCTACTCGGATATAGCAACGCCTTAGGCTTCAAAATGCTTGCAATCATAGTAATATCATTTGACTACTACTACTGAATAAAGGAATTGGCGTAGAACAAACGAATTGGCATAGAATAGTATGAACTGAAGTATGTACGAGTATAAGAAGTTTTCATCCGTGAAAAAAAATAAATCAAATGTTGCTCTGGAGAACAATGGATTACCTACAGCGTAGACTCTCGCAGCTCTAGAAAAAATAATTCACAGACAGTAAATTCAGTCGTGTAAATTCAAAAAACTTGTAGCTGCTCATATATTGAAACATATGTGACGCGACTACAAATCACTCGTATACGGTATTTTTATTATGACCTATAACCATAAACCTCACGCAGAGCCACGGACTAAGAATGTAGCTAAGTTAGAGTAAGGAATTTATACCTACCTGGGTTGGCAGTAAATGTCTGTAGCAAAAGCTGTTGGAACCTGGCAATACTATTTATTCATGTTTATGGTCCTTATTGATTGTGCCGGATTTATATCCGATTTACCGGCCAAACTTTTGTTTATGGCTACGAAACGATATTTTGGTCTGTAGGTAAGTCAGGTTTTTCAATATTAAATTTTGGTCTTATTGAGAAAAATGAATAATTGATCTCAAGATATAACATTTCGTAGTACTAAGGCACAGTTATACCTATCTTGAAATTGACTGCCAATGTATATATACATAGCACCAGATTCACAACCACGTATTTGTTTTCTCTTGAAAACGCTCGGAAAACGTTTAATAAAAACGTTTTGACGACCACTGTGGCGCGGTGGGCGAAGGTCCGCCTGCGACGCAGGAGGTTGCGGGTTCGATTCCCGCCTCGGGACAAATATTTGTACGATCTGCAGATATTTGTTCAGGGGTTCTGGTCGTCAGTCATCTAGTACCCATAACACAAGCTCTGCTTAGCTTGGGGCTAGATAATGCTGTGTGGATTGTCCAGCATTATTATTATATTATTAGCAGGGATCGGAATAGGTAGAGTTTTTAAGTACCAAATGACGTCATACACGCTAGAACGATAGCTTAGTATGGATATGTCTCATAATCTCGAAAATCATTATAATAAATTAATCCCGATATTCTTCAATTTATTAACGTAAGTATTTCGATTACGAAACATTTATTTTTATTCTAAAAATATAATAATTTATAATAATATAATAAAAAAAGGGATTGATTCCTGCACGATAATGTCGGATAGCGTTTTTTGTTTCTCAACACAGCGTGTAGGCGTAGACTTTTTTATTTCTCTTTCTAATTGTGTATATTCCTGCCTTGTAGCAGGCGGGGTGCGGGGTGGACGTTGGGGAAGACCAGTTTGAAAAGAGGTTGGATATATATGTAGGTACATTTTTGTTCACCCGTTTGTTTCGGTGCGTTGAGTGTGCTTAAATTATGAATCCACGCCATTCAAGTCACAAAAAGAGGCTTTAATTAGCTTTTTGAGAATTTGAAATATCAAAAATATTTTATCAATTCCCGATTCAGGGATTAAAAAGGCATATTCATGTTATGTTATCCTTGGCTTTTTACGTCATTAGGTACTTAAAAACTCTACCTATTCCGATCCCTGATTATTAGTATAATACGTTGGCAGTCAATTTCAAGATAGGTATAACTGTAAAAAACTTTTCCATTTACAAACCATGGTAATATTACCATGGTTTGTAAATGGAAAAGTTATTAAAGAATATCGTAAAAAAGCACTTAATTCCTAAAAATCAAAATTAATCTTGATTAACTTAATGGATTTCACCCAAATCTGAAAGAACCAAACAAAACACTCAGCCTTGAAACTTCAATAATGATAATAATATAAGTTGCTTTTTCTAGTTAATTTCTGGTTAGGTTTCTTTAGTAAATAATAATAAATGATTAGGGTCTTGATCGACAACGATACATAGGTTTTAAATCAAGGATCATATTTTCAACAATAATCAAGATATAAATGTAACGATAAACTTGTCTTAAAAATACGAAACATTTCAAAAGTTGCAGATTCCGGTAAAAGACAGGTCTCTTCTATAGATTATGGTTTTGGTTCCCATAGGCACAGACTGTGTTAATTCTTGAAAATCTCATCAAAAAAGTCTGAATCCTAATTAAATTGTTATTTTAAACGGTACGGATTTATTTAAAATAATGCTCTGTCTAGTAAACTTCCGAGTTATTCATAATTAGCTGTACCCGCTGTAAAGTCATATTTCACAGACGTGCACATAATGTAGATACACAACTCTACCATAAAACCACGTAAGTATGAACAGCGAAAGCAAGATATTTTTTAACAAAGAAGATGCTACGCATTCATTATTACAGCTCTGATAATGTAGCTTTATTCCTGTTGTGAACTTTTAGTACCAAATGGATTTGTATGAACCCGTCTTTCTATTAAATGAGGGGAGGCGTAGGCGAGGAGCAAAGTTTCTCATGGGATGTTGCTACCCGCGTATTATAATCACCAGCCTAAAATAGTCTTAGAATGAGCGTCATAGATGGCATTTTCATCAATTGGGGGTTATTTCCCATAATCTCCACGCTGGGCATAAGGGTTGCGGATTGCAGTTCGGTGGAGTTGTTCTGCAGAGGGCGCTGCTGCCCGCCCAGTGTGTTGTTACCTTTAGTCGCATCTTAAGACACCCACGGGAAGAGTTGGGGTGGTGGAATTCTATGCCGGCACCACACGACACACGTATTAAAATAGTGGGACGGAAAATGAGAAAATGACGTCATTGCTCCAGCTGTCCCTTTCAGATCGGATTTAAATTGAGTGGGATAGCATGCGACATGACGTCATCCTATTTACGTCCGTAGTATAGAGGTAAAATGTTTGTTTTGTTAAACCTGCGTGCGAGGGATAAGGGATAGTTTTTGGACTTAGGCGATTAGATACTTCCGGATAAGATTTTCTTTACTTCGGGATTCCTAGGGCATGGAAGTGCTGTCTTAGTATTATTTTTATCTAATCAAAGTAAATACTTACCTAAGCGTAATGTACGCATTTCATGCAAACAAAGTAAATACTTATCGTATTGTTTTCGGATGCGCTGTATGAAATTTGGATTTGGAGAACTTAAAACCGATTTAAAATGTAATTTAGTGTAGAATTATTCCTTCCAAGATTCTGTAGATTGTTTGCAACAGTCTACGGTTACCTCAAATTTGTAAATAATACTGAAATTTTCTTTGTTAAAAAAGGTTTTACTCATACTTCCACAAATAACATTAAAATCGTTCGCAAAATAAAGAAATATTAAAGTACTAGTGCCCGCGGCTTCATTCAGATTTGTTCAGAATTTTTGCTCTTGAGGAGGTACTTGAAGAAGTAACAAATATTGAAACTTTCGCATTTTTCATATTAGTTTAATTTTACCCTCAAATCAAACCCTGCGTTTGTACCTATTCTGGTATGATTTAGTAATCGCAATTTATCGAACGAAATGGTAAAAATCATAGGTATTTTATCACATTTTTATAATAGATTTTATTATGATTAGCCCCTATTTATAATGTTGTTTGCTGTGTTATTCTTCGTATTCTTGTTGGATTTCATTTTAATAAAATGTTTAACTAAGGCTGATTATTTGTTTTCTACACATACATATTAGGTCTCAAACCAGTTCGTATTTTCTTCGATTTTTTGTTTTAAATTATTATTGTTCGTTATGTGTACCTTATAAAAAAATAAATTAAAAGAAATAACTATCTTCTTAATATTCCCCAGGGAGCTAGACGCTATCCACGTGATGTCGTACGACCTCCGCGGCAACTGGGCCGGCTTCGCAGATGTACACTCGCCTTTGTACAAACGTCCTCACGACCAGTGGGCTTACGAGAAACTTAATGTGGTAAGTTTACTAACATTCACTCTTTGGCACTTGGTTTATTTATTACAAGAAATTAATTTTTCATGCGAAACCCTAATTTTTTGAAAATATATAGCCTATAATGTTCATCTGGAAAATTTAGGATTCTAACCGTGAAAGAATTTTTCAAATCGGTCTAGTAGTTTCGGAGCCTATTCAATTCAAACAAACATACATACAATCAAATCTTTCCTCTTTATAATATTAGCATAGACGACGACCTCTGTGGCGAAGTGGGCGACGACGGTCCGCCTGCGATGCAGAAGGTTGCGGTCGATTCCCGCCTCGGGACAAATGTTAGTACGATCTGCAGATATTTTTGTTCAGGGTGTTTTGGTCCTTTTATATACAAAATAAAAATCTAACTATGTAATGTATAATAATTAATATATCAGTCATCTAGTGAATAGATAGACCTTCGAACTCTACTAATCAAAAACTCTAATATTATTGCATACGATTGTGTGAGTTATTATATAGTTACACAATCCTATACAATGATATTAGAGTAATCAGTCACACAAACATATAAATGGTAAAAAGAAAGAAAAATATTAAGCTAAAGTAGGAACAGCAAAATGATTCATAGAATAACTAACTGTTTCGTAACTACACGCTAGCGTGTTATGAATTCAGGGAAACAAATACAATCGCCGCAGTCAATTTGTTACCAGAAATTATGTATACTCGGAATCTCTATCTGTCTATATTTATAACTCAAAGGTGACTGACTGACGGACATAGTGATCTATCAACGCACAGCCCAAACCAATGGACGGATCGGGCTGAAATTTGGCATGCAGGTAGATGTTAGGACGTCAGGCATCCGCTACGTCTGAATGTTTGTATGAAACTTTGTAAATTTTAAACCGATCGGGTTGAGACTTTGCATGCATAAAGCTACTATGACGTAGGCATCCCCTAACGCGAGCGAAGCCGCGGGCTAAAGCTAGTACGTCATAATTTCTAAAATCGAATACTCGGAAATAAATTGCGTTCATTGTACCAAAATAGGAAATTTTAAAATGTCGTCTTACCCTAATCCGAATATTGTTAATACCGAAATACTTTGATTTGAAAAATTGATTTTCTATCGGCCTCTGTTTTCCCTGCTAATTACAACCTGGGTTTTTTTGCCCAAACAGTAATCCTATTTTACAGCATTATTAAAGTGATGTTAATATAAATAATTGTAATTATTTATTATACACATCGTTTATTAATTCTTGATAATTCTATTATTATCTTCAATTAATTGGTTATTTACCTTTCTTCTATGTTTGATGGTTCAACCATAATTCATCCACCTTTTATAAACCATAAGTATTTTAAATACAAGTGTGCCTCGTGTTCCATCTGCTAATAAATAACTATAAGATTAAGCATAATGACCATTGTGCAACTGTTTTTTTGTTCATGTTTTTCTGTTTTGTTTTACTCTATCTTAGTGTGCAGTAAAGTGTATTTGTATTGTATTGTATTTTAAGACCAGTTATTACTTAGGTTTCTATGATTATGGATCCTTAGAGACTTTAATTAATAATAAGTATTTTTTAATCTGCTTACCTCGGCGCTAGATGATGCTGTGTGGATTGTCCGGCATTATTTATTTATTGTAATTGTGGTACATTCAGAACGACGGTCTCCACCTCTGGGAAGAGAAGGGGTGTCCGACCAACAAGCTTGTCGTCGGCATACCATTCTACGGACGTTCCTTCACCCTCTCCGCCGGGAACAATAACTACGGACTCGGAACGTACATCAACAAGGAGGCTGGCGGCGGCGATCCTGCTCCTTACACCAATGCGACTGGATTTTGGGCGTATTATGAGGTAATTTTGATATCGGAGGGCTGATTTGGAGGTAGATTCTCGCGCAAGACTAGATAGTGTGGATCTTTGAAGGAGGCTTTTGCTTGGATGGTATAGCGGCTAATGGAAGTCTGAGATCATGGTGAGGTGCCCTTACGCATATGTTACGTTATAATTTAATTGCTAGAAAAACCCCATAATAATTCTTTCCATCCAAAGGTTGCCTGGAAAGATCGCTTCTAAGCGATAAGGCCGCCCATTGTATTTGTCTTGTGTAATGTCTTTTGTTATGTTTGATTTCTGGTGTACCAATAAAGCATTTTTGTAATTGTATTGCCTGATTTCCGTTCCACATTGATTTCTGTTATAGCAATAGTTAACATCTATCGTGCCGAGTTTTAGGTGCGTTTAAATGAGAATAAATGAGCGATATCGGAAATAAAAGTCACTTAGCACATAATAAATGAATTCGAATAAATTTATCTAGCTTTCCACTTATCGTAAAAACATTTTCAGATCTGTACCGAAGTGGACACTGAGAAATCAGAGTGGACCAAGAAATGGGATGACCATGGGAAGTGTCCCTACGCTTACAAGGGCACGCAATGGGTCGGCTACGAAGACCCGAAGAGTGTTGAGATCAAGATGAACTGGATAAAACAGAAAGGCTACCTGGGGGCAATGACCTGGGCTATTGATATGGACGATTTCAGAGGACTTTGTGGAGAGGAAAACCCGCTGATCAAGTTGCTGCATAAACACATGAGCAGTTACACCGTGCCTCCTCCGAAGTCTGGCAACACTACTCCAACGGTGAGACAGTTTCACGGTCTTTTGTTTTACACGCCTTTGATAATTTGTTTTTAAAATTTGGTTTCGCATATTACATATATTATCCAAATACGAGTTAGCCTTCAATATATGGCTGAAATAACACACAATCTTGTTAAGTACCTACTATTGTAATAAAAAATATATTCTAGCTATGTACTATTGTAATAAAAAATATATACCTTGAGTTAACAATATTTCGTGCTATTTATCCCAACAGTAGTTTTAGTGTTGAAATTAAATCAATATAGGATGATTACATATAAAAATCGGCCTAACTTTTTCTCTAGGTTTTTGGTGTCTTTGGCTAATCTATCAACTGAAGTGACAAGCTAGATTTGGCTCTTTCATTCCATTGTTCCACGTGTAGGTTATATTAGTTCACAAAACAACGGATAAAAATCCCCAAAAACCTTAATTCTTAGAAATAAGAATCCCAAACGAACTAATAAAACCGACAAAAATTGAGTCCCCGTTATGTCGGTAATAAATCTCAGGAAAACAAATGCTAGGCCCATTACTCATGTTGGTATCTACTGTGTCAGCCGGAATGGGCGAGGCCGCCGTCGACGCCTTCGGACCTGAGCGAGGGGGCTCCAATTCCGACCACCACGACGCTTAGGCCCTCAACAGAGGCCGCGACTCAGGCCGCGACTCAGACCTCGCGACCCACCACGCAAGCGACAACCGCCGCAGTTGAGATTGACAACGACAGTGAGCAGAAGCCAGAAAAGCCTGAGGAGCCACCAACGGTAATTTGTGGTCTTGCTTGTTAAACTGGGATATATCAATTAATCATATTTTAAGGATGTACTTAGTTATGTATTAAGACAAGTATTTCAGTCATCTAGTACCCATAACACAAGCACTGCTCAACTTGGATCTGGATGATGCGAATTCTCCAGTATTATTTATTGATGTTTTTTTTTTCAGGACAATGAAATTGAAAACTCAGATGTCTGTAGTTCCGAAGAAGATTATGTGGCTGATAAGAAACATTGCGATAAGGTATGCTTGTAAAATAAAATTAATAGGACCTACCTATGCTTGTACCTCTATAACAGGTACCTACAATAAAATTAGTGCATTACCACTTTTCTTAAAAAATACTGTATAGGAGACATATCATCTTCCCAAAAACATATAATCATCATATTTATTAACCTATACAAGTCCACTAGCAGAAACTTTGGTCTGGAAGCAAAGCAAAAATACTGGAATAACGTAGAACAGTAAACAATATTTTTCATCTTTTCAGTACTGGCGATGCGTAAACGGCGAGGGCAGGCAATTCAGCTGCCTTTCAGGTACAGTCTTCAACAAAAAGCTCAACGTCTGCGATTGGCCCAACAATGTGGAACGCCCTGAGTGCAGGTCGTGAGTCGCTCGTGTGTAAGGAGCCTTATTTGTTCCATTTGTGATGAGCATCAAATGTACGCGTAATTTGATTTGTAAGATCAGTAGTAAGTAGGTAATACAATTATTTGATCAAATTGTAAGCATTTCTCGGTAGGCTAACTTTTATTTACCTACACAACAAGAACAAATTAGAACTAAAGGTTTTTATCTAAAAAATATATTTATTATTCATAGGGATATTGTTTCCAATAATGTTTACTTAATGAAGGTCAAGAATGGAATATTGTCATGTTCTATTAGATTTATTCCTTCTAAATAATGTGACAATGTTGGTTTGTAGAATAAATTTATCACAATAACAATATACGACCTGGCTATAACAGGGTATAAATAATATATTATATTTAAGGCAGTACCTCGGTACATAGTTTATAAAAAATGCACAATGTGTTTTAGTACGAAAACTTAAAAAAAAATCAAGACTGCTGTCAACAAAATTATGTTTACAGTTTTCCGTCATGACCACGTTTAGGTTTGATGAGAAAAGGTGGATCTCGAGATATAGGTAAATCAATATACTTAAACCAATTTAAATTGAAAGAGTCTACCTAATGTAAGGAGACAGTAATGTCATTTTATTCGTATTCAAGTGTTTTAATTTAGTTTAAGGCTAAGCAAACTTTTGTGTCAGTAATGAGGGCTGTTTCAATGCGACCTTTAAAAAAGTGGTTGACATAAGCTAAGATAGATGGAGCTGTATGAAACTCAGTGACAAAAATCTAAATAGAAGAAAATAGAAAATTATTTCGTTGTTACTTCGTTGTGTATGACACTTGACATTGACATTTGTGCAGCGCCACCTAGTGTCGAAAGAAAAAGCTTGATTGTTTTTTTTTAAGATTGCATTGAAAAGCCCTAATTTCTAGAGTAAATAAGAAAATTAAAACAAAAGCAAGAAGTGTCCCGATAAATAAATTCTGTCTGCGACCAACTTCGATGAAGTTACGGAAATGTTATTTATTTCAAACTTGCTGCAGCCGGCCAATTAGCGACGAGAATTTAAGTTCATTTCTTGAGTTTGTACGGTTTCTTATTTATTTTTAAGTTTAATAAATTATTGGAAAGTAACAGATTTTTATTTTACTATTTCTTTGACTATACCTACCTATTCAAAATTTTTTATGAAGATTTTAATTCATGTTTTTGGTCGAAAATAATCCACCTTACTTGAGTGACTCTACCACTCTCTTCTATGATTCGTTTTTTTAAAGTGTCTAGTCTACATTTTTTATTACTTACTCTACAATTACCTCAACTGTAAATACCAATTCGTTCTTTGTTGTAATTTTGACGCGTACTACATCAAAATAAACCCCGCAAATCTCCAGTAAAGTCCCTTCCTACACATAAGCTGTATTCAAAGGCAAAACTAACATCGCCTACGCATATGAAACTACGCCTACATTGTACTTGATATTTTGTTCATCTGTTGCTCTTTCAAGTTATGTAGGCGTCCTATAAAATGTTATTTGAGCATATTTAATGCTAAGTTGAGCATAATAGCTTGATAGTACTTTATAAATAGTCGTGCAGTCAGCTTTAGCTCAGATAAGATAATATTAGTAGCTTTGAATGAATGAAGAATTACATAATTGTAAGGAGACGACACACATAAAAACAGCAAACAGCAGTTGGAGAAGTCTCGCATTTTTTTGTTCATAATTATGATATATCTCTCTAGTAGGAGCCAAACTGATACTAAAATCAGAGACAGAAAACTTTTTATCACATATTACATGCATATTACATTAATAAATACAAAAGTTTGGACACATACATGGATGTTTGTTATTCTTAAAAATTATAAAACGGATCGGGCTAAAATATTGCATAGATCTAGTCCTACTAAGACTGGAAGAGGTTTTTTATAAAACAGGTTTATCCCTCAGATCTGTTTCCATGGGGTGGAAATACCTAACTTTCAAAGGTTTTCATCAAAATAATTTGTGCAAAACTGTGGGCAAAAACTTGTTATGAATAAGAACCTAAAACGCATAGAGTCATTCAAGTGAGACTCTACCAGTCTATTTTTATAATTTCGCTCTAAAAAGATCCACAATATATTTTAAACCAAAGAGTTTTGAATATTTTTGAGCTAACACAATGTCAACCCATTATTTAGTAAACCTAATGAATACCCGTAAAATATAGTACTAATAATAAACAGCTTTGATTACGAAGAATGTCTAAATCTTCAACATTATTCCGTGAATACGGTCCATCGGGGGGCCCGTGTTGCTCTATGCGTGAATATGATACGTGACTGAGCTATGAAATCAGTAATTCTAAAACAAGACAATCTCCAAATATTTAATCACTATTATTTATAGTAATACTGTGTTCTGAGTAGTTTCATATTTTGTAGTAAAAACAATAAAAAAGCAAAAACTTGGGCTCGTCCGGGATTTGAACCCGGGACCTCTCGCACCCTAAGCGAAAATCATACCCCTAGACCAACGAGCCGATGTAGCATAAGTCGAATTTAAGAAAATGTCTGTGCGTGCTCTCTGCTCCACCTACTTTCAATTCTAAAGTATGTTTATGACGTCTACAAGGTCATCGACACTTATTTGAGCTTCGGTAAGCAAAATAGAAGCGCTTAGCTTAGCACGTCGTATTAAGCGTCCGATAGAAGATATAGATTAGGAATTTAAATAGTTCAAAAAACATTGCCTGGAAAATAATTTTCAAAAGATTTATTGTGCTTAGGTCGAAACGACGTGTGACCCAAGAACTGGTCAGTATCTGGTACAGCGCATCAGCATTGCCATACAGCGAGGCAAGGGAGGTATTTTCCTACTGAAAATCCTTTGTTACAGGATTTTCAGTAGAAAAATACCTCCTATTATATCAAAAAGTGATGACGTGATCAGAACCATTAATCACAATATCTGTAATTATTGAGGGTAGACTCATCGTGTTTATTCAATGTCATCTACGACATGGCAGCGTGTTGGTCTTCTTCTAAGTCGTTACAATAATGACAGAATGGTCGTGGTCATCATATCAGGGGTCAGGTGGTGGCAGGGGTCACAATCCGGCGCTATCCTCTCGCACCGCTGCGTTCCTGGTACATTTATATTGGGGATCGTTTAGTGCAGCTGTAATTTTGTCCGTCCAGTGCATTTATGATCTACTGCGAGATCTTATGTCGTAAACCTTGGACCACAAGGCATTTCACAGATGCGTCCTCACGGCGTAAAACATGCACCTGTAGTGTGTAAACTTAGATCCGCAGTAGATCTGTCTGTACTGTATCCATGAATTATCAAATGAGCTAGCTCATGCAAAGCTTCGCTTACCGGGATAATAAGTAGCCGTTTTTCCCCGAAAAACTGTTATTCTTTATTCCAAATTTCACTTACATCGGTTCAGCCGTTTAGGTGTGACCAGATACCTAACAAACATACAGAATTACTTTCACTTTTATAATTGAGTATGTAAAGCTATCAATGAAATTTCTATGTAGCAGAGCAGTATTAGATATTTGGCAGATTGATGCAAAATCTACCCTAATGTGAGCTGAATAACAGTTAGTCGATGAAGTCAAATAACTTATTGAACCACTAAGCAATAATGATATAATTAACCCTTCTAACCACACAATTAAATTAACCCTGGGGCGAATTCTGGTCAGCAATTGATTTATGATAACATTGGTAATTTGGTAGCGTCGCAGAATCATCTATCATCATCATCATCATCACCAGCCTATAATAGTCCACTATTGGACATAAGCCTCCCCTAATGAGCGCTATAGATGGCATCATTATTTGGGGGTTATTGCCCATAATCCCCACTAATCAGAATCATCTATAGATGAAAGAAACTCTAGAGCTTATCTATTTGCACGGAAAGCTTAATATAATATCAGTAACTTTGATGAAAATGTAAAAAAAATATATAATTCGAAGATGATATCATTGTTGGTGAAGCTATAGATTTATTCTGAAGAATTGAATTCGGTCCATGACTAGTAATAGGTACTTCACAAACGTTCACTTACACACACATAGATACACACACCCATAAAAGCGGCTAATGATCGGTATAGGTAATTCTGGATTGTTCGAGAAGCGAGTTTTGGAACGCTAGTTGTGCAAAATTGAATTGAAAGCAAATATTTAATTCCGTAATCGTAATACGGATCGAGGATAAGTTGTAACTTTTATATACAGCTGAGTTGGCATTCATTTTGCTGAGTAGAGCACTGTTTAGTAGAAATGCTTTTTGGATATGAGAAATGAAGATTAAGTCATGAATAAAAATGATAAATATATTAAGTACAGACAAAATACTTACATTTGATACGGATTATATTCGTAAAACAAAATATTATTGCATAGGTAGCTAGAGAGGACTCAAGTGACAATGTTTCCACACTAGGCTGAGCCTGTTTTGTGGGAACTAATATAATTAATAACAGATAAAAAAAGGCTCCAAAATTAAAATAAAAATTTATAGATAAATTATTCTAAGATTTTTGTTATGCATAAGCCCGTACTCAGGGTAATGTCTATGAAGTTAAATAGAGAGAGAGAGAGAGAGTAGCGGGTTCAAGTCCCAAATATTATTTAATTTGCTATAAGTAAATAAAATAAATATAATCTAAAATATTAAACTCTGTCAGAAAAATAAAAGGATTAGGGACTTTTAACAATAGACTTTCGGTTTCATAGTATGAAACAAAACTCTTTGTTTCATACGATGAAACCGAAAGTCTAGGTACTCACCTAACTAGGTTTTAGCACAGGATTTTCATTGGACCACAGAATATAGTTATGTAAATCTTATGAAAATTAATATATGTTTTTATTTTAGTCGGATTTGGTCACAATCACAACTTATATGTAGATTGATGAGTAGTTTTGTAGTTTTCGTTGTTCATTTATTAATAACTGTCATAGGTTAGGTCACATTCAATATTAAATTACATCATAACATCATCAATGTCTCACCACAATACATGTATGTTTAGCAATATTAGTAATATTAGATTTGATCCTATTAGAACTCTAAATGGAAAAACTATTTTGAAAATAGGTTCAGTCTTCAGAGTTCGCGCATCAAACTGCGCATAAGCTGAGCGGGAAATCTCCCGCTCAAACGCTAGTAGGGCTAAGGTTTTCACGGGCGCAGTTACCCGCCAAACCGCTGGCGATTCCCGCGCAAAACTTCCAAGGAATTCGGAATTTAAATCATGACATTGATAGGTGAAAGTGTGACTTGAGTGTTCTATTTTGTTTTTTTTTTCTCGGAATAAAAAGGTTCGAGAAAATAAGTTTTATGTTGACTGATAAAATAAAAACCTAATTTCATGATGATCAGTGAAATTATGTAGTTTATGAATGAAAAGTGCTTTTGTTTTTGTGAAAGTTACAGTTGGCTGCAGGTCCTTGTTATTATCAGGTCAGTAAATTTAATATTCACTTACTAGTTAAGTATTAACGACCAAAATAATAGTTTGTTAGGCTATTTACCGTGCGTTCTGTTTATTATTATTAAACATACTGAAATTATTTATTATGAATAATTTATAAATATAAGACACGTATCATCATCAAATTAAGCACGACTATAACATTGACCGAGAAAAAGAACTTAATTTTAAATTTGTACAAATATAGCGTATCACGTTTTTACTTAATTAATTGAAAATTTTATCATGCAATGTAAGGATGTAGGTATTATTTTAATAAGCAAGAAAGATCCCACCAGTGCCTATTTTGATTTTCTCATAAATGTTAAACAAATAATTTTTCTTAAATTATTGGAAAAAAATTAAGTCTACCGACAGCACAAAAACATTACCTTAATCTTTCTGAATGTGACAAAAACACTTCAAAAGCTAGTTTGCTGCAAATCGCTTTTATTTCCTTCCAATGAATATGCAACGTTGTGGGATCCAAGATGGCGCTCAATTTGATTCAAAACCTATAAGGTGACCTTTTTCGCAATCTAACCTTCCCTTTATAAAATTATAGGTAAGTAATAAACGTATTTTGGTTGCTATTTGAGCGTAGATATTCGAATTTTAATAACAAAATTGTGTTGTACCTTCTATGTATGCGTGTGCATTTTTTAAGGCTTATCTAGATAATCAATAATAAAGGTCAATGTAGAGGTTAATAACACATTTTTACAAAAACTCGTTCACCGAATTAATCATCATCATCATCATCATCACCAGCCTATAATAGTCCACTGCTGGACATAGGCCTCCCCTAATGAGCGCCATAGATGGCATCATTATTTAATTAATCGAATTAATCGCCTGTTGATAATTATAAGGGTCATAATGCTAGAATACCAATTGTAACCCTATATCGTTTTAGAAGTGTTTTTTTGTAACTGGGAAATCGTTTCTTTGAGAAAACACATCTTTGTTGATGCAATCGATTATGTCAAAGATGTCAATAAAATCTGGTTCTGTTTGTCTATGTATTTTTTACTATTTCTAACCGTACTACTACACTAATATTACTAGGGGTATGTACGTACAGTACATATGTTTTTTTTATACCACCAAGGAAGGATGAATCCCGCCTGAAGCAAAGAGGTATGTATGTTTGTGACTCTTTTACGCTTAAACCATTCAAAGGAATTTACAGTTAAGGGAAGTCCAGAATAGTTTAAGCCCTGGCTTAGCACAGGCTGTTTTTGATTTTGGAAAAGAACAATATTGTCGTGTTGATGATCAATTTAAATAAAAACTCTTTTACCGTGGCCGCGCGGGTAACACCGCGGGCGCAGTTTAACAAAAGCAGTTCGTCAATTTAGTCTATAAAATTGATAAATGTACATATTCAACCCCTTAACTTAATAGAGAACCGTTATTCATTGTTGAAAGTAAATGAGAGCGGCGCTAATGTCCTGAATGGTGTCTAATGGGCCAAGTTTGTGCCGAACTGAACGCCATTATATTGCAGTTAGCAACTTCTACTCGTAGGCACGTCAATGTCCCGTTTCTAACTATGATAGGTATTGGACGGAATTATTATAGTAGGCACTACATTTTGAGTCTCAAGAGGCACATGAACAGTCGTATGTGCTTTAATTAGGGTTAAAATTAGGTAATTTATAGAAAAAGAATAGCTAAGTACGTATTTAGTATTCTTTCATGTCTCGGTAGGATACAACAAAATTATATAAACAAAGTAATTTTCTCCTCAAAATATCGACGCTGGAAATTTGAAATGTCGTAAGGGACAAACCTATGCTTTACAGGAGAGCAAAAAAACAAAATTTGTTCTTTTAAAACGTCACAACTTTGTCATTTTTTTTTCTATTGAGATGCTTTTTAGACAGAATGTTTTAAAATTAATTGATTTATAGCTAAATATAACTTTAACCTCGTTAAACTCAATAGTTTAAAAGATGATGTCCCTTACACTTTGAAATTTAGGAAGAGGTGTCCCTTACACATGGATATTTTTGAAGAGGTGTCCTTTACGACGTAAAATTTTTTTTTATAACCTTAGCTAATGAAAATAATTTTGTCGTAACTACCCGAACTGCCTTGTTCATGCTAGCATTTTATGTTGTACAGTTAAGAAATGTATAGGAAAATGTAGTGATCGTAAACAATAATGATATAATTTTTTTAGAAATAGTTTCGTTAATGAAGCCTAATACCGAAACCTAATTAGATTAAGGATGTAGATCACGAAAAACGAATATTAATAGGTTAGTTGTACTTTAACTGACAAAAGAATAACAATGCTCACAATCAACAAATGAAACAGTTATTACCACTGAATTATTAATATAATTATCTTTAAATTAGCTGACGTTTCGAGATGAAAGTTGAGCTATACACGATGATAGTTGAGCGATACACGTGCAGGAGGCAAATCTCGATTAAGGGATCTCAAAATCATCTTAAGACGTCAGCTAATTTGACGATGACAGGAACCTTAAAACAATTTTCATTTAAATTCTTAACAACCACAATTACCTAGGCACTATAATTTATAATTATCTTTTTGTAATTCATGCTCATCTTCCTAATAATCATAATCATCTTATAAACAATATTATTTCTAACCATATTTTCATAATTCACGCTCATTTTCCACGTCTGTATCGTTTAATTCATCTGGCACCCCAGAATTATACGGAAGATTAAGGTATTCTGCGTGAAACCGTTTTGGTATTGTTCCATTGTCGCATAAACGTTTCAAATCTTTGCACTTTGCTGCAGAAATGGGTTGCGGTTGTTTATATAAAGCATAGGTTTCAACTCAATTTCTTCAGTTCCATCCTGGTTTTGCGATGTTGACTCCTTTATATTCACTTTGGACTTCCCCTTCCCCTTACCCTTCCCTTTTCCCTTTTTGCCCTTTGCTTTTCCATCATCTGTTGAAGATTTTTGATGTAGTTGAAACTCATGAGCTTCAGCTTCCTCTTTCATTGAATATTTAACAACCATTCGGACACTCCTTTTTAAAAGTTTCTGAAGAAAATTCTTACTTAACCTTAAAAGTTTTAGTTACTTTTAAATGGAACTGAAGAAATTGAGTTGAAAGCTTTATATAAACAACCACAACCCATTTCTGCAGCAAAGTACAAAGATTTGAAACGTTTATGCGACAATGAACCGATACTAAAACGGTTTCACGCAGAATACCTTAATCTTCCGTATAATTCTGGGGTGCCAGATGAATTAAACGATACAGACGAGGAAGATGAGCGTGAACAAAAAGTGTAACAAAAAGATGATTATTAATTATAGTGCCTAGGTAATTGTGGTTGTTAAGAACTTAAATGAACATTGTTTTAAGGTTCCTGTCATCGTCAAATTAGCTGACGTCTTAATATGATTTTGAGATCTCTTAATCGAGATTTGCCTCCTGCACGTGTATCGCTCAACTATCATCGTGTATAGCTCAACTTTCATCTCGAAACGTCAGCTAATTTAAAGATAATTATATTAATAATTCAGTGGTAATAACTGTTTCATTTGTTGATTGTGTTCATTGTTATTCTTTTGTCAGTTAAAGTACAACTAACCTATTAATATTCGTTTTTCGTGATCTACATCCTTAATCTAATTAGGTTTCGGTATTAGGCTTCAATAACGAAACTATTTATAAAAAAATTATATCATTATTGTTTACGATCACTACATTTTCCTATACATTTCTTAACTGTACAACATAAAATGCTAGCATGAACAAGGCAGTTCGGGTAGTTACGACAAAATTATTTTCATTAGCTAAGGTTATAAAAAAAAATTTTACGTCGTAAGGGACACCTCTTCCTAAATTTCAAAGTGTAAGGGACATCATCTTTTAATACTTAGATTTACGACGTTGCTAAAAGCTACATTAACAAAACTTGACCCATACGACTCAAAAATTTTACTACAATTTCACTTACGACAAAACAATTTGACTTCATACTTCTTTATTTGAAGAGATATCAAAATTTTAAATATACAGATCGATAGAGCACAAAATTTCCAGTTGAATGGTATAAAAATGTCCCTTACGACAAAATGTCCCTTACGACATTTCAAATTTCCAGCGTCGATATACTCAAAAAAAATTACACAAAGGGATAGAAAAGCCTTAACTTATCGATTTATTAATTCAATAAATATACTTTCGAACGAACTTTCATAACGAATTTGCCCGTGAAAATCTGAAAAGGGTTCTGTCTATAACCCTAAACGTTATTTTTGCGAGGGTCCGAAAGGTGTTAACTGTACGATATTATACCTAAGTACCTTAAACCATTGGTGTACCTACACGGGTTAACGGCTCTTACCCTAGTTTTATTTATTTTTCTCCCTTTTTTATTTTTTCAAGGTGAATTTCGTATCTCTCAGGCCTTCATAGGCCTGATTTTGATCGGTAGCTTTTGCATATTGATGTATTCATGTCATATTTCAGTGAGGAATTTTATAAGTGACCGATACCTATCTTATTGTAAAACATAATAACACTATGTGGCTCTATGTTCTTTCAATATAATCTTTATTTTGGTTTCATTATGAAACCTTCTTTAAGTCCGCTATCCCAACTCCTCGGTGACCACATAATCGAAGGAAGTAGATTAAAAAAAATCCATGCAGTGTACGCTGAATCGACTCCCGTTGTCTATTTGTCCGCAGTCCGACTCAGTTTCGAACAGGTATTAAAAAAACAGTTTGTTACATTATTGAAGTTTTCATACAGTGTATAATATATATAGTGTATAATTCTAAGTGTATTATTTTAGTAATGTATACGCAATAACTCATGTTTTATTTATATAAATTTATCTATAATAACGATCACAAAACTTCACTTTAGAAATGACCCTGTATAGTGTAATCAGTTCGATCTAGTCGCCGACGTACGACCGTATTGTACCGTATTGTAATCAGTTCGATCTAGTCGCCGACGTACGACCGTATTGTACCCCATTGTAATTTCGGTTTGACACCCGACAGTCGATCTTTTTACCCCGCTTGTAACGTGGCAAGGTTAGCTTTCAGAAGCTTTGTACATTTATTTGTTGTATATGTATAACTATTGGTGTATAAGTCTAAGTAATGTAGGAGTTGAATGCTTCTTCATAGTTAACTAGGTAGGTACATATTTTTATATATACTGAGCTTACGGATATTTCAAATTACGGTTTAAGTAAATAATCTATAGCTAGATTATTTATATAAGTACTTAATGTAATACATAAATAATTTTTAAAAAACTACACAAACAAGCGCCGCCTAGCCATTTATTTATTTCGCATAGATACATTTTAGTACCTAAACATAGAAAAGTAACTTTTTACCACTCCTTTAAATTAAAATAACAAGAAAAGAAACAAATTAGAACTTGTATTTACAATTGTAGCAATTAGGCTAGCTGCAGACTGTTGATGCAAATAATATACAGGAAGCTCAACTGTTCCATTTCCATACCAATCGGAAGGGTCTCCAAACGCTGGCTTGTCCTCATATACCAACAATGCTGATCTGCTACGCCACAAACTCACCAGTTCTCGGGTCACCCGTCGCTTTGACCAGACGCTCGCATTTTTTTTAAAACCTGGAGATACTCGTTACCCAACGAATGCTATAATAGACGTTGAAGTCGAAACTTAAGGTTTCGACTTCAAGGGGAGCAACGTCTATTTTTAACCGTGCAAGCATTCCACAGATACCGATTCAAAAGCTTTGAAACCAAACAATTTCCACTTAGTAAAGCTATAAATAAGCGCCAGCAAGATATAAGCTGTTCTTGCGCCATTTGCTCCAGGCAACACTTTGTTCTGCACCCCTATTCATTTCATCGCAACAGCAAACATGGAAATGGTTTTGTGTCGTTTTTCCCGCAAAACTAAAAACGGGATTGCTGACTTCGTTTGGTATTAGCAAACGAGAGATTTTGGGACACTATCGCTCAATAAACATCTTAAAATTACATCTTAAATTATGTTGACAAATTAGGGGAGCCATATTTCCAGCAGTGGACTAGCATGGGCTGATGATGATGTTGATGTTGATGAATAAAGTCTTAATATTCATAACGGCATATTATTTAGCATCCTCTGCATTATTTTGGGTTTTCCAATATTTCGGCATGATTTGCATCAATGAACAGGAATGGCAAAATGTGCCGAAATATTAGAATATTCGAAATAACCTAAATGGCGGTAATTATTGCGTTATTAATGTTCCTACTACTTCAAATGCTTTATTGTACATCAAAAAGGACATTACATAAGACATACAACGGGCGGTCTTAGAAGCGCAATGAATGTACTCGTAATAAGCGACTTAATTGACAAAAATTAATTAGTATAGATTTACTTGGTTCGTGGTTATAGGTCAGGTAGGTATTAATTACCATTTTACGTGTATTATAACTTTGACAGAGATCAACTCAAACCTAGGGCTATAATAACCAATTAGATAACTTTCAATTTGGAAAGTCATTTAAAAGGCCTTTGAACTTATCACGATGACTGTTTGAAATACCTACTTGAACCAGTCACCTACTCATCACGGGAACGGGTTGCCAACAACGCTACTAAGTCTAATTGACCACTCATAAATATTTGTAATCACCATACATAGTGCGTGTATTTGAACAAGTATTAATTGGGTACACTACACACTTACATTGATATTTGCAACAGTCTGCTTTTAACTCAATTGTTTAAATCGTACATACTAGTTCTAATTTGCTATAATTTCTTTATGAATAAAAGTGTTACCCTTATTTAAAAATGTTACGAAATACTTAACATTTTCAATACGAAGATTGTTTTCTAGGGTAGAATAGACTATAACGACATCGAATCGTCATAGATTGTTTATTGAACTTGTAGGAATTTAAAGGTATTTTGTAATTCGGTGATAAGTTGACGTAATTTTTACCGTGCTTTCCCCGTGGTTGACCTACGGACAAGTATTTTGCAAACTCATTTATCAAATCATTTATGCCCGTTTGGTACTTCTAGGTAACAAAGTTGTCCGATAAACACATTAAAAACTCTCGAAAAACATAAAACTCGCGTTTAAAAACCAATAACCCTCGAACGTCATTTGTTTTTCGTTCGAAACTTCATCGTTAAATCCGTGCCATGTTTAGATAAACTCAATTGGAGGCGTTATTTTAATCGAGAATCGATTACTTATCTGTGGTAGGTAATCACTCAAAATGAGCTCGCTCGGCTTCTAGTAATTGTTAATTAAAAATTGTTGTATAATGCAAGCTTTAAAACAACATCTAATTAATTAGTTATAACTTAAATGGCCAATAGTCAGCGGATGGTATGAAAGGAAAATCCTGCCAAAGCGTTTCCGTGTAAGCCAGAATGGCAGAATGAGCTCGTATGTCGCAATGCACGCCTTGTTCAGATTAAATCATATAAAAAAGAGTTAACATACTTAATTTTCGAATAAAACGATGAAGTTTCAAACATGCATCAACCGGCAGTTAGTAAAATCCGTTGCGTACGATGATGATGAGTGACTTGCTTCTTCTCTCTGGAACCTTCGACTTTTCTTTAAAACTGTAAAAACTTGGCCAACGGCCACTCGCGGCAAGTTGGCAATTTGCAACTTATCGCCAGATGTTGTTCAATTGAAGTCGCCTCTGAAGAGGATCCGGGGCGGCTTGAATAGTAGTTTCCGCTGTGGTATTGTCATTTTAGAATGGCTAATGCTCTTTACTGCAAATGCTGTTTAGGCAACGCCGCTTAAACTGAGTTAGGAAATGGAATTTGGAAATAATGTGCATACTTATGTTTTGTCGCGGTTTGTTGTTGTTATAGCTGGACATTTCGGAGTAAACATTATTTTTTATCGTGTTTTGAAAGAACCAAGTTTTTTCTTGAATGTTTGATTCATTTGTTTTATTTTCGGATTAGGTTTTTTTCTGCATTATGAATGGTAGCGGGTAAACCACGAATCTAGTTTGTGTATGGATACTTAAAACATTTAATCTATAATGAGGGAAATCTATACTTAAAAAGGATTTTTCTTCAGTGCCGTGTCAATATAATGAAGCAAGCCCAAAACATGGATTTTTGATATCAAACTTTTCTTCTTTAGACTCACAAAATAAGCACTTAAATAGTCCATTTTCAAAATGTACATTATTATAAAATTTAAAGAGTGAGAAAGAAGTGAAAAAGAAAGCCTACCTACATTCATATAAAACCTAGATGTCTAATACATTTATATAAATAGACACCTATTCATACACTGTGCTGAAGCACATAGCCTTATAAGATTGTTTACAAGGTGATTGCTTAGTATTCTTAAGCTGAAATAACTCCATAATAACATTACTGAATAATCTCGCGAAGATTTATTCCTGTTAGGGTGTCACCCTAGATGGAGAGTCATCGGTATGTATGCGAGCGAGCTCCGCCTTGGCATAATGCCAAATTATTTTTTGCCAATTTTTGTCGTTCTAAGGAATAAATCAAACGGGAGGTCAGATATCAACACTATTGCATAAAATCACAATATCGCAGTTCGGTTCCGTATGATTTAGAGGGTGTGTGAAAACAGGACGGAAGAGACGCTGGATGTTGTTTACGATGTTTTTATGAGAGATTGCGATATATTGCCTTTGTGCATGCACGCACATGCGATATAGAAATATATCATTCTACATAAGAGTGAATAGGGTGTTTTTATTAATCCGTGATACGTAGTCGGCCAAATCGTCACATTTCAGGTGCGATTGTAGGAGGAAAAGGAAATGAACAAAACACTGACCGTGTTTTGTTCATTTCCTTTTCCTCAGAACGAATTTATTGGGTCTACTGGAAATTCGCATGGACAAAACCGTTTCTCAGCGATAAGGCCTTTGTAACTTTGCATTTGCAATTAGCACAGATTTTAATGTCTATTTATAATAATTTATTTTGTTTGTAAAATAAAGAGTTTTATTGTTATTTCCCAAGTGTTTGCTCGACGATCTGTTTCACTATAAACAAGTACGACAAGAGCGAGTGTAACTCGCGCGCCGAGGGTTTTGAACTTTTGTCGTTTAGGTAGGTACGTATATTGACGACCTATTAGCGCGGTGGGCTTACAAACGCAGGAGGTTGCGGTTTGATTCCCGCCTCGGGACTAATATTTTTAAGATCTGCAGATTATTTGTTCGAGTGTTCTAGTCCTTTTCTACGTACACAAAAATAAATCATCTAATGTGATACTTATATAATTATACTTTATTAAGTATAACAGCTATCGTAGTAGTACGAATTACACAAGCTTGCTTAGCTTGTCGCTAAATGATGTTTTGTGGATTATCCAGGATACATTACTCTTCTCATATTTTTTTGGAGCACGGTGGAATTCATTAATTCAATAATCTTATTATCTAAATATTCTTCGAGCGCAGTGGAATACATTGAGTATGGACTTTAAAATTTTGAGAACAACGGTTTTGTGGCGCTGTGGAACTACTACCTATTACAGTTACTACAGAGATTAGTGGGTAGGTAAGTGGGTTGGTACCTACAATTATTTTTTCGACTTTTTTCTACGTATTTTCACTAAGTATGAAACTTAGACGATTTTTAAAACCTGTTTTGAATTGTCGAAATCCATACCTTTGATTTGATATTGCTCTCAATGAAATAGCCCCCATTGTATGAAAATTCGTTTTTTGACCATATTTCTAAAAGTATTGTTTTTACAGACTTCTCTATATTTTTCCTGTAAAATATAGATCTATATCTACAAACGCTTAGTACATTTTATATAGATCACTCTGCTATCTTCGGAGATAGAGGGGGGGGGGGAACGGTCAAATTTTCGACCTTTTTCGAAATATTTCGAAAAGTATAAAACCTATCGAAATTTCAAAAACTGCATTAAAATGTACAACCTGATACCTTTCATTTGATACCCAACTCGGGGGGGTAGTCACCCCTTTAGAAATTTTTCCCGCCCTTTTTTGACCATATTTCAAAAAGTGTTATATTTTCAGACTTCTCTATATTTTTCCTATAAAATATAGATCAATACCTACAAACACTTGGTACATATCACGTCGATCGCTTTGCAATCTTCGGAGATAGGGGGGGGGAATGGTCATTTTTTTGACCATTTTCAAAATATTTTAAAAAGTATAAACGTGTACCTTTCATTTGATACCAATTTCGACTTTGTAGGTCGTATTTAAAATTTCGATTTCAAAATTTGTATGGAAAATCTTCATTTTTGTTTTTCATTTATTTTTCTATAAATATGTGCGGGCGCACAAAATGTATTATTATTTCAAATTTCAAGTTAATAGCTGCTGTAGTTTCTGAGATATTAAGGATTCAAAACACAAAACAGACCCAAAGCGATCCCATAAGGGTTTTGCAACCGATGGCAAAACCCTAAAAACACTCCAAACCAAATTATTACTGAAAACTATCCCACAAAATCACATTTCTTGCTCGAAAATACATATTTTCAGCAACAAAACTGAAAAGGTCAAACGTGCAATGCTTTACAAGGACTCCGTAACTTACACAATTGAATATTCTTCTCGTAACTCAAACGTATTTGTATGAGTAGGGATGGGAGTTGTATGCAGCAGTGTTGAATTGGGACCGTGAGATGTATGAGGCCATTAGGGCAGGTATGAAGAGGCAACAAGTCAACTGTATTGTTGTTTTTAGGTGTAAAGTTTTTTATCGCACAGTAATCAAACGAAACTCAGATTTAAGCACGTCTTAAGTGGCTAATTTTTTCATTGAAACTGTCAAAAAAGTTACAATTTGAATGCCGCTTCAATGAAGTTTTTTTCGGGCTGTTTGAGTATTCGGACATAAAAACAAATTCGTGTATCTATACTAATATTATAAAGAGGAAAGATTTGATTGTTTGTTTGTATGTTTGTTTGTTTGTTTGAATTGATTATGCTCCGAAACTACTGGACCGATTACAAAAAATCTTTCACCATTAGAATCCTAAATTTTCCGTGATGAACATAGGCTATATAATATTTTCAAAAAAGTTAGAGATCCGCATGAAAAATTCAATAATTGAACCGTGCGCTATATTCAACGTCTTTTTCTATTATGGCGCGTCAGAATAGAAAAAGAGGTTGAATATACCTATAGCGCTCTATGCTTGCTTTTTCTCTACGGCCAGTGTCAGTTATGGAGTGTCGAGTCAATGTCAAAAATCCCAATGCTGTTAGAAAAAGTAAGGGATCCGTATGAAAACTGTGAAACTCATCGTGTTAGTGTGTATAATTTCTGAAATTTTTGTTTAATACCCGTGCGAAGCCGGGGCGGGCCGCTAGTATCTCATAAAAACAATAAACGTGGAGGTATTAAACAATACACAGACGAAGGCTTTCCGCTTGTAGGTTATCGCGGTGCCGTTATTGATATTGTACCTGCCTATTGATGAAATTCCGGACGGTAGACATGTTTCTTTTTTAGAACCACATCGATACAAAATGTTATATAAATAGTATAGAAAGCTCATTACGTAGCTCGTACACCAGGACAAAGGCATTGGAAAATATTAAAATACCTAATGGAAGAAAATATTTTTTCATTTTAGCTTTGAAGACCCAAAGTCCGTAATATTGTCTCGTATTGTTTCCAAAAACAATGCGGAAGCTGTGTGCTTTTAAGTTTGAGTCACTTTGTTGAGAGCTTTAACTTTATTTTGAGTTTGTTCTCTAAGAATAAAACACAAACTTAACAGGCGTATTTTACGCTGATTAATTAATCAGGTGAAGATGAGACTTGTTTAGTGAGATTTCTTAAGTTGAATTGACGTTGACGAGAGATTCGATCATTGAGAACTGAAATTAAAGAGTACTAACTTCGTTTGTATGTTGCAGTTGAGGAGGGATAATTTGGGTAAATACATCGTAGGCATCATATTAAGTCTTAATCAGGGTAGCCTGTGATTGGGGTCACTAATCCATATTTATAAAAGGGCAGAAACTGATACAAAAGTCAAGTAATCTTTGGAACGGTACAAGAGGCTACGAGGCTGGAATTTGAAATATTTGATGAAATTCGGTCATGTAAGTTCTAAGTCTTTGTCGTTCAACCAAACGTCATATAACCAATTAAAACATAAATATAGACGAACATAGCACTTCTTTTTTTGAAGTTGGTTAATAACAGAGCTTCTCCAAATTTTTATTGCCAGTGGAAAAAAGCCGAGAAAACATTTCCTTTTTCCTTTTAACATTTCTGTCAATATTCACAAATTGATATGACATTTTAACTGTCTACATTTAGTTACAAAGTAAATTACAATTAAACAACCAAATATATAAATGTATACTTAACAATTGAAACAATTAAGCTAACTGGAGACTGTTGCAAACAAACTATAGGTAGAATAACTGATCCATATCAACACCAGTCGGATGTGTCCCCAAGATGCTGGCTGCATTTTATATTTTTCATTTACAAAAATACTGGCACAATTTATAACAAAGGAGTATAATAAATATACCATATATAACTATCGGTCCGCCCCGGCTTCGCACGGGTATTAAACAAAAATTTAATTTTTCATACGGAAGCTTAACTTTTTTTTTAAATATTCTATAACCTATGTTCATCACGGAAAATTTGTAATGGTGAAAGAATTTTTCAAATCGGTCCAGTATTTTCGGAGCCTATTCAATTCAAACAATCAGTTAAATCTTTCCTCTTTATAATATTAGTGTAGATATAGACTAAAGCACAGAACTACTGAGACAAAGTGTAAAGAACTTTCAATCTTTTCATGTGGCATGTGTAGATCGATAGGCGCCACGAAGACCGATAACATTCCAAGAAGCGGTGAAGTCGCCGTCACTTCACCATTCATCGGATACAAGGAACTTATTAATATTAATAGACTTAGGGTGAATGGCGTGTTCTAAACATAGAATATAGAATTTAAGAGGACCTACTTTGTTCTAGTATTAAACGACTACATAAAAGAGGCTTTTTTAAAAAGCAAGATTTGTCAAAGCGTTTATTACTCGCGCGCCGCGGTTTTTTAAACTGGTTTCGATCATGTAGGTAATATATACACATAATGTGTATAATATAACATACTGGACTATATGTACCAGTTCCTTCGGAGATTAGGGAGTAGGTACCTACTGATAATTTTTACGACTCTTTTCAAATTAATCTTGAAAGGTTCTGTGTGTTCTATTCGGTTTCTGATAAATAATCTACTAATACGAATTACGAAATATTAAAAGTTTTAGGGTAGTGTTTTATTAAAAAAAGTTTTCTAAAAAGAAAATACAAGGTTTAATAATGGGATTCATAAAAAATACCATTACCTAGGTCTTTTTAAAATTCATAGTATAGATTTTATTCAAAGAGGACAGATTATATTTTTTGTTTTATTGAAGGCTCCGAAACTAATGCACCGATTTGAAAAATTCTTTCACTATTAGAATCCTACATTATCCCTGATAAACAATGGATATAATATTTTCAAAAAAAGGATCCGTTGAAAACTTTAATAATGTACAAAAATTTACACGTTGAGAACGTGTAAATTTTTGTACTAAATAAAGGCTTATGTCTCTTAAAATGAAGACTACGACTGCTATCTAAAATAGAATTACTTATTCGAGTTCTTGCCTTCATCACATTTGAACTTTGCACATACAATTATCTTCACGAACATTGCCAGCTTTATCTGCGGAGGGGATTTTCTTTGTATTTCCAGCAAAATCGGGTCAGTGAGGTTTAATTTGAGAAAACCGCTTTTATTTTTTACGAGTCTTGTTTAAAACTGAAGCTATATCATGATTTACAAAAATGAATAAATAGTAAATAAATAAAACTTTTTAAACTTTCACGATTTGTTGACATATTAAAGAATATTTATCGGGTATTTATCGCGTACCTTTTGTTTTATTTTCCCCTACGTTTCCATCGCGTTGCAGCGATCGTGGTCGTAATCGTGGAAACGTAGGGGAAAATAAAACAAAAGGTACGCGATAAATACCCGATAAATATTCTTTAGTAAATAAATAATGCTGGACAATCCCCACAGTATCATGTATGTAGGCCTAAGTTGAAAAAATGTTGTTTTATGGTTATTACATGATTTTTATATAAAACTAGCGGTCCACCGGTCGAGTATTTAACAAAAATTAAATGTTTCATACGAAACACTTTGTTGATAATATTTATGTAATATTACAATCATCAATACTCGCCTATTTTCATCACGTAAAATTTTGTATTCGCATGGTGAAAGAGTGATTCAAATTGGTCCAGTAGTTTCGGGGCCTATTCAATTCAAACAAGCAAACAATCAAATCTTTCCTCTTTTTATTATTAGTATAGACATAGATTAATTTTTGACATACACAAATCATCGTTTTATATCGTTACTAGCGACCCAACCCGGCTTCGCACGGGTGCATTGCAGATATTTACTCATTTTATACATTTTATTATGCATCCTTCCTTTTGAATCACTTTATTTATAAAAGAAGCCATTATCAAAATCCGTTGCGTAGTTTTAAAGCAAATATGCTTTAAAACTACGCTTTTCCCTATAGGGAAAGACAGATCGTGGGAAGCGACTTTGTGTTATGTAGTGAAAAGACCTTACACCAATTTAATGGATCAATCACTTAGTGGTGTCTAATGAGGCGCGAAAGCATCCTTGGAGGCAACAATACCGTTTTTAAATAGAACACGAACCTTCACAAAATATATACGCATGTATAGCCTTCACTTCTGTTAACTCCGTGTAAATAAATAAATAATGCTGGACAGTTCACACATCATTATCTAGCCCCAAGCTAAGCAGAGCTTGCTTGGGGCTCCTGCACGACAACGCGCGATCCCATACTGCACAGCAGACGGTATCCAAGTTGCAAGAACTGGTGTTGGAAGCTCTCCGTCATCCGCCCTACTCACCAGACCTTGCGCCTACAGACTACTACTTTTTCCAGAATTTGGATAACTTCTTGGCGGGAAAAAAATTCAATACCCGAGAGGCAGTACAAAATGCCTTTAAAGAATTGGTTGCCTCCCGTCCTGCAGATTTCTTTAAGAAGGGCATCAATAAACTGCCACTGCGTTGGCAAAGATGCATTGATTGCGTGGGAGATTACTTCGATTAATACAAATAAAAAATACATGAAAAAAATTCGTTTCAATTTTTTCACACAAAACGGCAATTTCATAGGTAAAGACCTAATATAAACAACAGTAAAATTACTATTCAGTGTAATGCTGGGTCAGAAATGAGCGTTTAAACACCTTTACATTTTACGTTGCATTTGTTACTCTGTTACCCTATTAGTTTTAGTATTAGTTACCCTAGTTATCTCAGATTAAAAACCGCTTTATGATAGCATAGTCAAAGCTTACCAGGCACTACAAACATCAGTAGAGACAATTTAGATTTTACTACCCTCTTTATTGTCTTTCTGGTGTTCTTTATTGTATGTCTGGGCATGTCTGCGATCCGCTGTGTACTTTCACGAGACAATAAACTTTATTTTAATTTATATGCGAAATAAGAAAATGCTTCAGATGTTTTATTTGTTGTTTCTGATAAAGGAGCTGATGACCTTCGTCAAAAGGAAACGGTAAGTAGACAGAAACTATATTAGCCGTATGTAGACTGGCTTTCAAAAAATACTTTTATTTAATTTTAATTCTGAGTGGGGGATCTAAAATCTGCACTGATATTTCGCATGGGAGTGTATTGTGCATTATCCCCCGCCTAAACATGCAAACCTAGCCTAACCAGCCCAGCTCCTTGAAGTACCGGAGCAGGACCTTTGGGGATTGACAGCTTCGTATCAGCTTTTCTGTCGGTGTGGATAGGGATGATGCGTCAATGATACTCATCAACCCCATTTTCCGTCTGGCTTTCTCTGTGGCCGTGCAGTGAACTACAACGTGTTCCACAGTCTCTTCTTGGAAGCAGCAACGACATAGGCTGGTGTCTGTGGCGCCAGTCTTTGAAAAGATGATGGTTCAGGTCGCAGTGACCTGTGATGATGCCCACCACCGTTCTTAAGTCCTTGCGGCTAATTTTGAGCATCGTGCTTGTGGTTTTCCTATCTTTTTAGGGAAAAATTGATTTAGTATGCTTACAGTCTTTTTGCCGTTCCAAAAATTTTCGGTGTTCTTTTTCTGAGTTTAGTATTAGGCTGTTTTTTGACTTCTGCTGTGGGCGGGTTCGAGAGAGTAATATCTTGTTAAACTAATATGTGGTCTGTCTCGCTCCTTCCTTTGCTAGTCTATCCGCATTTATATTTCCTGGACAGGATCGACTCTCTGTCCTTTTACTTAATTGACTTAACTTTCTTATAAGTTTCTAAGCAGCATCATCGAAGGAGTCCCTTGAACGGCGAAATTAAGCTAATCTTGACACAGTTTATTTATTTGAGCCGCTCGGGGAGGAAACTTTAGTCCTTCGGGTCCTGAGGCACATGTAAGTATAAAGATCTTACGAAACTTCGTGAGAGTCCACAGGTGATTAGAATGCAGCCAGCATTCTAATCACCTATTTCGGTCAACGAATATTAATACATAATTAATATTATATTATCATGACTATTGAATGTGTCATCGCTGCTAGTTTTTCTTGATAAAGCATTGGGTCCGCTTTTTGGTGTTAAACGTAAACAAATTTATGAGTATATTGGTAGTAATTATATAAAACTTAGTCTTGATCTTATGTAAAAAACTTGCAACATGACTTTTACGATCAAGACGCAAAGAGGTAACATTCCGTCTTGATTGATTGATTCTTCAGCCTATATCTCACGTCGGTTTTCCAAAACGTATTCTTAGCAATAAAACCAAAATAAATTAACATCACATACAGTCGAATAAGAAAGTCCGTTGCTACCCCAAAGCTAATAATAAATAATTTATTTTCTCTCCACAGAAAAGGTTTACATATAAATAAATCTTAAGGACGAACCCATGTAGGAGAGGCCAATGTTCTGAACTACAAATAAAATTACAGTAACTGTACCTTAATTACACCCCACCTCTACAAACGTAAGACCGTATACAACTTTGTCAAAGCAAACTTCACCTCAAGCTCGTGTTGCTTTGAAAGGTCGAGATCCTTGATTAGCTTGTTGTTAAACTTTGGACGCGACAGATCAAACAACTTTGTTGGTTTTACCAATACCAAACAAATATCAAACTTTTGATGGAATTTTTAATTCGTTAAAATCCACAATTTTTTGTAGCCGTAGCGACAAAACCGAAGCAAAACGATGCTTCTATTTTATGTAGCTAAGTTGCCCTAGGTTTGTCGATAAATTATGATATATCAGTTGGGTGAATTCTATCATCAACATAAATTTGTAACAACATAAGTACACCTTATATTAAGCATGTTTGTGCTAGATAGTGGTCACTTCAAATTTATATTACGATTAATAATTAGACTAGTACGAATATTGTAAACCTTTTTGTAAATAAATTTTTTTATTATTATTTATTAACTGTAAATAAATATTTTGTGTAACCAAAAACAGTCAACATCATCATCATAAGCCCATGTTAGTAGACAGCTGGACATAGGCATCCCCTAATGAGCGCCATACCGCCCAGTCTTCAGCTTGTCGCATCCAGCATCTGCCAGCAGTCTTTCTCAGATCGTCATCCCTGGCAGGGGGGCGTCCCACACTACGTTTACCAAGTCGCGGACAGAACAGTAAACTCAAATACCAAATCTACCTTATTTGTTAAAATCACAGGCTCCTTAGTACCTTTTGAGTCTTCAATTTAATTTGATATTGAGTTCTACTCAACATCAAAAGCCTCTCAATATCTACTTTTCGTCTCGGTCTCGATAAACTGATAAAATAAAAAATACAACAATGAAAGACCACCATTGAATTCGAGATTGAACCAAATAGAATTAGAACTACAAATAAATTGAAATGTAATTGGAAATAACTACCCACGAATATAATTGCTGGTGTACCTAGGATCTTATTCAAGCTTTTATAAAAATTAAAACACTTTTTATTTATATTTATTTTCTTTCTAAGCATAATACAGCCTTTGTAGCGCAGTGCGCTCGATTCCCGCCTCGGGACAAATGTCTGTACGATGCTGTATTTGTTCTGGTCGTTTTCTATGATAAAAAATATCTAGCTATTATTGTATTATGTATATCAGTCATCTAGTATCCATAACACAAGCGCTGCTTACCTTGGGGCTTGGTGATGCTGTGTGGATTGTGGAGCATTATTCATTATTCAATAAAATTCATAAATAAATACTGAAAATTTTTCACAGCATCCTAAAATAGGCACAGCATTACACAGGGTACCCACCAAATGACTGATATACATAATGATGACATTATATCTTGTCACTACATAGTATAAAACAAAATCGTTTCCCACTGTCTGTCTATGTCCCTATGTATGCTTAGATCTATAAAACTATGCAATGGAATCCATTGCTGTGGTATCTATTTCCATTGGAAGTAGATACCACAGTATACATATGGACAGTATGGAAACTAAGCCTAGTTGATGAAATAAATACCTACGCTCCATTATAGCAATAGGGTTGTAACTTTAGGGCGCGCGCAGACACTGCAGCGCAGTTGGTGCGCGGGTAACGTTCATGAGCTGCTGCAAACCGTACTGCGTTTCAATCCGAAAATGCGTGTGTTAATTAGTAAGTAATAAAAAAACGATTACTAAGTCAGTATGTTTATTCTTAATTTTTACAATTTATTCATAGAGAAGTACCTAGACACGTTCGAATTTTTTGATTATTGAATTTTATTGTATAAAATAATCTCATTCTATCGACTTTAAATATCCTCAAAATTGCCGCTATTTTGGATGTACAAATAAGTTCACGATTTTAGTATGATCGGTCACATCATCATCATCATCAATCATCAACAGCCTATGATAGTCCACTGCTGGACATAGGCCTCCCCTAATGAGCGCCATAGAATGCATTACTCATCATTTGGGGGTTATTGCCCATAATCCCCACGCTGGGCATGCGGGTTGGGGATCGCAGTTCGGTGGAGTTGTTCTGCAGAGGGTGCTGCTGCCCGCCCCCCAGTGTTTTCCCTTAGTCGCCTCTTACGACACCCACGGGAAGAGTTGGGGTGGTGAAATTCTATGCCGGCACCACACGGCTGATCGGTCACACGGACTAATTTTTGAGACCTTTCAAAATCAGCAGGAAGTTTAAAATATGAAAGCTCCGGTTTTGATGAAGCCCAGTTCACAGATCGGGGCATTTTTCAAATAATAAAATTGCGCGTAACCGCTCGTCTCGACGCGACAACCACTACTGACAGCACCGCGAAAACCCCTGAGGTCATGCGCATCTACGAGATCTCTCAGGGCCCCTGAGAGATCTCGTAGATGAGTGAGTGAGCCGTTTCGAGCGTTTATAGTAGTTTCCATACTGTCCATATGTATACTGTGTAGATACGGTAATTTAATATACTAATGGTATCAAAATTGCACCCGTACGATGCCGGGGCGCGTCGCCAGTTAATAATAAATTGACCCTGAATATTGGTTCCGTGAATAGCAGGCCTGCATCGTAGGCATACTTGCTGACGTCATCAAATAACATTGGAAACATCGTAAAAATAGTACAAAGAAATGTCATAAATAGAAGGTTAACGACCATTTTTAGCACAGAACGTCATACATCAAGCTAAATGCATTAGTAAAACGGACGCTCATTTACATTTCGGTTCGCGGCGGTTATAACCGGGATGCAAATGCTCTGAGAGCATTCAACTAAGTTTATACAGGGTGGCTTTTTGCAGTAAGGGGTCACTGTACCGTTTTAGAGGCTACAACACACACAATTTTTTATCTCCTTTGTTGTGTTGGTTTGTATTGGTTGCAGTGTCATAAAAAGCTTTTTATTAATCTATTTTACCTAAATCGGTGTAGATACATGAAAATGGTTTTAGAAGACTATTGATAACCTTAAAATTTTTCATCGTCATTCACAGATTATTAGCAAAATTTACGGCCAGTATAAAACTTGTCATGTTACACAAAAATTATGCTTTTAGGCCCCGTTTCTTATGCTGATTAGAAACTTCTGTCAGAACCATGAAGTCTGGCTGTCTGTGTATGGTTATTTATCCAACTAAAGTTGGACTAAATGTCAGAAATAAAAAGGAAAGATTCGTTTCAGTAAAACTTCCTATCTTCAATATTTTTGGTACTTGTGATGTCCCATGACTGTGAGACACACTGTATATTGCTTGAGAGTCATATGCCAAGGGTATATACGATGTGGAATTGCAGGGCTTAAGCATACCAGGCTCAGGGAATTTTGAATTTTCCGAAAGTTTGGAACGCGACTCAAGTGTTGAAAACTACCGTTTATTCGTCTACGGCATTATGCCTGTAGGGTGTGTAGTTATAGGCTAAGCATACCATAGACTAGACTTATACAAAGGACTCATTAAGTAACCTTATTAGTTAACCTTAATAAGGTTGGTTTACATCTCAAAAAGGTTATAGTTGAAGTGGGTTTTGTAAGGAGGATTTAACCAAAATAAATCGTGTTTTAAAAAGCAAAGTTAGCGGAGTTAAACGGGTTTGTTGATCAAGAGCTTTAACTTTAGCTTAGCTTAAGTTTGATAAGGTTAGCTTGGATTGTCAATTCTTCATTCAAGTGAGCTTAGATTTAGCTTATTTTACTAAGCTACGTCAAACTTACTAAGTTTCAGTCCACAACAGAATAACAGAAGAGGATTAAAAAATATATTACACGCACGAAAGAGAGAAAATAAATTGCACGGAAAAAGATATTTATGTTAAACAAGGGAGTTATTAAAATTAGCCGAAAAAAGGAACAATGTTGACTTTTCAGGGTAAAAAGCTTAGAAAAATATTTGACAAAGTGACGAATTTTCGCAACATCCATGCTTCACCGCCCACGACATCGCGTAAATTGATTTTTGTTTGAAACGATAATATTGGCTGTTTTATTTGAATAATTTTCAGAATTGTTTTTGTGTATTTTTTATATATTAGCTCGCTACTGTCAGCAGGTTATTTTCTTGATATAAGTAGGAAAACGTATGAAATATATAAAATTAATAAATAATGCTGGACAATCCACACAGCATCATCTAACCCCAAGCTAAGCAGAGCTTGTGTTATGGGTACTAGATGACTGATATAAATAGTACAATATATATATATATATATATATATACACACAGACAGACAGATACATAGATAGACATTTTTGATTATTCAAAGAAAATGACCCGAACACCCTGAACATCGTGCATACATTTGTCGGCGGGAATCGAACCTGCAACCCCCTGCGTCGCAGGCGTATCTTTGCCCACTGCGCCTCAGAGGACGTCATGTAGGTGTGATAGTACAATTTGAAAACTTTGATTTGCCCACTTCTGCCGAGGGTTCAAAATATCGCAGACAACTAGATTTATCTAACGAAGTTCACTTGTCAAAGAGTTCGCAACAAAGGCGAGATTGTTCTCGTTTGTTCGTAAGCCCTATAGCAGTCAATGAGATACCAATAACTTAATTATAAAACTGAGAGATATTTGAATTTATTCAACAATTTTAGAATCTTATTGTTTTGGCTGTAAGATAACAAACCTGTTTATTTGAATGTTTTATCGTAACACAACGCCGCAAGTTCATTACTTTCTGAGAAATATAATTTTCAAATACAGTACACAATTAAATAGATGATGTATAGGAAACTTCAGCAAACGTTTTCGTTTGATTGTTCAAAGAAAACAGTGTTAATTAATTTTAAAACCTACCTAGTTAAATAAGTAGCTATAGCCCACGCTCGCATTTTTGGTATAGATAAAATTCGACTATCCGTCTTTTCAAAATTTAGTCTTCAAAAGGTAGAATAATAACTTTTGAGTTATAAAACAACACAATTATGCATACAAATACAAAATTTCAAAGTGTTTAAATAAATAGAATATAATATTACTTTATTGACGGTGCACCGTCAATATAAAGGTTTACACATCTTAATACTAACTATATCTAAAATGGCACAATGGGCGGCCTTATCGCTAAAAGCGGTCTCTTCCAGGCAACAAAAGGTAGAAAATAGTAACTTTTGAGTTATAAAACAACACAATTATGCATACAAATACATATCTACTAGTATACAAACTGACAGTGGCGTAATTATAAAATTAACCTTTGAATTATAAAACAAAATAATTTATACATACAAATAAAACAATGCCAGTGTTTTAATTCTTTTGAAATTTTGAAATAAAATTATCGCTATCTTTTGTTCACTTCGATCTCTTTAAGGTAAAGTAAAGCGAACAAGAAACCCTTAACTTGTTAGGAATTAACAATAATAAAAAACTATATACATTTTGTAGCAAGTTTGTGTTTAGCAAGTACGTACCCATGATTACGGGTTATTATCTACGGAGTTCACAAATAAAACCCAAAACATTCCATTCCACAAAATCTTTTCATTTTCTGTCATTATCCATTGTCTTTATTCCGCGGTCTAATTGAAAAACCCAAGTGCTTCTCGCTGGAAGTTTTTCAAATTTGTTGGCTTTGACTTGGACAATTTGAATTTAAAATTACGCATTACATCTCAGATCCTCAGACAACTACAATGAATGGAATAAATGGACTCTTCACGTGGCGCCAGACGCAATGAGTTATATTGACATTGTTTTAGCTAATAAAGTTTTCATTTGATGAGAGAAATGAACTCACTGTAGTGGTCATCCGTTACAGAATTTATTTTCCCTATTGCTCTAAGAAAGTTCCTAAACTCAGAAAATTAACAAAATATCGTCTACGAGTTCCATTTTGAGCGACTCAGTTGCGCAACTTGGTTGAGTAAACTGCAATGGGACCTTGTTTTATCGAACTTATTTTCTCCATTGCTCAACGCAAGTTGCTCAACTCAAAAAATCAACATGGACCTCCATCAACATGGAAAAATCAAACATCAACATATATTGGGATGTTTTGTTCATATTATATGTTTTTTAAGAAATTTAACTAGATGCAGAACATTCTAGTGGCAGAGTCACACTTAATTTGTAAAGGAAATTATATCTTTTTTTACCTTTTATGACGACAATGAGGTAAAGAGAATCAATACCTACTTTCTTACCATTTAAATTAATAATCGACTTATATCTTTAAGAACTTACTTCTTTATTTTCTAAATCTGAATAAAATAAGGAAGGAAGTATTAAAGTTAATGATTATTTGTTGAATTATCCTTGATAATTTATTGACTTTATCCTTAATAATTTATTTAAAAAATTCTAAAGGAATAAACAAATTTCATGTACATCAAAGTTATGATTTCTCAAAATCAATTACACTAATTACCTGTTTATCAATTGGCGAAGTGCGAATATCGCTTGGGCCTACAGATTAATTAAAATTTTAGTTGATAAATGAAATTGGAATTTTGCAAATCAAGGAGATTTCTATGGATTGAGTTCCTATTCATATATTTTTAAAAACAGAGGTACAGAGATAGCTGTGAGAAACAAACAGACAGACGCCATTAGATAGATAATAATAGTATATAATTTATAAATATAATTCGTGCAGCGGTCTTAGAGGCTCTACGCCGTAGCAGAGTCGCTGTAGGCGAATTATTCGTTGTGTACATTGTTTTTTGTTATTTAACTTTTGATCAAAACCACAAAAATATCATTTTAATATATCTACTTTTTTTGTATCATCAGATACACTACAACAATTGCAATTGAACAATAGACTAAATTGAAAACAAAATATACACTACAACAATTGCAATTGAACAATAGACTAAATTGAAAACAAACAGTAACATAATTAAATCTAAGAACGTGCTTGTGTTTTGAATACGTCAAAAGGCCTAGATTCAGGTAGCCCTCTTTGCCAAAGACGATTAACTCGACTACGAACCTAGGTTCAGTAACCTAGGTTCAGTAGTTCAGTTAAGGTTAGGTTAGGTTAGCCTTAAATTATAACCCAGCATTATTAACATTTCGACTGCGTTCCAAAATGAGCGGAAGCCTATGAAACGCAGAACGAACTAGTAGTTACAGGGGTGTTAACAAGCTGCTGACCATAAACTTTTCGGTTTCGACCGCATTAAAACCAAGGGCAATGTGAAACACGCTTTTTAAGGTAGCTCTGCATGCACTGAACAAACGTCCAAACGAACAAAGTTTATAGAAATACTAACTTTTGCTTGCGCCTTTGTAGACATAGAAGGTTTTTAAAGTTAATAATTTTACTAAAATTTTACTTGCATATAAATAAGTAATAATATAAAAAAATATGACTCGGTTGTATCGCATGTACTATTCCTCGGAAAACGAACCCGGGATAAAAAGCTTATCCTATTAGCTTTCTCCCGGTCTAGACAAAATTTGTTTCACCAAAAACGGCAGTAGTTTACATAGACATACAACATAAGTAAAATAAAATAGAAAAGAAAATGGTTTGCTTACATAAATAGGAAATTCTATTTGCACGCTTTCATAAAGAAATGAACTAAAGAATCTCGTCCAAAGTATACAGCACTAATTAGTCTGAGTAGATATTTTGCAGAAAAAAGACTTTATTTCATTTCATTTTGTTTAATAACATTAATTTAACTTTGCTCCTTTGATTTATAACTCAACCTAATTAGCTTAATTCAATAAATTGCCTAAAACACAGAATAAAGCACAATATTATTTCAACTAGTAAAAACTAGCTATTATGGCGCCAGGTTCCGCTATCTCTGGCTATTTCGACAAAGAAGCAAGGGTCACGACTTCCGCTTCCTCCGCGTTTTGTCCGTCTATGTAGTTATACCTTTAGCAATGAAAAACTGAGCCGCACCCCCGTAGCATCTCACTCGCTATTCTATTGTACTCGTTTCGACAGACATTAAGTAGAATTTACGACCGACCAATTTTAGGCAAGATTTAAGTACTGCTGTTAATGTCCTGCCTCCCCTTAAGTGATTTGTGAAACATATTTTTACTAGCTTTTGATCCGGAAGGTGTTTACTCGGTTCAAACAGCTTGGCGTACTTTAAAAGTATGATAAAACAGGTTGTAAACTTTATTATTCAACAGACTTGTGAAGTGTTGTGAAATAATTCAAAATCAAAATGAAAATCAAAGTGCTTTATTTCCTTTAGACCTTACAGGACTCTTGGACACGTCACAAAATACAAGTTAAATAAGAATTAAAAATGGGAAATAAAGTGATCACTTTGATTAATTGTTCACTTCAATCTTTTTTAGGTAAAGTAAAGAAGCGAACAAGAAACCTTTACCTTGTTAGATTGTAGTTTTGTAACTGTAGTCTTCGCAATACTATAATGAAGAGAGTTGATGTACCTAATCATATTAAAATTAACCTAACGTACATTATGCACCTACTCACAACTTTACAAAAGTCAAATTATATTAATTATATAAATAATCTTGCTTAAAACTTCTTGAAGACTTACTTAGTTAATTCGTAGTAATCATTTAATTAAACCACTATAATTTCACCGAATATAATTCATTACGAGTACAATACTCTACGCGGTGTTCGCTCAATTGTTTTCGTAGATTTTATTTTTTACTACTTGCTTACTCAAAATTACGATAGTCAAATTATATTAATTTATACCAAATTATATTCATCTTGCTTTAAACTTCTTAAAGACTTACTTAGTCTAAGTCGAAGTAATGATTTAAGTAAATTACTGTAATTTTACCGAATATAATTCAGTACGATTCTCTACGCGATGTTGGCGCGAGAGTTAATTGTATTTGTAGATTATTTTTTCTGGAATATAATTTAACATGATAATAATTTTACAAGGAATGAGCAAAATTACATGAATTTCGATAGCTATGCTACGTCTAACTTTGATTTAATAACTATCATTGAATGAATCAAGCTATAGAATTCATATGAAACCACAGTACTTAGCTGCGCCGAGTCGGACGAACTTATTTGTTTGTTTTAACTTGATCTCTCAGCAATGTCACCAAATGTATAACAGCACGAAAACATTCCTTTTCCTTTAAATAAAAGGTGATACCGGTACTCCGGAAGTTTTCGGACGATTAAAACGCTCCATTCCAATTAAGATACAACGATACGAAGGGTCCCCATATAATGTAAACAAAGCCAAACTTTTAGATTACGATTGTCCGTAACAGTGGTAACGAATAAAACTAAATAATTAAAAAAGAATTTTTATTATAAAACTTGAAAAAATCCATTATAATACAATTTATTCGACGACCTCTGTGGCGCGGTGGGCGAAGGTCTGCCTGCGACGCAGGAGGTTGCGGGTTTGATTCCCGCCTCGGGGCAAATATTTGTACGATCTGCAAATATTTGTTCAGGGCGTTCTGGTCGTTTTCTATGTATAGTAAGAAAATCTATTTATGTATTAATATTATATTATGTATTTCAGTCATCTAAGTACACAAGCTCTGCTTAGCTTGATTATCTATCTTGATTAACTACACAACTATTAACAACATTATTTATTTTATTTATTTATTTATTTATTGGAGTAAAAGAGAACAAAGCTTGACTAGGTTGCTAGTGGGGGTGGTTTATAAAGGAATGGGTGACTGTTTTAAACTCAAAGATTACAAGGTCGCAGTGAAATGTTAAACGCAGTTGTGGACGATAGAGCAAAACGGCCTGTTGCCCAGCCTTATTGGCAATTTACGGCGGTCGGTGCTTGGAGAAAATACGGGCTAAGGAAGGTGCTCCGAGGTGTTTGATAGATTTATAATATACAAGATTTACGGAAATTCAATAAACTTTGTCGAATATTTTACATTGATTATTCATTATAACATTTGAACGAGTTCATTTTCTTCTCTCACGATCAAGTCACTTTTCAATTGAAAAAATCTTATTGCAAACTAGCGGCCCGCCCCGACTATTGCACGGGTATTTAACAAAAAATATGTTTTATGTTCATCAAGAATCATGTAGTAATAAAAATTTTTCTCTGAAAGAATTTAATCTTTCCTCTTTATAATATAAAGTATAGATAAATTCGCCCATATGGGAGTTAAGATATCACAGGCTGACACACAAAGATATCTACACATCATCAAAGTTGAATCACTCTTTTTATCGGGCTCAGGTGGCTGTGGTGACGGCGATAAGAACCGGCCCCACCGACTCGGTCCGTGGTCATCATAAGAACCGACTAACAGAACCTTAGCCTACCTCATCATCTGGGCTTACAACCTATGTAATCTATAGATCAAGTTCAAGTTCATTTTATCATTTGTAGGTATTACAGGAATACACAAAAATAATATTAAAAAAAATCGCACTGTCATCTGTCATTAAGCGTAAAAAAATTATCAATTCAAGCTAGCTAAAAAAAATAATAAATCTTATAAAGTATTTTTTTATTTTGAAAATTAATATACTTCTCTTCTACATTAACAATAACTAAACAGCTGGTAATATTGTTGCTATATTTTACAGGATTTTTTGAGAGTGTCGGTAGTTTGTGTGCTAGACAGACGAAGTGGCATTTTGATAATTATGTTTATGAAGGCTTAAAATGGCTGATGTGTTTGTTAAATGTTATGATAGATGAGGTGAGCAATTGATCTATTTATAAGAATGTCTTACCAATGCTATCCTTTGAACAACCTCTTTTATAAATGGACCAATCGCTTCGCACCCTTTTACATTGTAGTTCCCTTTCATATTTCAATATTCACTTCTTTATAATACATAGTTCGCAGCACCATATTGTAATAAAGAAAAATACAGCGCCATTTGGCCCGAACCGTTTTGAGAATCGACAAAAAATATACATTTACTGTGAACCGAACGCTTTTGCGAGTGATTTTTCCATCATTCGGCTTTGTTTCGGAATCGTTGGACAAAAAGTTGGTAGTTTTTTTTAGGATTGCTAATCGGTTTTCGGAAAAAAAGATATTAAAATCGCGTTAGTATCTATTAAACTGAAACTATATCTGAAGTTTTTATGGTCAAATAAAATTCAGTCAGGTCAATAATATCTAATCTAATGTAATGTATATTATAAAATTCTTTTATAATTCAATTCTTTAAGATACATAAAAGAATAGAAACAAATTTAAGCTTGTATTTACAATAAAACAGTTCAACTAACTGAAGACATTGGCAAACAATCTAGAGGTAGGTCAACTAATCCATATTATATCAATCGGAAGCTTTCCCAAGACGATGACTGCATTGCCCTGCTATATAAAAATATATAAAAATTGTGAAAACAATAAGTATTTTAATTAGATAATAATTTTATCTTTGAAAAGTTAAAAAATTATTTGTCTTAAAAATCCAACAACAATAGATACCTATTCCATTTGTGTCAATACTTTTGTGAATTAATCGAATAACGAGTTTACCTTCTGATGTTAATAAAGGTTTTAATAAACATGAGAAAATTGAACAACGTCTCGTTTGATTCATTGCCAATTAATAGTCGGTTTGGTCATTATTCAAAGTAAAATACTCTCGAGGACTGGAGAAGATCCTGCCGCAATAACACAAGGTAATTAAATCGAACCATTATTGTAAGCACATATACATGAATGATCTAATAGCAGTTGAGTAGAAGTGGTGAATAACTATAAAACTACTTGCTTAACACCTCAGCTGATGCATGGGCAAAAAGGAATCTTTCCGTATCGTATTTAATTGGATATAAACGGAAGAAAGAAAAAAGATTCTAATTTTATCTGTCCTTCTTTCAATCTCTAATAGCTAAGCAACAACTGCAGTCTTTAAATTGGCATTTTAAATAATAAAACACTTCAAAATAAAAGAAAAATGCAAATGAAGTTTGCATTTTTAGGGTTTTGCCATCGGTTGCAAAACCCTTATGAAATCGCTTTGGGTCTGTTTTGTGTTTTGAATCCTTAATATCTCAGAAACTACTGCAGCTATTGACTTGAAATTTGAAATAATAATACATTTTGTGCGCCCGCATATATTTATAGAAAAATAAATGAAAATAAATGAAAAATCAAAATGAAGATTTTCCATACAAATTTTGAAATCGAAATTTTAAATGGAACGTACAAAGTCGAAAGTGGTATCAAATGAAAGGTATTCGTTTGTAGATTTCAAAATAGTTTTTGAAATTTCGGTAGATTTCATACTTTTTAAAATATTTTGAAAATGGTCAAAAAAATGACCGTTCCCCCCCCCCCTATCTCCGAAGATTGCAGAGCGATCGACGTGATATGTACCAAGTGTTTGTAGGTATTGATCTATATTTTATAGGAAAAATATAAAGAAGTCTGTAAAAATAATACTTTTTGAAATATGGTCAAAAAAGGGCGGGAAAAATTTCTAAAGGGGTGACTACCCCCCCCCGAGTTGGGTATCAAATGAAAGGTATTGGTTTGTACATTCCAATGCAGTTTTTGAAATTTCGATAGATTTTATACTTTTTGATATATTTTGAAAAAGGTCGAAAAATTGACCGGTACCCCCCCTCTATCTCCGAAGATTGCAGAACGATCGATTTGATATGTACCAAGTTTTTGTAGGTATTGATCTATATTTTACAGGAAAAATATAGAGAAATCTGTAAAAATAATACTTTTTGAAATATGGTCAAAAAAGGGCGGGAAAAATTTCTAAAGGGGTGACTACCCCACCGAGTTGGGTATCAAATGAAAGGTATCAGTTTGTACATTTTAATACAGTTTTTGAAATTTCGATAGGTTTTATACTTTTCGAAATATTTTGAAAAAGGTCGAAAATTTGACCGTTCCCCCCCCTCTATCTCCGAAGATAGCAGAGTGATCTATATAAAATGTACTAAGCGTTTGTAGATATAGGTCTATATTTTACAGGAAAAATATAGAGAAGTCTGTAAAAACAATACTTTTCGAAATATGGTCAAAAAACGAATTTTCATACAATGGGGGCTATTTCATTGAGAGCAATATCAAATCAAAGGTATGGATTTCGACAATTCAAAACAGGTTTTAAAAATCGTCTAAGTTTCATACTTAGTGAAATACGTAGAAAAAAGTCGAAAAAATAATTGTAGGTACCAACCCACTTACCTACCCACTAATCTCTGTAGTAACTGTAATAGTAGGGTTCCACAGCGCCACGAAACCGTTGTTCTCAAAATTTTAAAGTCCATACCCAATGTATTCCACTGCGCTCGAAGAATATTTAGATAATAAGATTATTGAATTCATGAATTCCACCGTGCTCCAAAAAAATATGAGAAGAGTAATGTATCCTGGATAATCCACACAACATCATTTAGCGACAAGCTAAGCAAGCTTGTGTAATTATTACTACTACGATATCTGTTATACTTAATAAAGTATATATAAGTATCACATTAGATGATTTATTTTTGTGTACGTAGAAAAGGACTAGAACACTCGAACAAATAATCTGCAGATCTTACAAATATTAGTCCCGAGGCGGGAATCAAACCGCAACCTCCTGCGTTGTAAGCCCACCGCGCTAACAGGTCGTCAATATACGTAAGTACCTACCTAAACGACAAAAGTTCAAAACCCTCGGCGCGCGAGTTACTACACTCGCACTTGTCGTACTTGTTCATTTACATTCTGAAACAGTAGGTACCAGTTTTGATGTTAAAATTTTAAAATAGACAGATCATAATCTTTTCCAATGAAAGGTATATTGTACTTTTCAAAACAGTACCTATTCGAAACTGCCGTGTGTGTCCAAAAAGGGTCCAAAAATTTACCATTCATTTCAAAAGTTTTTTAAATAGTAGAAAATAGTTCATTTCATCCAGTGTGAGTATGGCGACCTAGAAACAATACAACATAACATTTACAGCGTTAAATAAGCCATGGGCTTTTTAAAACTTTTGAGGTAGTAAAAATTAATTGGTTGACGCTCTCATTCGACATAATTTTATCTGACAGCTTCAACACAACATTATGTTATTGATTGATTATACACCATAACCTTCCGCGTAATTATTCAATTTATTTGTGAACACTCCACGAATATTGATCTTTATTTTTTGAGTTTATTAAGTTCGTACCGACTGAGCATTTTTAAGTTTATTGAGTTCAGACCGACCATAACATTTCTCACGAATCAGTTAAAATCATATTCATATAATGATAATATTATATTATAATATGTGACTTATTGAAACAGACAGCGTTCGCAGGGGTTCTATAATAATAAATAATTATTATAGTTTATCAGGCACATAATACAAAATTAAGGACCCATATTATAGACAATAAATGATAACAAAAAACGACACAAAGAATTAAATAGAACTTTGTATTATAATATTAACTAGTTATGTAGTGGTATGCATGACTACAAGAATTTAGTTTTACGTGGTGAGTGGCAATCCTGTAAAAGCAACTCCTACTTTACCTCTGGCTTGAAACTTTAGTAGTTTATGAGGTAATGGAGCTCTATACGACTACACTATATTACGACACTTTCTTCGATCATTTTTATTGCTATGGTGGTTGATATTTATACACATACTCGTATTGAGACCTAGTTTAAGCACTAGCTCTCTCTCGTTCTTTACTTTACCTGAGCAAATTGTTCACATATTTATATTACATAACTGCCCAGATGCGCAATAATATTATGTAGGTATGTGGGGTTATATTTATTTTTTTATAACCTCAAATCAACCAAACGTCTAAAAAGATTTTTAAGTAGGTAATTAAGGTATCATTGAATTCGTCTTGGCAGATTCACTTTATTATCTGACTGTACAAAGCAGCGTTTATCATTGGTGCCCGAAACGTTAGTGAAGAATATATAAAAGTTATAAAGTGTCATTTCGGACAAAGTGTCCCAATTTTATTCTGTCCGAAACGTCAGCAACCCACTCATCCAATAGATATACAGATTTACAAAACTTTTGAATTTTTCCCGAAAAGGTGGGTAATACGACACAAACTGTTTGTGTTACAATACAGGCTCGGGAATTCTTTGTATGACTCGCTTTTAATAGCATTATTTTAGGCTCTGAAAGCCCGAATATTTTGTTTTTGTAAAGATGCTTGTACATTAAGAGAATCACCGCCATTAACGGCGTCTGTCAATCAGCCCGTGTAATATCATAAGGAAAATGTTAATAGGCATTGAGACTTTGTTTACTTAAGCGGAGCGGGGACGGATCTGTAAGGCCTCTTATAAAGTGCTTTGAAAATTATCATCATCGTCCACAGTATAAAGTTGAATTCTTTCACCATCATCGCACTACTTCACCTTTTACTTGAAATAGGCATTTGTCGTATGCTGTGTGATGTAAAGGTCTTAGCACATATCGCGTGACACACGTCGTCGACTTCGTCGTAGTAAATCAATTTTTGTTTGTGAGACTAATGTATGGGCCGTAGTTTTTAAGCTTTTTTTATCATTTTCCTTGACTTGACTAATGTTACCGGAATTAATAAATTTATTATTAAAGGAAATAATAACACTTTGGTGTTTGATGTAGAAATTAGGCACGCGATATATCAACTATCACTACCTTCGTGGTTAATTATCAGGGATCAGAATAGGTAGAGTTTTTAAGTACCTAATGACGTAAAAAGCCAAGGATAACATAACATGGATATGCCTTTTTAATCCCTGAATCGGGAATTGTAAAATATTTTTGATATTTTAATTTCTCAAATAAAGCTAATTAAAGCCACGTTATGTAACTTGAACGGCGTGGATCCATAATTTAAGCACACTCAACGCACCGAAACAAACGGGTGAAGAAAAATGTCCCTAAAAAAATACTTATATCCAATCTCTTTTCAAACTGGTCATCCCCAACGTCCACCCCGCAACCCGCCTGCTACAAGGCAGGAATATACACAATAGAAAGAGAAATTAAAAATTTACGCCTACACGCTGTGTTGAGAAAGAAAAACCGTTATCATCAATCACTTTTTTTTATTATATTAATATAAATTATTATATTTTTAGAATAAAAATAAATGTTTCGTAATCGAAATACTTACGTAAATAAATTGAAGAATATCGGGATTAATTTAGTATATGAATTTCGAGATTATGAGACATATCCATACTAAGATATCGTTCTAGCGTGTATGACGTCATTTGGTACTTAAAAACTCTACCTATTCCGATCCCTGTTAATTATAAATGTGGCTCTCGCCTCCTGCTAGGCACAGTTGATTATTTTAGTCTCATTTAGTCTCGAGAGTCTGGGTTATTATGAATTATTATGCACTAAAATACCACGTTCCTGATGAATTGATTATTTTTAAGAAAATAGTGGCGGGGCGGTAAGTATCCGCCTATGCCTGAGTTGCAGAATTGATTCATGTCTTGTTCTCCATTTTAGATAGATACCCTGCAGATAGGCCTGTGCAACTAAGTATCTCTCAACTCTAACTCTTAAGGTTTGCCATATTGAACAAGATATTTCGAAGCCTATTTTGGGGTTTTATTCTTTTTGTATCAGGACCTATTATAGTGCCCTGAGGTAGGTGGCAGTCTACGGCATATAACTAGCTTTGCTAACTCATCCCTGACGTGCTCAGTTGAGTTGCTCCTTTTTATTTCGAAAATAAATCATGTGTCCTTAGAATTTATTGTAATTTTAAAAGTGTGATAATTAGTTTTAAAGGCAAGTAAAGGTAGAAATACTTTATCATACCATACAAATAAAGCGATCATTGCAAACAAACATGCTTAAGTAAAGCTGGTATAAAAGGCCGCATTTTAGTTCCCTGATTCATCATTACCACCGTTGATATTGGCATCTCTTCTTGAATTTCCGCACAACCATCCGCTGTCCGCTCCGCCTTACCCACTACAAACTCTCCCCACTTCCTTTTATGATATATGAAAGCGTAGTGATAAGCTTGCAAGGTACATGTAATGGAGCAACAACGCAATCGTATGACACTCCTCATCAACGAACCTCTTTTATGAACCTATAAGCTAATCATAACGTCTTTGTTGGAAAGATCTCTTTGTTGCAGCCTGTTTCAACTGACTTTTTATTTTAATGAACCATGAACCTATAAAATCTCTTCATTGGTGAAGGGGATTTTTTGAAAATCTTCCGTTATACTGGTTATGTATTATCGTTACTTACCTACGTATCTTATTTATTTCATATTTTTTTTTGTAAGTATCATTTTTTTTTTGTTATTTAGTTTATATTTTATAATAATTATTTTGTGAAATGACGGGACTGACATAGTCATAACTATGACTCAAAGTCCCATAAACAATAATGATTAAAAAAAAAAAAGTATCATTTGTTCGTCTCTTGGATATTATACGACCAGTAGGACAAGCACGGGGATTGTTATCTAGGGTAGAATAGACAATAATGACATCGCATCGCCATACATTGCGTACATTATTGAAGTTGAAGAAATTAATTTCAAATAATTTACGCATTCGATGACAAAGTGACGTAATTTTTGTCTATTCTACCTTAGACAAGAAATCCCGTGCTTGCCCTACAGGTGTTCTATTATGACGTATCCATGAGTATCACTTGTAGTATATACCTATGCTGCTCATTGGTCATTTTCTATGGGCTTTAAAAATTTCTGAGCATCTGGTCGAAGCGACGTGTGACCCGAGAGCTGGTGAGTATCTGGTGCAGCGCATCAGCATTGCCATACAGCAAAGCAACGCAGTTACCATCTTAGGAACGCTTCTTGGGGACCAATACATTGTTTACAACAGCCTGCAGATAGCTCAATTGTTTCCATTATAAGAACTAGTTCTAACATGATTCTATTTTTTTTTATTTAAGGCTTTCGTTTCTAAACAAATACCAGTAATGAGAAAACGGAACAAAATTCGTGAGTGAAACACTCATAAATACACCTGAATGGACCAGAACTCTCCTAATTTATATTTAACTATGATATTATCATATATTTTTATTTTTTTTATTTTTATATGCATGTTTTTGTATGAGGTGCAAATAAAAATATTCTATTCTATTCTATATTACACTTAGAAACTTCAACTCGTTCTATAATAGTTCTTGCTGTGAAACCAACGTACCTATTATGTCGATCGATAAGGCCATACTCGACTGCTGATTATTCCACAAAATATAATCTGATAAAGTAGCAATAGCAAACAACCATGTCCCGATAACCTAAAAATAGAATTTAGGTGAACTTTTGTTTGATATTTAGAACTCAGCATTAAAAGTTTGGATATTTCCAATTGTTAATAAAGTAAAATTACCGCCATCATAGGGTACAAATACATTATTATATTAATCAGTAAAAAAAAAAAAACAATACAGGTTTTTTACATTTGATTAATTCTGAATTTATACTCAAATCCATCTCACCTTCGGCTCTCTGTCGCTAATCTTTCTCCAAGCCTATATAGAAAACTTCAACATAACCTATAAGTTGTGTTGTATTTTCATATTTTTCTATTTAAATAACAAGTTAATTACTAACCTAAATCGTTTTACTGTCCCAATGTACGAGAAGCTGCCAATAAATCCAGACAAACCCGTGGACAAGAATAAGTATGCAAATAAAACCCGCCCTCGTCGTGTGGCCATGAATATTGCCGAGCCAGTCAAAGCATGAAGCACGCGTGTGTACAGGGTCACTGTGCACGGGTCAGTAAAGTACACTCTAGTGATACAGATGCTGCTCATTTTACTAAATGTTTTTGATCAAAATAAGCTGATATTACTGGAATTTGAAAGCCCGTGAATACAACTCAAGATCTCAACCAAAAATAGGAGATATAAACTAAAAGAACCCGCGGACAGGAGTATGTAACGTACCATGTCAAAACTTGTTGTGCACTCAAAAATTTCGATTGGCTCCTTAAAAATTGCTATATAAGTATTGAAGGATTAATTCATAATATTGAAATTTAAATCTTGCTAAAGCCGGACTTTCTCAAAAAGCCATGTTTTATTTGTACCACATAGTCAAAAAAAATTAAACTTACTACAACCAAACAAATATAGTTTAGTTACACTGGACCTCTTTGAAACCGCCATGTCAGTGGGGAATGTAAGAGAGTTACACTTCCCAATATAACGGTATTCCCAAAGGTTAACTATTGATAGTGTTTCCAACTGTTGACCGAACCCGCGGCCACAGGACTGTAGGGAGCAATTTCGATATTACGAATTGATCGAAAATCAGTTAGAAAAGTTATTTACAAGTTATAATTTCATTGGTCAGTGGATGGTCAGTGGCAAGTGTCATGGCAGGCATATCTATATATATATATGTTATTGTTATATGTTTGAATTGAATAGGCTCCGAAACTACTGGAACGATTTGAAAAATTCTTTCACCATTAGAATCCTAAATTTTCCGTGATGAACAAAGGTTAAAGAATATTTTCAAAAAAGTTAGGGTACCGTATGAAAAATAATTTTTTTGTTAAATACCATTGCTAAGCCGGGTTGGACCGCTAGTATAAAATGCGTAAGTTTGGATGGATGTTTACTACCTCTTCGTGCATGAACTAGAAAACGAAACTACCTGAATTTTCGCAAATTGTACCCTGTTTTAGGTCTGGTATAGTATACGTACTATATACCATCGTAGTTCCTAGAGGACCGAAGGTAATTTAATAAGCCTATAGCCACGGCTATAGGCTATATTTTATTTTATCTTTAAAAAACGCATGCCAAACAGCGCGTATAATGAAGCCCCGAAGGAACGGGTTTCAAGATTTTGAAGTTGAGAAGCGGAATTGTTTAGTATAAGGTATCCTAACGTCCCGTGGGACAAAAGGGCTTTTTGGTTAAAATATTTGGGACTTCTTTTGAAAATCACTGTTTGCTAAGATACTATTTGTGACGAATAAATTGATAAGTATATAGGAGAAATGTTCGGCGTAATACAAAGGTCTTTCAACATCCACTTCAGTGAGTTATCGAGCTATTGAATGACCAAAGGGAACCAATCCTAATCTATACCTAATGTGCAGAGGTACAAAATGCTCTACGTGTGCAAAAGTAAATCAATTACGCTTTCTCCGGAACACTCTTTGTAAACGGATTGACACCTCTATTCGTGGCTCGATGGCGCCACTTCCTCCGTAAAAGTTGACAAGTTGCGGTATTTATGTTAGTAAGCGACTCGAGCTAAAATTGGTCGCCCTATTTCTCCGCACGCAAAGCAACGTTTGTCACCGTAATAGTGGCGTATTCAACGTATTTTTTTCCAACAAAAGCGAGGGAAAATAGTGAGAGACTTTATCGGTTTGGCAGATGAAACTTACATATATTCAGGAACACCATTATCAAAGAAGGGCAAAAGTCGTGTGGACGCTCCAAGTATGTCGTCCCACGTAAATAGGGTTGTTGTGGTGCATTTCCTAGCAAAATAGGAATGTGACCAGAATGAATATCGATGGTTACGTTCCAAGTTCCATTGGAATAATTAATCGAATAAGTTTCAATGTGGCGTTCCGTTACCTTGGTAGTCACGTACGGGGAGAAGCAGCAAGAATCGAATTATGCAGAGTGATATTGGTAATGCCAAATGGTTTTCGGATTAAAATTTAATTTAATTCAAGTACGTAGCTTTGCGAAGGATTAGTATAGGTGTTCCTCGCTTTTCCCTGAACATTTCTAGTGATAAATCACCGGCTGGTAATAGAAAGACGTCCGTTTCTTTTCACGGCACGTTGGCTTGGGAAATTAGTGAGCTATTAAAATATTGATGCTTCGTAATTTCCTCAGAACGAAGAATAAAATATTTTAGGTAAAAGCCGACTACGTTTTGCGGATCATGCATCGCATGATTGGACAATTATTTTTGCGTGAAATATTATGTAATTTATATACAGAAATTTCAATTCATTTTAATTTAATCAGCATTTGCCATACAGCGAGGCAATGTAGCCAGCGTCTTGGGGACGCTTCCGACTGGTATTAATATGGATCAGTTGAGTTACTTGTAGATTGATACAATTAGCTCAATTGTTTCAGTTGTAACTACTATTTCTAATTTGCTTTTATAATTATTATTGTCTTTGTTAATAAAGGTTTACCCATTAAAATTTTACAGAGAAAATTCAAAAAAACTACGCAAAACACAAAAACTGCGAAACGCTCGTGGATCCCAAGTGTTTTTTCGGATCCCAAGTGTTTATTATTATTATTATATTAGTTTTTGTGCAAACACACACACACCAAACGAAGTTGGTTTTGCACGAAAACGAATCAGAAATTTAGATTTTCCTATTCATAGTAAGCCCCCAGATCCATACCTACAGTACCTAGCATTCGATTTTCCTATTCAGACTAGGCCTCCATGCATACATACCTACAGTAACCTAGCATCTCCGCAACGGTAAAACCTTTCGACATCATAATAAAAATATTAATAATATAAAATTTAAAATATTAGTTGGAAGAAGAAAGAATTACAAATCTAAAAGGAATGAAGCCTTAATACCTACTTTAAACTTTAAAGTAAATCAAGTAAACGAATGGATAGATGATTGATTCGCTTCGATTCAGCAGGTTACGAGTTGTGCAAACGGGCACAAAATAGGGTTGTGTACAGCATTCACTTTGAGCAAATTATCTTTAAATAAGTTAAAAAACCCACAAATTTACACAATTATTAAATAGTACTATTTAAACGGGTATTTATCGCGCTTTGTATATATATTTTTTATTATTACTAATGTGTTCAGATCGCGTAAGTTTAAAAATATTTACAAATATTATATTCTTTGCAAAAAGGCTTTCTTTTAAAAAAAAGGTCTTTTAAAGGTCTAATGAAGTAAAGCACTTTGATATTTGATATTTAACGAACTTATACACGTTAAGGTTGTGCTCTTGATAATACTATAATTCGCTTGGTTTTTAACCCCAAAAGGAGTTTTTAAGTTAGTGCTTCGTACCATCGTAGATCCTAAAGGACGAATTGTTTGACCGAAGGTACCTTATTTAATAAATAAAGCTTACTCAGCAGCCCGCGACACAGACACAACAGGTTGTTGCGACTTTATTTTACAATACAATAGACTTAACAAAACACGAACATTATTATTATGTGTATCTTATCGTAAACCTTTATTTATACTCGAAAAGATTGAACATCAAAACTCACGATAAAAATTTACAGCAATTTTTTTTTATATTCTTAGGTAAACATACATATAATTAACAATATATTAGACAATAGACATTTGACAAATTGCGCAAGATTTTTTTTTATACATTGCTGATAGTGCCTTGTCAATTTGTCGGCGACCTTTGTCGGCCTTGACTTTGGTGTGTTGACTCTTTTAAATTTATTAACATTATAATAAAATCCAATAAACTCATTTATTGTAAAAGCGATGCATAATTATAATAGCTTATGACGTCCTCTGTGGCGGGACTTATGAAGGTCTGCCTGTGGTTGCGAGTTTGATTCCTGCCTCGATACTTTAGAGTTGAGCCCATTAAGGCGGTAATCGAACCCGCAATTTGTATCTATGCACGAACTGCAAATATTTGTTCAGTGAATTCTGGTCGTTTTAATGTATCACAAAAATATCTATCCATGAAGTATATTGTATAATCAGTCGTCTAGTACCCATAACACCAGCTCTGCTTAGTTTGGGGGTTCCCAAGCTAAGCAGATCTTGTGTCCTCCCCCTCCCCCTTGTGTCGTCCCCTAATTCTTCATGTGCCTACAATCATAGATAGATGATGCTGTGTGGTGTGGATTGTCCAGCATTATATTATTTATTGCAACTAGGTACTAATAAGACACGATCACAGGGACTAAGTAAGATTTATTATAATTTTTCCATCCACACACCCCTGGCCGCGGTATCAACCTCAGCTAAGCTTGGGAGATCGCTGAAATCGTTACAACGAATGGAAAGGTTAACGGGATCTTTAGTTAGTGAAAAATGATCTTCATTGCTCTGGAGAGTTAAGATTCTATCAAGGTTTTATTTAGTTTTTGTTATATTTTACGTTTGTGCATTCATAGTTATGAGGAAGGAGGTACATACAAAAGATATTGTTATATAAAGCCAAATTTTCAACCACTAAGCGGAAAGTCACATTTTTTTGCGTACTTTACAGTTTTTTTTTACACAATCTGAAGAAAATAAGCGATAACCAGCATAAGTATGGCAAATGAACAGACACACGAAAATGGTATTTTATATTTTTCTAAATAGTTCGGATCTAGCGGACGAATACATAAACATCCGGTAACATCATCATCATCAGCCCATATTAGTCCACTGCTGGACATCATCCCACCTGGCCGGAGGGCGTCCTACACTACGTTTACCAAGTCACGGTCTCCACTCAATAGGTCGGATATCGTTGGATATCGATGCTAATTCGTTGACCTAAATAAAAGTCAGCGTTCCGACCAGATTAATGGTTTAATTAGAATGAACAAAAACATATTAAAGCTACAAAACCTATTTTAGTGTTCGATTTAACGGTTCGTACCTAATTAAAGAAACATTATCTTGTTTAGTGAAACAGGCTTCTTGGCCATCTGTAATTCTTTTATTTAAAAAAATTGCGTATAGTAAGTACTACTAAAGTAATTATATTATCAAATTAAAGTATGTGTGTTACACACGTAATACTAAAGTGGCAGACATAAAACGGTTTTTGAGGGGAAACAACGCGTAAACATGCTTATAAGTCACTTCAATTATCTTAGCGTTTACTTTGTCAAGGTGCCTTGTCCCAAATAATAACATAAACGTAACGAAATAACACGTCTTTTAAGACCTTTCTCACAATTATGATTAAGGACCGTTTAATTGTATATCACACGACTTTTATAGCATTAAAGTGTTGGTATCTAATTAAGATAAAAGTTATTTTTTTTATTCGATGACTTTTTTTGGGTCCTGTTAGGTGTTGTTACAAGTTTAAAAGCATTTAAATCTCAAGTTTTTTATATAAGTATGTGATTGCATTAAAAATATTTTTTTTCACATTGACATTATTTTTCCGTGCATTCAACAAGGGATAGATCTCCCAAAAATAGAAACAGAAGTTTTTTTTCATTGGTTCATAGATTTGCAAAGAACCACTTTTTTTTTGTAGAAATCTTAAAACGACGAAATTTTGTGAATTTTTGCCAACCTTAACCAATCCCAACCTTAACCGATCAACAGGAAGTTTAGGGGTTATTGAGAAGTTGATAATCTCAACATTTCATAATTTTTACTCGACTTTTATACACTCGATCATTTACATACCTTCATAATGATTCATCGTAATCTATACTGCTCAGCCAGAAAAACTCAAGCCAAGTTTATAAAGCGAATGAAAGACGATCAAAATTCTGGTCTCTGACATCATCAAAGAAAATGAAATTGAAATTTCTGTGATGGTTATCAGAAAAATGTAAATCGATCCAACGCAGGGTCGTCCTATATTTACGATCTCCGAAATCCCATTGCCGCCACAGCTCCACTTTATGTAGGTAAAGTGGATTTCGTCAGTCGATATTTATTTGATTGGCAATCCTGGTTGAACTTTCTTTGAAATAATCGTTTAGACTCTTCCCGGAATATTGCTCAAAAGTGATCTGAACGTCACGATTTAATTTGGTTTGTCTTACAGTTTCCAAGATACTTAAGCTGGGTTTTGATCAGTTAATGTACCTGGGACAACAGAGCAGCTGTATCGCGGCATTTTTTTTGACTTAGTGGCGCGGTGACCGAGGTTGCAGATTCGATTCCTGCCTCAGGACAAATGTTTTACACGATCTGTAGATATATGTACTGGGTGTTCGGGTCGTTTTCTTTTGTAGTAAAAAATATATATCTATGTTATATATAGTATTCAGTTATCATAACACAAGCTCTGCTTAGATTGTACATGATGCTGTGTAGATTGTCCAGCATTATTATTGCTATTTATCAATTATAGCTTTTGCTTTTTGTCTTGCCATAAATATATTGCCGTGTATAGTAAGAAGGTAGGTAAACTTTGCTACGAACTGAAGGATTTTTTAACTTAAGTTATAAGATATTGCAGCGAGATGCGAGTGATCGGTATAAAGAATATAAAGGAATTGTTTCTTTAAAGAAAACGTTCATCGTTAGAGCAGAAGCATTCTTTATTATTTACTTTATCTTTTAACTCCAAGGTCTGAATACGATTAACTATTTCCGTGAATAAGACAGGGTTAATTGCATATAAAACAATTTTTTATAAGTATTAACTTCGTAGACTAATAGCGTAATTTAAAGTTTTATAAGTTTTAATAGGCTATAAAAGAATAGCGCCGTTCTGAAAAATGGCCTGTTTTGAAAAGCGGCGTGGCTTTTCTGAATTAATTTCGGAAATGTCGAGATTCCCGTGATTTATATCGGCTTAAATTAATCGTGACATTCGGAGCCCGTCTCTGCTTTTTCGTATTTGTGGGAGATTATCTTAAATTTCCGAGTATTTTTGTTTAATTCGCACAATTCGATAAATTAGTCAGATCATTGCATTGTTTACAAACGCAACCATTGACTTAGAAGCAGATTTCTATGCGATTAGCTTCTAAGATACTAGCGTATTTACTTGATATATAAAAAAGTCTAAAAAGTTTGTTTATTTCGAATGTCGAACTACTAAAAATACAACAAACATAACAAAAAATACAAAGAACCTCGACTATAGAATTTTCCAGTCATCAACAGAGGTCCTAGGTCTCTAAAGAGTAGTAGTCAATAATAGTCCCTTCAATGACTTCATAATGGGCGAAGTATTTACTACAAAGTCCCAAGATGCTCTTGGGACTGCTTCATGCTTAGCGCCGATTTTAGCAGTCCGCAACCAATTTCCCTGCATATATACAAAGTTGATTTGGCGTGATATATCTGTGTTATGTTCAAACAGCTAAACACTAAACCACACCCCGTTCGTGACAAGTATTGTCACGAATAGGTACTATTTTTATTTCCCTGCACTCGCGACAAAACCTAATAAACAGAACACTCTGTATATTTATCGCTTTGTCAGCGATTTCGTGAAATCCGTTTTGTTTATAGCCTTTTAGTTTTAGTGCAGATTTGTATCCAATAAAACCTAATGTGTTCTATGTTTTTCTAGACTTATCTACTTTTTGGAAGTATAATATGAGTCATCTTCACTTCTTCTAAGCGAAGATGACTCATATTAAGGTTGTTTTTAGGGTTTTGCCATCGGTTGCAAAACCCTTATGAAATCGCTTTGGGTCTGTTTTGTGTTTTGAATCCTTAATATCTCAGAAACTACTGCAGCTATTGACTTGAAATTTGAAACAATAATACATTTTGTGCGCCCGCACATATTTATAGAAAAATAATGAAAATAAATGAAAAATCAAAATGAAGATTTTCCATACAAATTTTGAAATCGAAATTTTAAATGGAACGTACAAAGTCAAAAGTGGTATCAAATGAAAGATACACGTTTGTAGATTTCAAAATAGTTTTTGAAATTTTGGTAGATTTTATACTTTTTAAAATATTTTGAAAAAGGTCAAAAAAATGACCGTTCCCCCCTCTATCTCCGAAGATTGCAGAGCGATCGACGTGATATGTACCAAGTGTTTGTAGATATGAGTAGGGTAAAATTGGGGCATCTGGATCAACAGTTTTCAAGTATTCAGTTTTCACACTTCGTGAAAACTGAATACTTGAAAACTGTTGATCCAGATGCCCCAATTTCACCATTGATCTATTCAAGTTTTCACCATTGATCTATTCAAGTTTTCACCATTTATCTATTCAAGTTTTCACCATTGATCTATTCAAGTTTTCACATAGGTACCTATGGATAGTTAAAACCAAATAGTTGCGTGAAAACTGATTACCGAAAATTTTAGATCCTGATACCCTACTCTAACCATTGGTCTATTCAAGTTTTCAAGAAAACTTCTTGACGCAAATGTCGTTAATTTTCACCTGTAGGTAATCAGTTTTCATACGATGGCTATCTGAATACTTGAAAACATAAAAATACTGAATACTATCATATCGTTTCTAATATATGAACAACCGTTCAAGTTTTCATCTATAAATGTTTAATTCTAATTTAATCAACATAATTTCTTTGAGTTATTAAATTTCCTAACTCTCTTAATATTCAAAATATTTGTTTAAGGCTTAAGCATCGAGGGTAAAGTACCTATACATATACTCAAATCAATAAAACAATACAAAGCTTAAAACATTTTATTTTGATCACACCATTTTCTTAAACATAGTACATTCTTTAGAGCACAAATTTTATGATGACAAGCACAGCAATAAACATCTTCTAAGTCTCCATAAGTTTTATACAAGCCTGGAAGACTGGGACAATTCATATCTTCTAAATCATAAACACACACATTAGCTGCCGTATTCAAGATATCTTTTATCCAATTAACTTTTTCTTTTCCTTTCGTAAAAATTCTATGTGTTCCTTTTAAAAGGTTTCCAATGATTTGTTTATGATCTTTATAATGAATAAAGCCTTCATTCCAAAATATACCTCTATTTTTTTCTATCCAACCGATATGCCTTCTTTCTGATTTACTTAAGCTATAAAATGGAGATGGTGGTTTGAATAATAAAATCACTGCATGTTGTCTCCCAAACTGTACAGCAATTTCTTTTAGGATAAATTTATTTTCATCTGTTTTGAAACCTTGCACATCTACAATGATGCTCATGATATTTTTCGAACAATATTACTGAGCGGTTTATATTCTATCAATCTTTCATTAAAAATAAGGCAATATGCTGATGTATTGTCAGGGATGTCGGATGTGGTTTCAATTTCTATGCGAACGTCAACAGGTCCAGTCTTAATAGTATCGTTTTGTCGTGAACAATCGATGACAAACAACGGTGCTTTTTCTTTAAATTGTTCTAGGTCAAACAATGGATCAATCGAGCGGTTGTAATAAGACTGACGGAATTTTGTGTACATTTCGTATAATATACAATATTTGTTGTCTTCAAATTTCAAATTCAGTGCCTCATAAGGAAAGTATTGTGAATTCAGATATAGCGTGACATTAGTCAATTTACAATGATCAAATTGTGAACAGTCTGCTGATTTAATATTTCTTTTCTTTGTTTGTAGACAAAAGATAATGTAGCGAGGTTTTTCTAATTGTGATGATGTTTTCACCGACCATGAATGCTTTTTTGTTTTAGGTAATAAAGGGTATTCATATAAATCCCAATTTCTAAAGGCCATTTGAATAGCCTTATCTTTTTCTAAATGTCTGAGAAGAGACAACCTTTCTCTATCTGATACCTTAACTTGAGGTACACGCCATTTTATTCTCTGTATATCTATTTTAATATCTTCTTTTTCTAAAAGTTTAACGCTATTTATGTTGCTATTAGCTCTATTTAGGATTAACTCATGTTTACAATTCATTATGATTTTATTATAATCCTCTGCAAATCCTAGAACTTTACTAAGAGGGATGTTGGCACTGAAATAACCATTGTTTTTAAATCCATCTAATTTCCACCCCCACATAGCGGATGCTTTACATTCACCTGGATTCATAGATACGTATGATTTAATAGTAGATGTTATACCAACATTCTTTGATCGATCAATTTCAATCCCATTCATTTCATAGCGAATATCTTGAAACAAAAACATGAAAGGGTTGTTGGTGAACTCTACAAGTTTTTGAATAGGGAGCTTATCTTCTCCAATTATAGTCGCCTGTCCTTCCACATAAATAAAACTGGCTGATGGTAGTAAGTAAACATCTTGTTGGTGTATGGGGATTCTTATTTCATCGTTTTCTCTAAAACTGTTGTTATAAGGGCTGTAAGTATGAATCTCATAACCTTCGATTGAATTATCAATCTGAGGCAAATCCAAAATCTGAAGAATACTCATAGTTTTAATCCAAGAGCTTTCAGAAATAGTTTGTTATTTTTAGTTATTTTTTTTCTTTTCACAACCTTAATACGTCTTTCTACTCGAACACCTTGAAGTTTATTGTCAGAGTTTGCCGAATTGCAAGGGATTTTATAAAAAACAATCATTTTGATTTTCTTAAATGAAGACGCAGCTGTATAAGTTGTTTTCTAAAATCTATGAGTCTGTCGTTTTCATCCACTATCCTCACAGTAAGCGAAGATAAGTTGTCTTTATTGACTGGAAAGTATATGATATTATTCGGAACTTCAATGTATTGATATCCTGGTGGTGTGTTTGGTACAAATTCGTGAATTATGTGAGAAGGGAAGCCGTTAATATACGAGCCATTTATAAGATCACATTCGATTCGTATCATAGACAGTGATGGAATGTTAACCAAACTCTCCGACTCATGCCATTTATTTGCTTCTAGTATTCGTTTCCCGAAACCTAAAAGCTGACCTATGCTATTATCTTTTTCAAAATGAACAGTCTTTGAACAAAACAAAGAACACATTAGAGTATTATTATTGGGTGTCAGCTTGATGCTAGATTCAATTAAATTCCTTGATAAATAATCTTGAATGTCATACAAATCATAAGTCCCGATAGGTATTTCAAGCTGTTTAAAATCATCATCATAAATAAACAAATTGTTTGACCTATTTATGTTAGGCACAGAATTTGTGGTTGAAAAGTATAACAGTGCACATTCATATTGCTCGGTTAATTGTAAAGAAGGATGAAAATATGATTCGAGTACAGATTCATTTCCTGTGATGGTAATGGTTGTAGACATGATTGAACACTGAAGTTTTTATCATAATTGATATAATTTTATAGCTAATAACTACCTAGGTATCTTTATTTCCAAAATTCTTTTAAAAATTTTAAACATAGATGTCCACAGTTAAATGGATGATCTTGCTGGATATTGGAATAGTTGTAATTAATGCTATTTCCAAGGTATTGTATTAATTCAATAGGAGGTCTTAAATTTCCATAACTATCAAAATATTCTACATAATCTCTAAATTTTGCATAGGCCACCCAATGCGTACCTGAATTTATAGAGCTATCTAAATTCATAATACCACACTCTTTTTTATTTGGATGCTTTGGTAACTGATCTCTCATAAATACTCCTCGAAAATAAGGAATGCTATGAGAATGGTTGACAATGTCGATGTTAGTTAGAGCTCGATTGGGTAGCTTACTTTTTTTTTTGTGATATATGTAATCTAAAGCCATCTCTATGCGGCTCAAGATTTAGACCTTTTCCAATACTCATAGCTTCTATTTTTTCATTATGTCTCTTTTGCTCAGCTAGACGATTTTTAGCTTCCTTACATTCATTAATTGCTTTAACGATTCCGGAAACACCACCACTCAAGCTACCTGCAGCTGATAATCCCGCGAAAATTGCTATCAAAGGTAATACTCCACCATGCTTTGGTACAGGAATGATGCGTGGAAGTTTTATACCTAGTTCTGATGACATTTCTTTTGCCGCAGCAATGGCTAACTTAATCGCCATTTTTTTACATTTTGGTTTAAGTTTCTTTAATGTATTTTTAGCATGAGAAATCACATGTTTTAAATGTTTCTTTAAACCAGAGCCTTTACTTAGGGTCATAGCCGTTGTTTTCTTATTCCCAGAACCAGAGGCCACTTTCATAAGCATAGCTTTATTCACTAAATGGGCTGCCATTTTTTCTTGTAAGCTTGCATCTGAAGCATTAATACGTGTTCTAGCCATCTTCATTAGTTTAATATCGGCTGAGTGACGATCGCTTAAAGATGATGACGCGTTGTAGGCTAAATCGTGGTCTTTACAATATTCGTCTAACTGGTTTATACCTCTTTCGTTTCTTTGAAGTCTTTTTATAAGCTTAGTTCCTGGTCCACAGTAATTATATCCCGGTAAATGAACTTCGAAAGGTAAATGATTTATTAAACAATTAATAAGACTGCTTCCTTTCATTGCCTGTATTAGACTGAACTTAAAATAGAGGCACGCTTATTTAAATTATTTTTTCATATCATTCATAAAACATTTGCATTCTTAATCCAAGAGTTTTCACTGGTTGGGAAACCTAACCATTTCACATACATTTTGTTTTTTGATCTTTTTAACACCTTTTCGATAAGATAAATGTCTGGATAGTTAGTTTTCTGCAATTCTTGTACATAAAAAGATCCTAAAATTGGTTCATGCTTCATATCTTCTAATAAATATGTAGCTGGGTAGGTGTTTTGTGTTTTTCTAATTTTGAATATTTCAGTCGACCAATTAGGCATGTATCCTTTCTGAAAAGTACTTTTGTACTTACTGATTCGCACAAAATCACCAACTTTTAGTTTATGATTATTTTTCCTTGTTGATGAGTTTAATTTTGCAATTCTTTCAATTATCTTTGTTTTATTATAATCACTTACTTCTAGAGGCTTACATCCGATTGTCTTATGATATGAATCATTGTATGATGTAATAATTTTATCTAAAGTACCATCAATCCATACATAGTTACCATTTATACCAAACTGTTTAAATAACTTTGTCTTTATCGTTCTAATAAATCTTTCGGCTATTGAAGCTTTCTTAGTGGAAAAGGTAGAATAATGATTGATGTGATATGTTTGAGTAAGTTGTTTTATTTTATTGTTATAAAATTCTGTTCCCAAATCAGTCTGCAAGTTTTTGGGTATGCCATTTGATTTAAATAAACTATGAAACGCGGTAAATACTTCATCTTTAGTTTTACGTTTTAAAGGAAACGCCCAACCGTATTTTGAAAATGTATCAATCACTACTAAAACGTAATTGTATCCATTATTAAATTTTGATATTGCTTGTAAGTCGATTAAATCAGCTTGCCATAGATCATTTATATCCTTCAAAACAACATGTCGTCTAGGAAAGTTTACTCTTGCAGCTCTGTAAATTTCATTTACGACGTCGACCTTGCTCATTTTTGTGAATGATTTCTGTATTATTAATTTTCATGACAATTTCGTTGTTAAGTTGTTCTAAAGTTTTAATTTTACTCATAACCTTCTCTATTAAACTATCTACATAGTCTTTTGTACAGCAATCATCGGCATGAATAGGAATCTTCAAATTTTGTATACTTTTGTTTTGTGCACTTAGATTACCATCACTTGAATATTTAAGCAAACATTCATGTTTTTCATTTTTTTTCTTAAACAGATGATGACCAAACTTATCAACATTCATGTTTGAAAATCACTTTAATACTGAGGATACATTCTAAACTTTTACTCTTTTATAATACCAGCTTCTTTCAATTCCTCGATTATTGATAAAATTTCATTGTCATGATTATTGTTACCTGAATCTCTCGATGCTATTAACATTTTTAATCTTTCAATAAGTTCATTAGGATCATCCCAAAAAATGAATTCAGTATTTGGTTTATATTTCTTTAAAGTAGGTAGTCCAGTCCCTAACTTAGACTCTTTTAATAATAACGAATCATTGTCATTGGAACTTTCTATGAACAGAGGTCTTATAATCTCTCGATACTTAATACTTTTATCACCTTTTATCTGCCCGCATGGATCATAATTCCTTTTATGTGCATTAGTATCGGTTAGAATGTATCTATAAGCGATTTTATCATTAGGCGTAACTAATGACAAATTAGGTGTTTTACGAAGCAATAGCTCTCGAAGACCAGGAGTCACAACATAATTTTTATCATTAATATTTATAATTTGTTTTGATGTGCTGGTGGTAGGATCATTTATTACTTTAAGATTTACTTTTCTATTACCAATAAAAAAACCAGAACATTCTTTCCTAACTCCGAACGGTATATTAAGAGAACCTTCAAAAATTTCTTCAATGTCTTCTTTATTAAGTGATCTTTCCGCAGGTATAATGTTGGTAGAATCCATATCACCCTTGATATTTTTAATAATATTGTTTTCACTGTCTTCTACAAAAGATACTTCATTATCATTTAAATCTTGATAATCTGAACTACAAGTGGAGGAGTTAAAAATACCTTCGTCCATGTTTCTATTTTTATCACCGTTATTATTTTTGGTGTTGTATCCAGAATATGTATGGGTTTTCATTGGTTCAGTTATGGGTTTAAAAACTTTATTCAGAGTTAAAGTAAGTTTATCATCATCATCTTGAATTTGCTTAAGCTTACTTTTAATGGCACTGACCGACTTAATCAACTGTTCTTTAATATTTGACTCCATGACATAAAAATATATTTAAAAGTAGGGACATTCAAATACACAACTTTTGTCTTATAAAGTATTTGTAAAACTAACTCTTCATCATACATTATATGACCTTATATACACTGTTCTCAATATTCATTTAATCAAGATTGATAAAAATATCAAAACCCTTTCTATATCTACCACAGCTTAATGGACAATCTTTATTTATTATTAAAAAGTTATAAGATTCTTTCCAAATCAGAGAACACATTTTTTTAAACTTGCACCATTCCATGTCTCCATTGATATGTTCCAAATACATATGTCTTAAATTCATATCATCTTGTTTAAAAACAATAATTAGATTCGCATTATCACGTATTAATTGTTTTGGTACTTTTGAATAGGTTTGAGTAAGATAGAAGCAATCTAGCAACTGATGTCTCCCCATTGCAAAATAATTCCGAATATTGGTCTGATTCTCACAAGTAACATCATCAAATATTATAACAGAATTTTTATTGGCTTTATTCGGGTGTATTATTTCTTCATTCGAATTAAAACAAAAGAAACTTATACCTGGAACTCTTTTCAATACTTCTTTTAGAAATAAGTATTTTGGCTGAAATGCTGTTTTAGAATATAGATATATATTTTTAAACTTAAGACCATTCCTATCTAGTAGTAAACTAATCATGACATTCGTTTTACCACAGTTAGATGGCCCACAAATAATACATCGAATTGAATTAGGTAGTAGTTTACTATGCTTTATAGTACGCTCATAGTCTTCTATACTTAGGTCTTTTACTTCAAGAGAAAGATTTTGCTTTATTAGCTTCATTGTTATTGTAATTGATTGTTTTTCAGGGAACAGGTACCTCTATTTATTAAACTGATTTTGTAACTGGTGCAGATCATTAACTGAGTATGTTCGGTTTAAACAGCCTATTATATTCGTTATGTTACTCACTATAGGTACAAATCATATAATGATTGAATTATTCATGGTAGTTACTTATTTAAACTCGAATATAATAAATAAGCATTAGAATCTGATCAATCGGTGGAGGGTTACTTAACTGACAAAACAATTATTATTATTTTTCTCATTTATTAAATACATAAATTTGCTAACAGATTCAAGACCTATTCTAAGAAGTAGAGTACATTTACTTTAAGCTTATTCTATTATAAAGCTATTTAAAATATTGTGTCACAATGACCCCATGGTAGTGTGTGTATTTTATCATTCTGTATCTGTCTTTTATCATCATTACCGCTAAGAAGTTTTTTATCTACTTGTTGAGTAAATAATACATGCTTAATAGATTTTATAAGTTTCATTCTACATCTAGTATTAATATTACTATACAGTGTATCATGATAATCATCAATATTTAATCGAGTGGTAACTGTCTTAGTTATTCCTTTTGCTTTTTTAATCTCAGATTTCATGCTATTAATACAATAGAGTTTGGCTCTTAAACCAATAAATTCTTTTATTATATCACCACCCATTTCATCTTTGAATAGTCCTGGAATTTTTTCATTTACTCTAGGAATATCATAAACGTTTTCTGATATGAAATTGCTCGTATCAAATTGTTCTATATTACATAACATATCTTTATAAAAATCTTCTGTGTATATTAAATACAACAAGCTATCAGTATCAGTGTAACAGAGTTCTGCCTGACCTTTCGAAGGATATATCTTTTTAATAAAATTATAATGAAATCGATACATATGTTGTTTAGCGTATTCCAAAACAGAGAATCCAATGTAAATAGGTCTATCTAATATAACTTTTTCTTTGTTTAATTGAATAGCAGCAAAGTTTTCGGAGAAAACTTGAATACTATTTAAATTTGGTTTCGATACCAACTTTTCAGCTGTAAGGTGTTTATTGGTTGAGTTTTGAGTGTCGTTCCATTTTGTTACTAATTTAACATCAACTTGTTTCCTCTTGTTTTCTATTGTCTTACCAAAAATAGAATTAATAGGTAATTTAAAAAAGTCTTTTTCAAATTTTGTTTTCGATGACTGACGGAGAGTGGTGTTAAGATCTATGTATTGTTTCAAATAATTATCTTGTCTAAATCCTATAATTCGATGAATTTTTAGCAAGACCAGACCTTGTTTCAAGCATTCTTTTAAATGAACGTAATGTATTACGTATTTGAATTTATCATGCAGATTTGCAATCAATTTTTCAGATTTGCTTCCTGGCGGAATATATTTCTCAGGTGCGAAAGGTAGATCCTCATGTAATTCATGCAAATGATCTGGATACGCTAGATCAACCTCTAAAATGTAACCGAAATCATTATTATCAGAAATATTCATCACATCAAAACATTTAATTTCTTGGCTGGATAAAAATCTAAAATCAGATATGGGATACATTTTTGTCATCGCATAACCATAGAGATTGTTGCAGTCTAAATACACTAAATAAGAAGATGGTTCGGATTTGTCATATTGTGGCATATATTTATTTGATGCTACTGCATGCCGTAGCGAGCATTGTGCTAAACCTCCTCGTATCCCGTTTTCTAGCATTTGATACATTTCTAAATCACTTATTAATTCCAGTTTAACTTTAGTGTGAAAAAGCATTGCATCCCAGCTAAGGCTAGGTGATGTTATATAATAAGCAGGATCAAGCTTATAATAAAATAAACTTGTAATCCTAAAATTTTCAAATACATCACACAACAGCAACACATCCGTTTTCAAATATAGATCTGTATATTCTCCCAAATTGTTTATGTTAAAGTGATTCCACACCTCATTTGCATGTTTGTACTCACTTTCACTTATATGTTCCTCGGTTAAAGAGTTGTAAAAACAAAGTTTCATAGGTAATTGTGTTTCCTCAAACTTTGACCAGTCATTCATGTAATCATATGGATAAATACCTTTTTTTCGTATTAAATCAAATTGTTTACCGTTAAAATTATTTGATAAATGCTGGAAGTCACTATCTGATAAACTTTTACTTAATAAATCAAGACTCGTGTTTAAGAATTGAAATGAATCAATGAATTTTATCTGAATTACTCCTTCCTTACATTCAATTTCTTTAGAAATAGATAAATACTTTTCTTTCGTTTTAGGAATTATTTTAATATTTCCTTTATGTTTGGCTAACTCTTCAATAAATAAATGTGAATCATACCCGCATAGATTGTGAAACACCACTGGTATGAATGAGCATTGCTTATAAATCAAGTTGCAATAAGAATGAGCCGCGCCTCTGAACTCAGATGTTATATGATCATGATCTCGCACTTTGTCATCAAGTAAGACCTCTTTACATATGTGACACACGGTAGCGTTACGATATTCTCTTTCCTGGGCTGGTGTTAATAAAGCCATTGCCTTTTTATCTGACAAAATAGTTTGAATTTTTTGAACATCTTGAATTAGACGTTTTACAAACACTCGAACACAATCTTGACCTCTGTAAGAAACATACTTGTTCAAGTTTTGATCATGTGAACAACAAATATAATATCCAAAGCATGAAGGTTGATGTACTTTGAGCGACATTGTGTTTTTAGTATTTATGTCCTCAGTGTTTTGTAAAAGGCATTCAAAATCAGCATAAATAATAAAATTTATCTTCTGCTGTCTATCATAGTTTTTAAATTGTATAATCGATGACTTTTCAGGCAGAACACTTTTAACACCATTACAATTATGAGACTTGTATTTATTCTTAGTACAAAAAAATTGTAAGCATGCTTCGCATAAAAAACAATGTCCCTTATGATGAGTGATTTGACGTCGTACCAATCGTATTAAATCTGTTATTAAACAATAATGACCTTTCCCTTCGTTTTCTATGTAAAGCAAATTAAAATGATCAATCTTTCTTTTTTTGGTAAAATACAGTGGTCCAGTTACAGAACTTTTTTTATCTAAGCCATAAACATTAACACTGATATCAGGATTGTTCATTTCAAATAAGCGAATATCAGAAACAGTAGGAGGGAACATCATTCCCTTAACATTTAAAATGTTCGCAAAATGTGGATAAGACTTCAATCTACATACATTATTTTTTACAGGGAACAGCCCTGCCATTATGCTCCATATAAAACAAAGATTATCGTTATTTCGTATATTGATACAACTTTTAGTATTTCTTATAGACTGGGGTAAATCAATGAATGTACCACCTTTCATAGGACAATACTTATTAATGTTTATCTCTAAATGACTCATTCTCAAATAACTCCAGCCAGACTCACAATGTTCAAATTCTGATAGTCTCTCTATAAAATAATGCGTCAAGTTAGATAGAACTTCATTTAACTCAGTGCTTTGATATATTATTTGATATTTCATGTTAAACGACTTCAATTGTTCCTCATTTGACTTAGGTAAAGTAAAATAAGCATACAGTTCAAAGTTTACTTTTAAACATTGATGTTTCGATAATGACTTTGTAATCAATTTAATGATATCATTTTCATAACTGCTCAGGATCGCCTCTATTGTGAGGTACTCGACATCCTGAGCAGGATTTAAGCGATATGTAACGATTCTGTTTTTAAAAGCTGATGCAATTATGTCAATATTACTGAATTCAGTCTTTATCAAACAGTTTGATTTGTGTAAATTTGTTCTCAAATGATATCTGTATTTATTCTCTGGTATCTCAATTCGACATTTCTCACATTCAATCATTTCAGCTACTTCATCAGGATACGACATAGCTGTGAAAACAAAAAACATGATAATACAATATTATTCTTTATTAATATAAACATACTTACAATATAAACATACTTACAATATAAACATGAAATACTTAAATGCTATCAACTATTATATTCTTACAAATGTACCTAAATGTAATCAAAGAGTAGCAGTCGGAGTAGCCAGGTCCAATGAATTATAAAACAGGCTCATCTTACATCAAGCTCAAGGTACCTTCACCCATTCAATAAATCAGCGCGACAATCTTTGAACTCTTTTTTCGTCGCCCTGATAAATTGTGTTAAATGGCCCCATGCTGGTGTATTATCATCTGTGCGATTTTTTATTGTAATGACAGCATGGCGCCATCTATTCATGGGTTGGATATTTTTAATTTCATCGCAATTATATACCTTGAGCTCGATATAGTGTGAGCCTGTTTTTTGTGCATTCATTTGACGGGCAACCCCTCCGTTTGCTACTCTTTTTGAGTAATACGATAAAATATCAACACCTTTCTTTGCGGATAGCATCATTGTTTCATCATCGTCATCGCTGTCGGATCCGAACATGTCCCGCGCCGACGTCTTAGTTGATGTGCCTGGGCGCGGCTCTGCACGATATTTCTTCGACGCGACCATTGATGGTGGTGGTGGTGGTGGTGGCGGCGACGGCAGTGGTGCAGATGCAGAGTTCAGTGATTGTAGCGATGGCGGTGGTGATGGTGTATACTCTTTACGATGTTTGTGTGCGGGTTCTGCAGGAATTAATGGTCGTATAAAACAAGGCTCTCTGATGAATGCGAAATAGTCTTGTGGTAATTTTCTTGTTGCATTTATAAAATTTTGGAGGTGGGCCCATGCCTCTGTGTCATTGTTCGTTCGATTTCTTATTACTGTTTCACTTCTTAATAGCTTTTTTTCATGTACATAAGTAATCTCGGCAACTTTATAAGTTTTTAAAACTATAAAATATTCACCTCCAGTACTTGTTCGCATGAATCGACAGTAGGCCTTTCGTGAACATCTAATTGTGAATATCGATTTTTCAATATTATTACCATTTTTTCTTGTACGACGATGGTCCTCCTCCTCCTCGCTGTCCGTCCCGAAAAGCTCGTACGTCGTGTAACTCCGATGCGGAGCTACGGCAGGAAGCTTCCTCTTCTTTGAAGCCTGTTGATGGCGAGGGTGTTCCACAGCTTTCCTTGAGCTCCCCACAATCTCTTCATCCGATGGGATACGAGCTGCTGAGTTCTTGGACCTGTGAACATGAAAGAAAATTTATTTATTAATCAATATTGTAAGGAATCACACGTTAAAATCTATGCTGAATATTAAGTCAGCTCATTTGAATAGATATAAGTATTTGAATGAATTGAGTACAGTCAATAATATCGATTGGTACTTACATTTTTTCAGATTTTATTTTTTCTTCCGCTTTAAACAAATGACTTCGAAAATCCAGGGACAACTGTTCCAGAATGAAGCGTCTTATCGGCTTAAATACTCGTTCCATATTCTAAATATGGTAAGTTTAGGATTCGGATTATTGCAACGCCGGCACTGTATCAAGATCATAGTTCACATTCATCCCATTAAGCAATTGACTAATCGATTTATTTTTCTTTCCTCACCGTGTAAAATCTTTTAGTTATTTGTTATATATCTTTATTCCATTCAATACCTACTTTCAAACAACTGTTACAACATAAACTATCATGATAAGTAAACTTTATAACAAACGAAAAGGTATAAATTACATAAAATAGTTTAGATAAGTAATTAACATTTCAATCCACTTCAAACATACGGTCAGTACAAACATCATAGTGTAAATATACTTATCAATAACATACATATAGGTAAGTATAGTAACATTATTTCGTTTAATCATGCCTTAGAACATATGAATTTGCTAGGTTATTTTTTTAAAAGCTTCACATACCACATAGGCATTAAGTACCAATTTAAGTAAATAAGTCGGTAAGTACATAACTGACTATTCGTTTTATGCTTATTTTAAAGTTGTCTTACTATACCGATTGATACTATGTCAATGTAATATTAGCATCATATCAGTTGGAACTGTGTCGAGCTAAAATTCTAAAGGTAAGGTTTCAGAGTAAGTTCCGAAGTGTGTTGTTTTCTAATATCAACGATTGAAAAAAATTTGGAATGTTCTGAATTTTATATAAAGTCATTAAAGTTTCCAGAAATTCAAAGCCAATTTTATGTATTTTGATTTACATAGCATTAAAAACGTGAAGTAAATAAAAGCTGAACGATATAATGAGGCTTAATTTGACATAACAGTGCATTTTTATTGAGGTATATAATATGAACTACCTTAGTTTTCTACCAAATTGTTACGATCACTTTTTATTGATTATTACTTATAGATCACGCAAACTGTAAAACTGACGCTAAATACAAACCTAGTGATTGAAGCTTTTCTTTTATTTATGTGGGAAGAATTTCCCTCCACACATTAATTTGAAATAAACAAGCTAAAGTTAGTTAAATAAGTTAGTTATAACATCATTGGTATGTTGCTATGTTGGTATAGGTACCAATTTACCTGCTCTTTCTATAGCCTTAGAATAAGTAAGGACTCACATGGCATAGTGGTCAATGATCTAACTTGTTTTAATACATTGCTTCTTTTGTTTTGATTTAAAATATACTTAGCAAAAACACGCAATGTAAATTAAAGTTCGTTAGTCAACAAAGAATTGAGTTAAATTGAACTTTAAGAACACGATATGTGTCTATAAAAACGATGAATATAGAGTGACATTTGAGACACATGCTCCGCTACCTAGCTCTCGCAAACATGTCGGTAAGTACCTAACTTTTCGAAACCTAGAATTGAATACTTACCAAGTTCAAATACATTAAGTAGTTTACTAACATGATCACTCATTCATGTAACTAATATAACATAATGTTCTTTTTTTTTTTGCAGTATTCCAATTGGATTTTGTCCCCACCAATAACTCCTGATTACCAGCAAATGGCCAATCTTTGTGAAAACCAAAATAATGGTGAAGACAGCAGCACACATAATGAATTTCGCAACATTGAGGCGAAGAGATTAACCTCTAGTTTGAAGACAACAGTTCGTGGGCAAAAAGTAATTCGAATCGAGATTTATAGCGCTGATCAATTTACATCAACAGATGATTCAACTTGCAAGTGTCATGCTGAAATATGTGCTCAACATGTTGTGAGCAACTTGTATTCCGATCAAATATACCCTCGAATAAGAGAAATACTCAAATCAATGGATAACAAAATATACATTAATTTGTAACTATCTATGTGTTGTTGAAATGATGAGTTTTCTAATTTGCTTATGACTTATTATAATTATCTCAATTTTATTTAGACTTGTATAAAGCTTGATGAAATCTTAAAGATGTCGTGTTTGTCATGATAAGATTTGCGCCCTGGCGAATGTGCTCTTAGTTTAAGAATATGGTTAGGGGACAAAATAAAATTATTATAAACTTTATTATGATTGTTTCATTGAATAGATACCTTATCAACATTTTAAGCAACAGGAAAAGCTAGAAAATTGAACTGATAGTAACTTGAATAGTTCAATCAAAGATTATTGTAGGTAGGTAGGGTAGTAAGTATTTTATTAAAATATAAACTTAATAAATTAATTCAGAATGTAAACGAGTGAAAACTTGAATAGACCAATGGTTAGAGTAGGGTATCCGGATCTAAAATTGTAGGTACTTAATCAGTTTTCACGCAACTATTTGGTTTTAACTATCCATAGGTACCTATGTGAAAACTTGAATAGATCAATGGTGAAAACTTGAATAGATCAATGGTGAAAACTTGAATAGATCAATGGTGAAAACTTGAATAGATAAATGGTGAAAACTTGAATAGATCAATGGTGAAAACTCGAATAGATCAATGGTGAAATTGGGGCATCTGGATCAACAGTTTTCAAGTATTCAGTTTTCACGAAGTGTGAAAACTGAATACTTGAAAACTGTTGATCCAGATGCCCCAATTTTACCCTACTGATATGGATCTATATTTTACAGGAAAAATATAGAGAAGTCTGTAAAAATAATACTTTTTGAAATAAGGTCAAAAAAGGGCGGGAAAATTTTCTAAAGGGGTGACTACCCCACCGAGTTGGGTATCAAATGAAAGGTATTGGTTTGTACATTCCAATACAGTTTTTGAAATTTCGATAAGTTTTATTCTTTTCGAAATATTTTGAAAAAGGTCGAAAAATTTACCATTCCCCCCCTATCTCCGAAGATTGCAGAGTGATTAATGTAAAATGTACTAAGAGTTTGTAGATATAGATCTATATTTTACAGGAAAAATATAGAGAAGTCTGTAAATATAACACTTTTTGAAATATGGTCAAAAATCTAATTTTCATACAATGGGGGCTATTTCATTGAGAGTAATATCAAATCAAAGGTATAGATTTCGACAATTCAAAACAGGTTTTGAAAATCGTCTAAGTTTCATACTTAGTGAAATAGGTTGAAAAAAGCCGGAAAAAATTGTAGGTACCAACCCACTTACCTACCCACTAATCTCTGTAGTAACTGTAATAGGAGTTCCACAGCGCACCAAAAGTTGTTCTAAATTTTTGAGAACAGATAGGTATGTACCTATCGTAGATAATCCACATAGTATCATTTACCCATGGTATTGGTATTACTACGATAGCTGTTAGGTATAGTTAATCTATACTAATATTATAAAGAGGAAAGATTTGATTGTTTGTATGTTTGTTTGTTTGTTTGTTTGTTTGAATTGAATAGGCTCCGAAACTACTGGACCGAGTTAAAAAATTCTTTCACCATTAGAATCCTTAATTTTCCGTGATGAACATAGGCTATATAATATTTTCAAAAAAGTTGGGGATCCGCATGAAAAATTCAATAATTGAACCGTGGGCCTTATATTCAACCTCTTTTTCTATTATGGCGCGTCAGAATAGAAAAAGAGGTTGTATAGCGCACGGTGCTTGCTTTTTCACTACGGCCAGTGTCAGTTTTGGAATGTCGAGTCAATGTCAAAAACCCCAATGCTGTTAAAAAAAGTAAAGATCCGTATGAAAACTGTGAAACCCATCGTTTTAGTGTGTATAATTTCTGAAATTTTTGTTTAATACCCGTGCGAAGCCGGGGCGGGCCGCTAGTAAAGTATAAGTATCACTTTAGATGATTTATTTTTGTGTACTGAAAAGGACTAGAACAACCGAACAAATAATCTGAAGATCCTACAAATATTAGTCCCGAGGCAGGAATCAAACCTCAACCTCCTGCTTTGTAAGCCCACCGCGCCAAGAGGTTGTCATATACGTACCTACCTAAACGACAAAAGTTCAAAACCCTCGGCGCGCGAGTTACACTCGCACTTGTCGTACTTGTTTTTTATAATTTACGAATGCTATGAAAGTTTTCTGAAAGTGATCCAATATATTCAGACAAACTCGATTATAGTTTTCGATTTTGAGTGATTTGTTGTAGCACAACTATAATAATAACTTTGACGAGTCAGCGATATCAAACAAAACTTTTTCGTTTTAGTATTAAATAACAAGATTCTTCGCACGCGTTGTTTCTATGAATAATGTTTTTAGGTTATTTCTATTCCATCGGAACTGATTTATGGTGTATGTTTTATTCCAGGTCTAAAATTACCTGTCTGCTAAATTTCCGCTTGATACATTTAGCAGTTTTTGAGTGAAGAAGTAATAAACATCCATCGATCGCTCCATACATCCAAACATCCAAACTTTCGTATTTCTAACATACTCGTAAGTGTGGGGGTTGAGCGATTGTTTAAACCCCAAGCAAAAAATTAAATTAAATTCACAAAATTCAGGACGCACTAAGCAGTTGAAGTAATACGATAAATTTACTCGTAAACACATTATGTTTCAATTTAAATAAACTTTTAAAAAGCTTTCAAAGTAACAGTAAAAAAAACATAGATCTTCAGTGTTGGCTCACACTACGCACAAGAACTGCTCAAAATGTTTAAATTGTTTTCAAAGTCTTGTTTCTAGCTATTCTATATAACTTCTAACTATGAACATATTTCTCAGCCACGAAGCGTTCAGCGCATAGTTTTTCGACAAACGACTGTCTCACTAACAAATACGAATCAGCTTTGCGAGTGCACGTATTGTGCGTTGTTTCGTCAATTTTGTTTTTTTTTCCTTAATTTAACCCATACGAATTCCCAATAATAATGGACGAGGTCCAACCTGGACCTTCGTCCGTGGATTCCGAGTGTGTTTTCTCTGATATGAGTGAGGAGGAGATTCGAGAGAATGTAGTTTCGCGGAACAGTTTCAAGTCGCCCGTCTCGATGATTCTATCTAATAATCCTGGGAAGAGGCAATTTGTTGACCCAGGGAGCGATGAGCGAGTACAAGAAGACAATGACGGATATACTGTAGTGCAAAGAAAACGTAAGTACATGCGGATGGAGAATTCAGTATATACAGGTATGCAAAATAATAATTTTCATAAGATAAACAACCGCACCATAAACAATCAGTTTGAAGTTTCATTGACATCTTATGAAATGTTGCCGAAACAAATAGGCCTTGCAAAACTTTTCAAATCTGAAGGAATAAACAATGCGTCTAGTATCAAATATAAAAATGCCTACAAAGTTTTTATATGTTTTGATAAAAGAGAAGAGGCTTTATCCTTGATCAATAACCAAAAATTTATGGAAATGGGATACCGCTGTCACTTTACGAATGAAGTAGATCTGACATACGGCGTAGTAAAATTTTTGGAAGTTGACATAACCGAGGAGGAAATAATGAAATCTTTTACTGCTGAATGCAAAATAATTTCTGTTAAAAGATTGAAGAGGTTGACAGAAGAAGGCGAATGGGTCGATAGTGAGACAGTTCGGTTTGATTTTAAGAATGCAGTTTTGCCGTCTTATGTTCATGGATATGGGTGTAGATTCAAGGTTGAGCCCTACACTTTTCCAGTATCGCAATGCTCGAGATGTTGGAAATATGGGCATTTAGTACGCAGCTGCCCTTCAAAAAAGACTGTTTGTCCGAAATGTGGGGGTAGTCATTCCAACTGCGACACTACGAAGTTTCGCTGCGTCAACTGCCGAGGTAAACACATTACTTATGATAAAACCTGCCCAATTTTTTTGAAGGAAAAAGAAATCCGCTGGAGTATGTCACAGAATACATTGACTTATAAAATGGCACTCATTAAACACTCGGAGAATAAAATGAACGACATGCCACAGCCAGATATTTCTAACGTAGTACGTAGGGACTTTGAGGAGAAAAATATTGTGATACCAGAAAGAAATGAACGCATACAGTCAATGACGTACAGCATGGCGGTCCAGGGAGGAAAAAAAGGTGAATCAAGTACAGAGAGTGAAGAGGGCAGTGTCGCGAGTGTCATAAGAAGACAAAATCCTATGATGCGAAAGGAAAATAAAAAGAAAAAGAAGAAGGACAAGTCGCTTCAATTGCGAGAGGTGCATAACACCAATGTTTCGCTTGCGGCAGTGGAAGAGGAAAAGAGTAAGAAAGAAAAGAGCAGTGAAAGAGACAGAGAGAACAAGGATAAGTTTAACTTTAGCAGGATTTTACGTAAGTTACAGGAGGAGCTCTCATCGAGTGGCAATTTTGCAGAGAAGGTACAAAATATTTTAAAATTAGTTTTTGAAGAATTACTTGCTTTTTGTATAAGCTCTTTAAAACAGGGAGAGGTATTTAGTAAAATATTTGGCCTCTTAAATAATGGATAACACCAGTTATCCTGGTACCGATAGAGCGGCATCCGGCTTTGTGAGTAACACTGGGCAATTTTTAAATATTGCGCAGTGGAACTCGCAGAGCCTGATGCCAAAACGTTATGAATTTGAGCTACTTTTGAACCAGTCGAAAATAGGAATTTGCGTTATCAGTGAAACATGGTTGAATGCAGATATTCATTTAAAATTCAAAGACTATAATATTTTCAGGAATGATAGATTAGATTCTTATGGAGGTGTTTCAATAATTGTACATAAATCAATCAAAGCCCAAGCTTGTTTTTTCGATATAGGAAATTCGGGAATTGAAATTTTACATGTAAAAGTTCATAATTGTAAATACTTAGAACATGTAGTTGGTATTTATTGTCCTTCATCAGTAAGAACATCCCAAATGGAATGGGAAAGGATATTTTCAAAGTTCTCAGCGAAAACCGTTGTTGCCGGTGACTTTAACGGACACCACACCAATTGGTCCTATAAAAATGACAATAGAGGTTCACAATTATTTGAAGCTTCATTAGAACATAATTTTGTTGTATTAAATACCGGGGAATTTACTAGAGTTAAATTGGTAGAAGGATCATTACAGGAATCTGCTCCCGATATTACGTTTGCAACTTCTGATATTGCAATTTATTTTACTTGGAAAGTTACACAAGAAAATTTAGGTAGTGATCATTTGGTTATCATAAGTACGATGCAATTTCAAAATGTTCGCAGTTTCATTAAGCGCAGAAACTTTAAAAAAGCGAATTGGAAATTTTATAGGGAGACTTTGGAAGGTTTCGATGAGTCAGCGGTTAATGAAAATACTTTACAGGATTGTTATGATTTATTCGTGGATAGGATTAATGCTGCAGCTGATAAATGTATACCTTTCACAAGGATTGGGGCAGACCCTATTCAAAAGTTTGTAGCTAAGCCCTATTGGTGTTCTGAGATATCTCAAGCAATTGCTGAACGCCGTCTAGCTCTTAAAATATTCAGGAGAAACCCAACTACAGCTAATTATGACAAATTTAAAAATAAAATTGCGGCAGCACAAAGGGTACACAGAAAAGTAAGATCTCAAAATTGGCAGGAATTCTGTAGTAGGGTCGACGAAACTTCTAAAGCTTCTGAAATGTGGCATAAGATGAGGTGGATGAAAGGTCTTAAAAGGCCACAGACGTATGCTCCAGAAGAGAGCAAGGAGGCACTTTTGCGTGCATTAGGACCTGACTTTGTACAAACCTCTAAACCGGTTTTCAATTCTAGAAATGATCTTTTAGGGTCTGAGTTTACGTACCTAGAATTGGAGAAAAGCCTGAAAAAGAAAAATACAGCTCCTGGACAAGATGGAATCACTTATTCCATGTTATATTACTTACCGTTAAATTGTAAGATACACCTGTTAAAAATTTATAATGTCATATTTAAGTCATCCCAGATTCCTAGCCAATGGCGTAAAATTAAAGTTGTTCCGATACCGAAAGCTAATAGTGACCCCAATTCCATACCAAAACTCAGGCCTATTTCATTAATTTCTTGCATATGTAAAATTTTTCATGGTATGGTTAGTAAACGATTAGAATGGTTTGTTGAGCGAAACCAAGTTCTGTCCCCTATCACTTCTGGGTTCAGGAGGAATCAGTCTTGTCTAGATTGTTTATCCCGTTTAGTTTCCAAAATACAGATAGGATTTTCAAAAGGGGTGTCTACGTTAGCAGTTTTTTTAGACGTAGAGAATGCATATAACAATATTCTTATAGACCAACTATTAATAATAATGGACAACTTAGGAGTAGGTCATGAAATTTGTAATTATTTTTGGAGCTTTTTAAATGAAAGAATTCTTAACATCTGTAGTGATGGGGTAGCTGAACAGGATAAGGTTAGGATAACCAGGATAGGTTTAGCTCAAGGAGATCCTATATCTCCTCTTTTGTTTAATATTGCCACACACAAAGTAGCTTTAGAGCTGAGCAATGTTTGCGCTTTGCAATATGCGGATGACTTTGTTATATATGCACAAAATAGAGATGTACAACAAAATACTGTAAGCATTCAAAATGCACTAAGTTCTGTTGTTAAGGTTCTCCAAAAGCTGGGACTTCAGGTATCATCTGCTAAAACACAGTGTTGTCATTTTAAGAGAGGAATAGTCAGGGAACATTTCCAGATTAAAGTTAATGATGATATCTTACCTACAGTTGGACATGTAAAATATTTGGGTATGTGGCTAGATAGATCTTTAACATGGGGGAAGCATGTGAATGAGATTGTTGCAAAAACTACTAGAACAATGAATCTTTTAAAAGTCTTGTCGGGTGCTACTTGGGGTCTACATCCGAAGCACATTCGGAGGTTGTATATTTCACTAATACGTAGTAGGATGGATTTTGGCTGTTTTTTGTATGACAGTGCTGCTAAATCTCACCTGTATAAATTAGATAAAATACAGAACACATCCATGCGTGTAATTGGTGGTTTTATTCGAAGCACGCCCATTCATGTTATGGAGACTGAATTGTGCATACAGCCTCTTCATTTGAGGCGTAAGTACCTGGCTACAAAATACTGCTTGAAAGTTCGTTTTTTTTCTACATTGACTACTAAAATTATAGCCGAACTGTGTAGCTTTTGTGAGTCTGGATACTGGACACGAAGAAAAAAACCTTTGCTTGCGACGGTTTACGCTGAGACTCAATCTGAAAATATCATTACTAAAAATACTCTGTGTTCATTTTCACTACATGTCTGGGTATCTCGTATATGTACGGATTTTATTGAAACTGAGGTTGAAGGTATACAACAGGCTAAAAATAAGTCAGACCCGAGAATACTGAAACAATATTCATTACACATGATTAACGTAGTGTATAGGGGTTGGTATCAATTATATACAGACGGTTCTAAAATGAGTGAAGGTATAGGCGCTGCAATTTTTGATCCTAGAAACAGAACCAGTGAACTGTTTAAATTTGAGTTCAACTTACATTCGATTATGTCGGTAGAGCTACTAGCAATTTCTGAGGCTTTATCATTAATTTGTACTTTGGACTGTAGAAAAGCAGTTATTTTTACTGATAGTCGAAGTGCATTGCAACACATCGCTCGATGTACTTCGGATGTCCGAGGTGCTTCGGTGGCGTATGAAATTCTAAGAAAAGTTTTATTTCTCTTAGAAAACGGTGTATCTTTAAAGTTACAATGGATTCCATCACATATAGGTATTCAAGGGAACGAAGAAGTAGACAAATTAGCCAAAGAAGCTATTAAAACAGGGACAGAAATTTATGTTATGCCGGAAATTTCAGAGATATTAGGTAAATATAGGTATAAAATTTTTGAAAAGTGGAAGTCATCCTATGATGCAATATCAATTAATAAAGGGATTTGGTATAAAATTTTGCAAGAACAGCCTGCGTATTTACCTTGGTGGGTTAATAGTAAATTGAAAAGGAAACATATTGTAATGGCTCATAGGTTACGCTCCGGGCATATCCCCCTTAATAAATATAAATATTTAATGAAAATCACAAACTCGCCCAATTGTGACACCTGTGGCGTCCTAGAAGATGTGCTGCATCTTCTAGTGGAGTGTGAGCGGAGCGAGTCTATGAGATCAGAACTTAGTGATTTGTACAATTGTAACCTATTAGATACTGGTGTTATCCAAACAATTTTAGCCGCACCACTGAGTGATGCGGCGACAAAATTATTTCGGTTAGTTTTAGATGTTATTTAGTTTTTATTTTATAATAATTATTTTGTGAAATGACGGGACTGACATAGTCATAACTATGACTCAAAGTCCCTTAAACAATAAAGAATAAAAAAAAAAAAAAAAAAAAAAACAAATACGAATGGAATCTTCGTGCTGTTCAATAATAGTACTTAAGAGCGTGCCATACCTCAGCCAAAATTCAAATTTCGAGCAGAATGACAAGATATGATTTTCGTATGAGTGAGAAGCACAGAGCGATAGACGTGCTCCGTATTTTATATTTCCAAAACTGTTATGCCTAATTACACAACTAATCGAAAAATTAAAAAGACGAAAACGAAGAAATTCTACTACGTTTCTTGACAAAACAAAAATCCAACAAAAAAATGAGGTGGTTCCTGAGATAAATATCAAAATGTGTGCAAAACATGTATTTTTCAAAAAATAAAAGTATCTAGAAAATTTTCACCAATCGTGTTTTTGAAAAGACGGAATCCAAGATAAAAGTTCGAATTATCATTTACCTAAATATGAAGGTGGTAGCTTTCACAGATTCTGAGATAAATAACGATTTCTAACTATAAAATTACATAAGGTACACTCTTAAGTAATTGTTTATAGGCCTGTCTACATGGTGTGTGGACCAGGACCCCAACGATTTTCCCCCCAAACACTTAAAAGTGAAAAAAGAAAATCAGAATATCTGTAACAAATAAGAATTCAAAGAATTTTCGCTTGAAATCCTTATAGTAGAGCTGCGGGTGCATTGGCCTGTAAATGAACGAGTGCGCAACTGCAAACTCTATAGAAAAATGTATTGCCTGTTACCTGAATGCTTTCCAACCGGCATTACATTACCCAATTGAATCATACGGCATTGCAAGCCACTAGGGGAAGGCTCTTTCGAAGGGAATTTGTATACAATTTTTATATAACAAACTTATTAATCAGGTCACTATGCGCTACATAATAAAAAAAGGTATTTAGGTAGATATATTTGTCCAGACACCAGTTTACATATCGGTTCAAAAATATTTATTCTCATAAAAAACAATATAAAATGTTCACTTATCAGATCCTATTGGTCCGTCTAGTTTTTTTTTAATAATATTAAGTAAAAAAATTATATTAGCTTGTGTGTCTAAGTGCCTTAATATTGCAATAGACCTTGATTATCAGTTATTTCTTTTTCGAAAGTGCCAAATGTCCGCCGGATCTCAAAACACGAGAGTCCCGGAGTAAATACTACTGTCGCTAACACACGCTCTAGAGGTTTGTGTATTCATTTCTTACAGTTTGAGTGTACGTTGTAGCGTTAAATTTCCTTCAGATTCATTTTAGCATCAAATGCAATATTTTCTTGTGTTTATTCTTTTGTTTACTAAAATCGTATATAAATACGTAGTACTGGCTGTTTCCTGCCTGACCTAAGGTTGGTGCAAGTACATTTGAATTTGGAATGATTTTAGGTAGTGACGTGTGTAGGTAAATCTAACAAAGGCCTTTCGCGGAAGAAGTCTCGTCTATATGATGAGGTAAATAAACATGAACAAGATAAACAAACATGGCGATGTTACGCGGGTTTAATGTAATGAAGCTAAACTAGGTTCAGAATTATTGTTGGAAATGCCACAATTAAAATAATATTACTCTACTCGCTAAACAGGTTTTTAGGACATCCCTACAAGTATAGAAATATGTGCCAGGATATCGCACGCTACAAATATATGGATATACTCGTAACTAATAAATTAATCAATTAATCAGAAATGGCTGATCTAAATTGAATAAAAATGAAAGTAACTATTTCTACGTAAATTTATAACATAGAAAGTGTATAAAATAAGAACAAACAAAAACAAACATAATCAAAACAAGTAATGGTAAAATCCCTTCAGCTTCTACAGAGTTTACAAAGAGTGATAAAACGCTTGTATCGTAACTTGTACAGGATTAAATGTCCTTTTTGTAGGACAAAGGTCGAGGGCAACAAAAACTGACAGACAGACTTATGTAGATACATTGCATGTATTGAAGGTCGGGCCCGATGCCACATAAAGATATGGTAGAATTTATAGGTATGGCGTAGTGGTATGTAGGTTTATCGAGCCCCAAATTATGCCGTTGAAAAAATTATGCAAGACGACAGACCACTAAATTGTCTTTTGCATGACAAACTTGACCTGCGACCCAATGGAAGATTGAAACTAATATTGAGGGTAATCAACTTGACTTAAAGGCATTGGCAGTGATGAGCTGTCAAGGAAAGCTAAAAGTAGCATCAATAAATACATGGAGAAATGGGAGAAATTAATAGCGCCATAATGGTATAATTTTCTTATAGTTTAGCAAGCCTATGGTACCTATGGAGGTACCTTAAAGATTTTTTTAGGATTAAGTTCGCCTTTGTACTTGTCCATTATTGAACTTTATGTACCTATAGTATAACTTGTATGTACAGTAAGCGTCAGAGAAAAGGATACACCCCTTAATAATGACATCGAACCGTTTAAGATTTTTGTTCAATGACTAATAAGAAGTGGTGGCTAAGCGGTTCAGACATCTGCTCGGCATGCCGAAGGTCCTGGGTTCGGATCCTATGAATACAATTTCACTTTTTGATGTTTTATTTTTGCTTTCAGCTTTTGTTAGTTTATTGGTGGTTATTGTAATATTTTCGAAAACAAATATTGAATAGTGTATACAAAAATATGGTTTATAAACAATATTTATTTATTTCTCGAATTGTTTACATACTTGTCATAATAGTCTTTATTTAATAAAAATTATTACACATCAAAAATTTAAAAACCATAATATTAAATGAGTAACAAATTGATTATAGTAATTATTATGTTTAGGTTATTAATTACTTAAACCTATATATTCACAAAACCAAAACGATAGCAAAATAAAACAAAATAGATAAGAACGTTAGTCTTCGTTGAAATTTGTTGAATAAAAAAAGCTTCAGAGAAAATGTATCCACCCCGTTTTAAAACATTATTCTTTGCATGTCGCCACTGTCGAGCCAAGACAACATGCAAAATATCAAATCTAACAAAATTTATTTTAAAACCAAAGGTTTGAACCAGGGTCCCATCAGGCCACCTGCACTCTAAGCCGCTTTGTTACCCACCCGGCTATCGTGCTTCTTATGTCAGTCGGTGAAATTAAGACTCAGTTGTTTAGCAGATGTGATGGTAGTATATTGTTTGCTACTGATTGACTGATATTGAATTTTAAAGTCACCCTCAACGCAAATAAATAATTATTTGCTATTGCGGGTTGACTTTAAAATTGACATGACAAATCATTAAGTGTTGTGCAAATCTGTCGTTAATAAAGGTGTTTGTGTTATGCGATATCTATTCCTGTTTTGAAACAGTTATAATAATAATGGTTTGATTAACAACTTTTATAAAAACCAAAAATTGTGATTCTCTGAACAAGAACACAGTATACAGACGATAAAATATATTACTAGATATGGGCATTACGGTAAGATTATTGTTTGTTGTAAATATTGCTAAGTTATTGTTGCAATCATGTTACATTACAAGAGACTAACAAGGTGTGTTTATATTGTATTTCTAATTATCATCTTCATTACAGAGAAAAACAGTTCGGAGATGGATATAAAGGTGATGTGAACTGTGGTCGCCAAGGCCCTCGCCCAATGGCTTTATATCAATGAATCTGAGCAACACCGTTATATTAGGGAAGTTCACTCAGAGGATCCCTTCAAAACTACGCCTGCAGTGCTGAAACTTTTGGAGTGTCACTGAGCACTGTCGACGACATCTTTTTATGGAGAAAAATAGGATAGAGGATAAATCCTAAAAACATATTAGACCTCAGAACAAGGCTAAGAGGGCCTAACACTAGGTAAATATCATATTATAAATATGTATATAAATATGGTGTATTGTTGACATTTTTACTAACATCATTGCAACAGATATAAAAAGGTTTATTGTTTGTAGGTTACTGTGGACGGATGTCATCCAGGCGTGCTAAAGAAACTGGCAGCCGCATGAACAGTGACCGATGCCTTGAAGTTTTGAAGGACGTAACGCTGCCGTCTATGCATGTCGCATATCCTGAAGGCCAAATATACTTAGTTCAGGATAATTCTTCAGTTCATCGGCCCCGAACCGTCCAAGCCTGGTTGAAGGCCAAGAAAAACAACGGAGTGGCCGGCTAAAAGCCCGGACCTAAATCCAATAAAAAACTTATGGGGTCAGATGGTTTTAAACTTAAATTTTAGTGAAATTATAATATAACAGGTTTTAACACTATTTCTTTTTTTTTTTCAAGAACTTCTGTGTTAACGATACTCCATCTGACCTCGCATATTTTTCTTATGTTATGTTTAAAGGGTTATCAAAAACTGTGAAAAGAGAAAGATATAAATTGCTTAACTGTTACAGTTAGCATGTTGGTTCTTACTCTCACATGCACAGATATCAATATTTCATATTTGAACCTTATTTTCGAACAAATTTAACCGAAGACTAACGTTCTTATCTATTTTGTTTTTTTTTTGTCTTCGATTTGGTTTTGTGAATATTAAGTAATTAATAACCTAAGCATAATACCTACTTACTGTAATCAATTTGTTACTCATTTACTATTATGGTTTTAAAATTTTTGATGTGTAATATTTTTTATTAAATAAAGACTATTATGACAAGTATGTAAATAATTCGAGAAATAAATAAATATTGTTTATACACCATATTTTGTATACATTTACTTAATACCTTCTGAATATTTGTTTTCGAAAATATTACAATAACCACCAATAAACTAACAAAAGCTGAAAGCAAAAATAAAACATCAAAAAGTGAAGTTGTATTCATAGGATCCGATCCCAGGACCTTCGGCATGCCGAGCAGATGTCTGAACCGCTTAGCCACCACTACTTATTAGTCATTGAACAAAAATCTTAAACGGTTCGATGTCATTATTAAGGGGTGTATCCTTTTCTCTGAAGCTTACTGTACAATAAAGAATAAATGAAAATAATACCAATGCCCACCCGCGGCTGTAGATAATGAAGTGAAGTTATGACGTTGGTCCTTTGACTATCTCAGATCATCCGTGTATACAAGCCAAACCTAAAATACATTTTAATCCCTTTTTAAAATGTTTAACATAAATTACCTGTAAACAGAACGTAGGTTTGTATCTGTGTCCGTGGCGTGATAGATGACAATCGAATCAATCTATTTTGGAATAATTTTCAAATTTTATTTGAAAGGTTGATTAATAGATAGTTCGTTCTTAGTAACGATCGATAAACATGTCTTCAAATGGTGTGGTGATATTTATATCCGAATACTCCAGTATTCGGTGTTTATTAAATTCCGCTTGTTCAGAAGTATTTTGAGTCTTATTCGCAGAAACATATTGAAATACAATTTTCCTCAGACCCTTCATATAGAGAATGGTAAATCAGTATTGCTTCAGGCCGACGACACTGGAATAGTAAAAACAAGGTCCGTCGGAATCAGTTTATGTTATAGGCATTGAATCCATTTTACGTCGTAAATTCTGAGCTCAAATTTATTGTTTGCTGAAATATCGTTATTGTGTGTGGTTATGCACTTATGAGCACGATTATCGACAATGTTTATCTATATTATGTACTTTTTATAGTTTTTATGTAAAACTTTTTATAGACCTTGGTATTTATTTAGTGGTAGGTAATTGATAAGGATCAGATGATCTAGATTGTTGCATCAATCTGCAGTTAGCTCCATTGTTCCAATTGTAAATACTTGTTCTAATTTGGTAATGTTATCGAGTTGTATTTATTTTGCTAGTAAATTAATACTTGACTTTCTTGTATTTTTTTTTTCTGAAGCTTACATGGCAATCTTTTTTAAAGATACGGATTTGGTAATGATCCAAATAAAGAGAAGTAAAAATATAAAAGTTGTTTTTCATATGAAGGTTTTAGACAGCTGTCAACCGTAACGTAATATCATCACAGCAACAGGAAATGAAAACTGTGTACATTGGACTTTCAGTAATATCGCAGTAGGTAGCTATTGGTTCCTGTCACAGAAATTTATATACTATTATTGAGTAGCTGTCATGATAAGCTCTTTTTGTATGGTCGGTTTCAGATTCAGATTCATATAGAGAAATATTATGTGTACAGTAAGCGCCAGAGAAAAGGATACACCCCTTAATAATGACATCGAGCCGTTTAAGATTTATGTTGAATGACTAATAAGCAGGGTTAGCTAAGCGGTTAAGACATCTGCTTGGAATGCTGAAGGTCCCGGGTTCAGATCCTACGAATACAATTCACTTTTTGATGTTTTATTTTTGCTTTCAACTTTTGTTAGTTTATTGGTGGTTATTGTATCATTTTCGAAAACAAATATTGAGAAGATATTAAGTGTATACAAAAATATGGTGTATAAACAATATTTATTTATTTCTCGAATTATTTACATAGTTGTCATAATAGTCAGTCTTTATTTAATAAAAATTATTACACATCAAAAAATCAATAGTAAATGAGTAACCAATTGATTATAGTAAGTATTACTGCTTAGTGCTTAGGTTATGAATTACTTAAACCTATTTTTACACAGAACCAAATCGATAACAAAAAAAACTAAATAGATAAGAACGGTAGTCTTCGGTTAAATTTTTTGAATAAAAAAATAAGGTTCAAATATGAAATATCGATATCTGTGCAATATTGTGATTCAGAGTAAGAACCAACATGCTTACTGTAACAGCTAAGCAATTTATATCTTTCTCTTTTCACAGTTTTTGATAACCCTTTAAACATAACATAAGAAAAATATGCGAGGTCAGACGGTGTATCGTTAACACAAAACTTCTTGAAAAAAAGAAATAGATGGCTACCGTTATGTTATTATTTCACTAAAATCCAAGTCTAAAACCATCTGACCCCATAAGTTTTTTATTGGATTTAGGTCCGGGCTTTAGCCGGCCACTCAAACACCGTTGTTTTTCTTGGCCTTCAACCAGGCTTGGACGGTTCGGGGCCGATGAACTGAAGAATTATCCTGAACTAGATATATTTGGCCTTCAGCAGCGTTACGTCCTTCAAAACTTCAAGGCATCGGTCACTGTTCATGCGGCCGCCAGTTTCCCCTAGCTCGCCTGGATGACATCCGTCCACAGTAACCTACAAACAATAAACCTTTTTATATCTGTTGCAATAATGTTAGTAAAAATGTCAACAATTTCATACACCATATTTATACACATATTTATAATATGATATTTACCTAGTGTTAGGCCCCCTTAGTCTTGTTCTGAGGTCTAATTAGATCTAATTAGACGATTAGACCTAATTAGACTCTCCCCTACTTTTCTCCATAAAAAGATGTCGTCGACAGTGCTTAGTGACACTCCAAAAGTTTCAGCACTGAAGGCGTAGTTTTGAAGGGATCCTCTGAGTGAACTTCCCTAATATTACGGTGTTGCTCAGATTCATTAATATAAAGCCATTGGGCGAGGGCCTTGGCGATCACAGTTCACATCACCTTTATATCCATCGCCGAACTGTTTTTCTCTGTAATGAAGATGATAATTATTAAGAAATACAATATAAACACCTTGTTAGATCTTGAAATGTAACATGATTGCAACAATAACTTAGCAATATTTACAACAAACAATAATCTTACCGTAATGCCCATATCTAGTGATATATATTATCGTCTGTATACTGTGTTCTTGTTCCAAGAGAACCGCAATTTTGGTTTTTATAAAAGTTGTTAATCAAACTATTATTATAACTGTTTCAAAACAGGATTAGATATCGTATAACACAAACACCTTTAATAACGACAGATTTGCACAACACTTAATGATTTGTCATGTCAATTTTAAAGTCAACCCGCATTAGCAAATAATTATTTATTTGCTTTGAGGGTGGGTGACTTTAAAATTCAATTTCAGTCAATCAGTAGCGAAGAATTATATTCTACCATCACATATGCTAAACAAATGATTCTTAATTTCACCGTGACGTAAGAATCTCGATAGCCGGGTGGTTAACTAAGCGGCTTAGAGTGCAGGTGGCCCGATGGGACCCTGGTTCAAACCTTTGGTTGTGGTAATTCCGATAATGTAAAATAAATTTTGTTATATTTGATATTTTGCATGTTGTCTTGGCTCGACAGGGGCGACATGCAGATTAATGTTTTAAAACGGGGTGGATCCTTTTCTCTGAAGCTTACTGTACTAGTGACTTACTCAGACTTTTTTTGCCTCTCTTTAGAGTACTGTGCACAGAGGGATGCGTCTGTGCACAGTAATCAGAATGCAGCAATGAGATGTCAAATTAGACAGAACGAATCGTTCAGTAAAGAGGAGATTATTAGCGCTGCCTGATCAACGCGATCCTTCAAAAACAGCTTAAGAACTGGCTCATAGCAAGTCTTCTAAAAAATTAAGAAGTTCTTTGATAAAAATGATTTTACGGTGTAACACTTACGTTTTATTGTTTATTTTTTAAATCAAATTAATCTATTAATTATTATTTTTAAACATATTATTTGAGACAGCCAATGATTCTTATTTTTATAATTAAATATATTGAATTAATTAACAATGCCGTACTTTTATAACATACATATAACAAGCAATATCAATGAATAATCAGAATCAAAATCTAGAAGGTCAAAAAATGACTAACTAAATGATTTGCTAAACGACGCTTTTCAGCAGATGGTTAATATAACTGAAACCACTAAGTTATCAGTTATATTGTAGTTCTAAATAAAAAATTTTGAAAAGGCTTAAAAGCAATGGGGATGTCAAGGAACGTGGGCCGTGTGGTGCCGGCAGGCCGTGTGGTGCCGGCATAGAATTTCACCACTCCCACTCTTTCCGTGGATGTCGTAAGAGGCGACTAAGGGAAACACACCGGCGAGGGGGCGGGCAGCAGTGCCCTCTGCAGAACAACTCCACCGAACTGCGATCCCCAACCCGCATGCCCAGCGTGGGGGTTATGGGCAATAAACCCCAGATAAAATAACGCCACCTATGGCGCGTATTAGGGGAGGCCTATGTCCATGTCGGTGAAGTTAGCAGAGCATCTTCTGGCAGAGCATAAATAAATTAGAGTTCTGTTCGCATGCAGGTGAGTTCTATAGTTCCTGATAGTTTTCAGGAATAGTTCTGGCGTTTTTACCTGAAAAAAGTTAAATGAAATTATGCTCTGCTAACTTCGCGTAGCAGAGCATTTTTCAGGAATCCACACAAAAATTGGTATGAATAAGCTTTTCGATACTAAAAACAGTTCCTGATAGTTTTCAGAAATAGTTCCGGGGTTTTTACAAGACTAATGTCAATTTACAGATTTCATCAAGTAACTTTCTATTAGGGTTAGTCGTGACACGAAGTTCCTTAGACCTGCTCAAACCATAGTACGAATACATTGCCACGAGCAATAAGCGAATATAAAACTACAGTTATGAATTAAAAATATTTAAATGACAAAACTCCTGAAAATTTCATGAAATCGTAACAAAATCCTTAAATGTTTGGTGAAAATGTATTGATTCAAGGGGCTGTAATGCTCCTTTGAGAGGAGTTCTGATAGCATGCATGGAGAATACAATAAAAAACAGTTAGATCTGACAAAAAAAAATACAATTCAAACAAAGAACTCCTGAAATTTTCATGAAATCGAACTTTTAACTCGCTACAAAATTATTCAATGTTTGGTGAAAATGTATAGATTCAAGGGCTTGTTGTGTTCTTATTAAGACAGTTCCCATAGCATGCATTGAGTATATAATAGAAAACAGATAGAACTAACGAAAACAGTACAATTCAGACGCAGAACTCCTGAAAATTTCATGAAATCGAACTTTTAACTCGCTACAAAATTATTCAATGTTTGGTGAAAATGTATAGATTCAAGGGCTTGTTGTGCTCTTATTAAGACAGTTCCCATAGCATGCATTGAGTATATAATAGAAAACAGATAGAACTAACGATAAAAGTACAATTCAGACGCAGAACTCCTGAAAATTTCATGAAATCGAACTTTTAACTCGCTACAAAATTATTCAATGTTTGGTGAAAATGTATAGATTCAAGGGCTTGTTGTGCTCTTATTAAGACAGTTCCCATAGCATGCATTGAGTATATAATAGAAAACAGATATATCTAACGAAAACAGTACAATATACACACTGAACTCCTGAAAATTTCATGAAATCGAACTTTTAACTCGCTACAGAATTTTTCAATGTTTGGTGAAAATGTATAGATTCAAGGGCTTGTTGTGTTCTTATTAAAACAGTTCCCATAGCATGCATTGAGTATATAATAGAAAACAGATAGAACTAACGAAAACAGTACAATTCAGACGCAGAACTCCTGAAAATTTCATGAAATCGAACTTTTAACTCGCTACAAAATTATTCAATGTTTGGTGAAAATGTATAGATTCAAGGGCTTGTTGTGCTCTTATTAAGACAGTTCCCATAGCATGCATTGAGTATATAATAGAAAACAGATATATCTAACGAAAACAGTACAATATACACACTGAACTCCTGAAAATTTCATGAAATCGAACTTTTAACTCGCTACAGAATTTTTCAATGTTTGGTGAAAATGTATAGATTCAAGGGCTTGTTGTGTTCTTATTAAGACAGTTCCCATAGCATGCATTGAGTATATAATAGAAAACAGATAGAACTAACAAAAACAGTACAATTCAGACGCAGAACTCCTGAAAATTTCATGAAATCGAACTTTTAACTCGCTACAAAATTATTCAATGTTTGGTGAAAATGTATAGATTCAAGGGCTTGTTGTGCTCTTATTAAGACAGTTCCCATAGCATGCATTGAGTATATAATAGAAAACAGATAGAAATAACGAAAACAGTACAATTCAGACGCAGAACTCCTGAAAATTTCATGAAATCGAACTTTTAACTCGCTACAAAATTATTCAATGTTTGGTGAAAATGTATAGATTCAAGGGCTTGTTGTGCTCTTATTAAGACAGTTCCCATAGCATGCATAAAGTATATAATAGAAAACAGATAGAACTAACGAAAACAGTACAATTCAGACGCAGAACTCCTGAAAATTTCATGAAATCGAACTTTTAACTCGCTACAAAATTATTCAATGTTTGGTGAAAATGTATAGATTCAAGGGCTTGTTGTGCTCTTATTAAGACGGTTCCAACAGCATACATTGAGTATATTATAGGAAATAGACAGGCCTAATGAAAAGAGTACAATTCAGACACAGAACTCCTGAAAATTTCATGAAACTGGACTTTGAGCTTGCAACAAAATTATTCAATGTTTGGTGAAAATGTATAGATTCAAGGGCTTGTTGTGCTCTTATTAAGACAGTTCCCATAGCATGCATTTAGGATATAATAGAAAACAGATAGAACTAACGAAAACAGTACAATTCAGACGCAGAACTCCTGAAAATTTCATGAAATCGAACTTTTAACTCGCTACAAAATTATTCAATGTTTGGTGAAAATGTATAGATTCAAGGGCTTGTTATGCTCCTATTAAGACAGTTCCCATAGCATGCATTGAGTATATATTAGGAAACAGATAGAACTAACGAAAACAGTACAATTCAGACGCAGAACTCCTGAAAATTTCATGAAATCGAACTTTTAAATCGCTACAAGATTATTCAATGTTTGGTGAAAATCTATAGATTCAAGGGCTTGTTGTGCTCTTATTAAGACAGTTCCCATAGCATGCATTGAGTATATAATAGAAAACAGATACATCTAACAAAAACAGTACAATTCAGACGCAGAACTCCTGAAAATTTCATGAAATTGGACTTAGAGTTCGCAACAAAATTATTCAATGTTTGGTGAAAATGTATAGATTCAAGGGCTTGTTGTGCTCTTATTAAGACAGTTCCCATAGCATGCATTGAGTATATAATAGAAAACAGATATAATTAACGAAAACAGTACAATTCAGACGCAGAACTCCTGAAAATTTCATGAAATTGGACTTAGAGTTCGCAACAAAATTATTCAATGTTTGGTGAAAATGTATAGATTCAAGGGCTTGTTGTGCTCTTATTAAGACAGTTCCCATAGCATGCATTGAGTATATAATAGAAAACAGATAGAACTAACGAAAACAGTACAATATACACACTGAACTCCTGAAAATTTCATGAAATCGAACTTTTAACTCGCTACAGAATTTTTCAATGTTTGGTGAAAATGTATAGATTCAAGGGCTTGTTGTGCTCCTATTAAGACAGTTCCCATAGCATGCATTGAGTATATAATAGAAAACAGATAGAACTAACGATAAAAGTACAATTCAGACGCAGAACTCCTGAAAATTTCATGAAATCGAACTTTTAACTCGCTACAAAATTATTCAATGTTTGGTGAAAATGTATAGATTCAAGGGCTTGTTGTGCTCTTATTAAGACAGTTCCCATAGCATGCATTAAGTATATAATAGAAAACAGATAGAACTAACGAAAACAGTACAATTCAGACGCAGAACTCCTGAAAATTTCATGAAATCGAACTTTTAACTCGCTACAAGATTATTCAATGTTTGGTGAAAATCTATAGTCTCAAGGGCTTGTTGTGCTCTTATTAAGACAGTTCCCATAGCATGCATTGAGTATATAATAGAAAACAGATACATCTAACGAAAACAGTACAATTCAGACGCAGAACTCCTGAAAATTTCATGAAATTGGACTTAGAGTTCGCAACAAAATTATTCAATGTTTGGTGAAAATGTATAGATTCAAGGGCTTGTTGTGCTCTTATTAAGACAGTTGTCATAGCATGCATTGAGTATATAATAGAAAACAGATATAATTAACGATAAAAGTACAATTCAGACGCAGAACTCCTGAAAATTTCATGAAATCGAACTTTTAACTCGCTACAGAATTTTTCAATGTTTGGTGAAAATGTATAGATTCAAGGGCTTGTTGTGCTCTTATTAAGACAGTTTCCATAGCATGCATTGAGTATATAATAGAAAACAGATATATCTAACGATAACAGTACAATTCAGACGCAGAACTCCTGAAAATTTCATGAAATTGGACTTAGAGTTCGCAACAAAATTATTCAATGTTTGGTGAAAATCTATAGATTCAAGGGCTTGTTGTGCTCTTATTAAGACGGTTCCAACAGCATACATTGAGTATATTATAGAAAATAGACAGGCCTAACGAAAACAGTACAATTCAGACGCAGAACTCCTGAAAATTTCATGAAATCGAACTTTTAACTCGCTACAAAATTATTCAATGTTTGGTGAAAATGTATAGATTCAAGGGCTTGTTATGCTCCTATTAAGACAGTTCCCATAGCATGCATTGAGTATATAATAGAAAACAGATAGAACTAACGAAAACAGTACAATTCAGACGCAGAACTCCTGAAAATTTCATGAAATCGAACTTTAAACTCGCTACAAGATTATTCAATGTTTGGTGAAAATGTATAGATTCAAGGGCTTGTTATGCTCCTATTAAGACAGTTCCCATAGCATGCATTGAGTATATAATAGGAAACAGATAGAACTAACGAAAACAGTACAATTCAGACGCAGAACTCCTGAAAATTTCATGAAATTGGACTTAGAGTTCGCAACAAAATTATTCAATGTTTGGTGAAATTGTATAGATTCAAGGGCTTGTTGTGCTCTTATCTAGACAGTTCCTATAGCGTGCATTAAGTATATAATAGAAAACAGATAGATCTAACGAAAACAGTACAATTCAGACGCAGAACTCCTGAAAATTTCATGAAATCGAACTTTAAACTCGCTACAGAATTTTTCAATGTTTGGTGAAAATATATAGATTCAAGGGCTTGTTGTGTTCTTATTAAGACAGTTCCCATAGCATGCATTGAGTATATAATAGAAAACAGATAGAACTAACGAAAACAATACAATTCAGATGCAGAACTCCTGAAAATTTCATGAAATTGGACTTGTAACTCGCTACAAAATTATTCAATGTTTTGGGAAAATGTATAGATTCAAGGGCTTGTTATGCTCCTATTAAGGCAGTTCCCATAGCATGCATTGAGTATATAATAGAAAACAGATAGACCTAACATTTTCGTGAGATCTATCTGTTTTCTATTATATACTTAATGCATGCTATGGGAACTGTCTTAATAAGAGCACAACAAGCCCTTGAATCTATACATTTTCACCAAACATTGAATAATTTTGTAGCGAGTTAAAAGTTCGATTTCATGAAATTTTCAGGAGTTCTGCGTCTGAATTGTACTGTTTTCGTTAGTTCTATCTGTTTTCTATTATATACTCAATGCATGCTATGGGAACTGTCTTAATAAGAGCACAACAAGCCCTTGAATCTATACATTTTCACCAAACATTGAATAATTTTGTAGCGAGTTAAAAGTTCGATTTCATGAAATTTTCAGGAGTTCTGCGTCTGAAGTGTACTGTTTTCGTTAGTTCTATCTGTTTTCTATTATATACTCAATGCATGCTATGGGAACTGTCTTAATAAGAGCACAACAAGCCCTTGAATCTATAGATTTTCACCAAACATTGAATAATCTTGTAGCGAGTTAAAAGTTCGATTTCATGAAATTTTCAGGAGTTCAGTGTGTATACTGTACTGTTTTCGTTAGATATATCTGTTTTCTATTATATACTCAATGCATGCTATGGGAACTGTCTTAATAAGAGCACAACAAGCCCTTGAATCTATACATTTTCACCAAACATTGAATAATTTTGTAGCGAGTTACAAGTCCAATTTCATGAAATTTTCAGGAGTTCTGCGTCTGAATTGTACTGTTATCGTTAGATGTATCTGTTTACTATTATATACTCAATGCATGCTATGGGAACTGTCTTAATAAGAGCACAACAAGCCCTTGAATCTATAGATTTTCACCAAACATTGAATAATCTTGTAGCGAGTTAAAAGTTCGATTTCATGAAATTTTCAGGAGTTCTGCGTCTGAATTGTACTGTTTTCGTTAGTTTTATCTGTTTCCTATTATATACTCAATGCATGCTATGGGAACTGTCTTAATAGGAGCATAACAAGCCCTTGAATCTATACATTTTCACCAAACATTGAATAATTTTGTAGCGAGTTAAAAGTTCGATTTCATGAAATTTTCAGGAGTTCTGCGTCTGAATTGTACTGTTATCGTTAGTTCTATCTGTTTTCTATTATATACTCAATGCATGCTATGGGAACTGTCTTAATAAGAGCACAACAAGCCCTTGAATCTATACATTTTTACCAAACATTGAATAATTTTGTTGCGAGCTCAAAGTCCAGTTTCATGAAATTTTCAGGAGTTCTGCATCTGAATTGTACTGTTTTCGTTAGGCCTGTCTATTTTCTATAATATACTCAATGTATGCTGTTGGAACCGTCTTAATAAGAGCACAACAAGCCCTTGAATCTATAGATTTTCACCAAACATTGAATAATTTTGTTGCGAGCTCTAAGTCCAATTTCATGAAATTTTCAGGAGTTCAGTATATATATTGTACTGTTTTCGTTAGATCTATCTGTTTTCTATTATATACTCAATGCATGCTATGGGAACTGTCTTAATAAGAGCACAACAAGCCCTTGAATCTATACACTTTCACCAAACATTGAATAATTTTGTAGCGAGTTAAAAGTTCGATTTCATGAAATTTTCAGGAGTTCTGCGTCTGAATTGTACTGTTATCGTTAGATGTATCTGTTTTCTATTATATACTAAATGCATGCTATGAAAACTGTCTTATTAAGAGCACAACAAGCCCTGAATCTATACATTTTCACCAAACATTGAATAATTTTGTAGCGACTTAAAAGTTCGATTTCATGAAAATTTCAGGAGTTCTGTGTTTGAATTGTATTTTTTTTTGTCAGATCTAACTGTTTTTTATTGTATTCTCCATGCATGCTATCAGAACTCCTCTCAAAGGAGCATTACAGCCCCTTGAATCAATACATTTTCACCAAACATTTAAGGATTTTGTTACGATTTCATGAAATTTTCAGGAGTTTTGTCATTTAAATATTTTTAATTCATAACTGTAGTTTTATATTCGCTTATTGCTCGTGGCAATGTATTCGTACTATGGTTTGAGCAGGTCTAAGGAACTTCGTGTCACGACTAACCCTAATAGAAAGTTACTTGATGAAATCTGTAAATTGACATTAGTCTTGTAAAAACCCCGGAACTATTTCTGAAAACTATCAGGAACTGTTTTTAGTATCGAAAAGCTTATTCATACCAATTTTTGTGTGGATTCCTGAAAAATGCTCTGCTACGCGAAGTTAGCAGAGCATAATTTCATTTAACTTTTTTCAGGTAAAAACGCCAGAACTATTCCTGAAAACTATCAGGAACTATAGAACTCACCTGCATGCGAACAGAACTCTAATTTATTTATGCTCTGCCAGAAGATGCTCTGCTAACTTCACAGACACCCTATGTCCAGCAGTGGACTGATATACTGATATAGGCTGATGTTGGTTGGTGTCAAGGAAAGCTAAAAACAAGGTGAACTGTCTCCGAAAAATATACGTACATAAAAGATTTAATTTACTTACCGTAAGTAATTGAATATTTACTAACTGAACCGAAAAAAATTACAAAATAATAAAGCATAGTGAATTATGAATGGGTTGGTTTGGTCGAATAAATGAAATTACGCTATTCATGAAATTATTATAAATCAATAACCGAATTATATGTACGTATTGGTAGAGAAATTCGTATTTGTTTACAAATAAATTCATACGAATTTATCAACAAATTCTGTAACATTTCATGGGGTTAACATTACCATGTAAACGAGGTTAATTGCCTCTATGCTGAAAATTATCTTTGTAAATTGGCCATAAAAGCTTTTGGAAGAGCTGTTCCACCAGTGAGCGACTACTAAATATCTAGCGACTCTCCACGGCTTTGCGCGTGTTTTTCGTTCATGAAATCCTATATGTCATTAATATGCGAACTTCATGCGAGTAGAATCCTTTCAGAAATTGAAGAATCGTCTCTGCTCCAGGAAACTTCTATAAATTCTTATATACTTGTTGGAGACTGATATTTAAGTAATAAAATCTCTTTTTGCTTACGGCAGCAATGATAAAAATCTCAAATAGCTGAATCAATAAAAAAGCAGCTTAAGCTAAAAAAAACTTTAAAAATGATTTATAATGACGACCACTGTGGCGCGGTGGGCGAAGGTCCGCCTGCGACGTAAGAGGTCGCGGGTTCGATTCCTGCCTCGGGACAAATGTTTGTACGATCGGCAGATATTTGTCCAGTGTTCTGGGCTTTTTATATCACTACATAGTATAAAACATAGCTGTCTGTCTGTTTGTCCCTATGCCTATATTTAAAACTACGCAACGGAGATGGTAGGTTTAATTTAATAGATAGAGATTTAAGAGAAAGGTGTTTGTACCTGCTTTGCACCCGTGCAATACCAGCGCGGGTCGATAGTATATATTAAAACTTTTCTGTCTATTTAATATATTGTATCATGTACTAACACAAGCTCTGCTTAGCTTGGGGCTAGGTGATGCTGTGTGGATCAACCAGCAATATTTATTTATTTATTAATAATAACACTTGTGTAGCTTTTTAAATTAACTCTCATTTGTTCTTTTCTAATTTTCGGGCTCATACTCTGAAAAAAAGGCAACACAAACAGCAAAGTAAGCACCTAAACGCGGCCTATCGCAAAACAAAATCCAAATAAACTTAAAGCACCGGAAGTCAACATTATATCCACTTGCACCGGAAAGCAGCGGGCGGCCATTACACTGACAAACACTTAGCCGATGTTTGGACAAGGCTTGACAGACCCTTGGTTTTATTTAACCAACTTCAAAAAGGTCCTGTACTTTTCAGGGAACACTTATTCCACCTTTTTGTTTTCGTTCATTCAATGGTTAATCTTTTATCGGATTTTTTCATGGAATGTTTAATGTGTAAGTGCTATTTTGCATAAATTTATTTTAATCTGAATCCAAAGGGAGTTTTATACTAATATTATAACAAGGAAAGATTTGATTTGTTTGTGTGTTTGAATTGAATAGACTCCGAAACTACTGGACCGATTTAAAAAAATTCTTTCAACATTAGAATCTATAGAATATTTTCAAAAAAGTTAGGGATCCGCATGAAAAATTACATTTTTGTTAAATACTCGTACGAAGCCGGGCGGACCGAATTTCAATAAAACATTACACCTTTAGGTAATGATCTCACTATTGCGTTTTTTATCTTCAAGTGATGAATTTGCGTAAAATTAGGTTTAATGAGCGATTATGCTACTGGCTCATCCTCAAACTTTACCATGAATAATAAAGTAGTTGCGAAATAAACTACCCACAAAATAGAACTGACGCGACCCATGGTTTCATTTAGCAATGTTCGTCTGAATGCTACAGTAACTGTACCTACAATACCTTTTGATATGCAAATGCGGGTATACTCCAATAATATGCAAATGTTTTGCAATGTTTTCACAGATTCACGATCGCCTGACATCACCTTGACAGATTGATGAAGTCACAAAAATTCTATGCATTATTAAAATGCAATTTCTTTCAAACAATACCGAACATTATCTGATATGATTATGATTATATGCATGATCTACATCAGTATGAATGTCTAATGTGAAACATTTGATTTTATAAAAAAATACAAACAGTGGCGAGTCGTGCGTGATTTTTTGAGTGGCGTAAATCATACAATAGTCACGCGTTGAGTTTTCATTTTCGTTGGAATAACGTAATCAAGCGTTGTACCCGACTCAAAACTCTATAAATTATCCTCGTTTGGCCTCAATAACCTAGCCTTAGAATAACTAAACTTAGAACCCTAGTAGGCGCACGCGAAATGAAGGCATTTCAAGGGAGCCTTTAAAGGCTTCCTACATCGCTCGACGCGTCAGTGCTCAAGGTCAACACTAACTGGGAAGAGCTCCGTAATTTTTCAATAAAAATGACATACTGTGCAGTGAAAGGGTGTCACAACTCTTCACATAATCACCAGAAACAGTTGAAGATTCCATTTCACAGGTAAGTACAACACATTATCGAGTAAAACATCCGTTTAGGCACAAAAACAAATTGTAAACAAAACAGACGCCATTACATAAAAATGTTGCTAGCTGGGTATAGAATATTTTACCCCGTACTTATTTGTTTTGTCTATTTCTACTTTCCACTGGTAGGTACTTTAATTTCCAAATGTTATTAGGATAACCCTAATAACATTTGGAAATGTTATTAGGTTTTAAAACTTCTTATCTGACCTGGTTTTTTTAGTTAAATATACAGGATGTTTGTGTAAACAGTGTTATCCTTAAAACCAGAGGTTTTGTCTATTTCTACTTTCCACATTTAATTTCCCAAATATTATTAGGGTTACTTCTTATCTAACCTGGATTTTTAAGTAAAATATACAGGGTGTTTGTGTAAACAGTGTTATCCTTAAAACCAGAGGTTTTGTCTATTTTTTGAAGACCTTTGTGGCGCGGTGGGCGAAGATCCGCCTGTGGCGCAGTAGGTTGCGGGTTCGATTCCCGCCTCGGGACAAATGTTTGTAAGATCTGCAAATATTTGTTTCGGGTGTTCTGCTGGTTGTCTATGTATAGGTACTTTTATTGATTTAGGGACTGGGTAGTCAACGTGATAAAATGTTAAAGGGTTGAAATGTGCAGGGGTCAAAATGTCTATATGGATCGGTGGTCTATGTGACCAAAAGTATGAACGTCAAGTAGTCAACGTGACAAAATGTTAAAAGGTTTGAATGTGCAGGTGTCAAAATGTCCATAGGGTTCGGTTGTCTATGCGGCAAAAAGTAAGAACGTCAAATCGTGCATGGAATGTGCAGTTGTCAAAAATATTATAAGGGTTACTTGATTACTTCTTATCTTACCTGGATTTTTAAGTTAATACAGGGTGTCTGTCTGAACAGTGTCATCCTTAAAACCAGAGGTTTTGTCTATTTTTTGACAACCTTTAATTTACATAATTAATTTCATCGGAAGGTTGCCTGTCTTATCGCTATAAGGCCGCCCATTGTACTTGTCTTTTTCTGGTGTTATAAATAAAGTATTTTGTTATTGTATTGTTTAATTTCATGATTTTACTTTTGTCATACTTACTACTCGACTTAACGACTTAACCTTTATATAAACGCCCATAGAGTATGTAATATTAACAGAAAAATGATTATCATAAATTCCTTACAATTTCCCTAATTTATGGGGTAAATGTTGATAGCTTGCAACATTATTTGTGCGCTTGTGTGTGTGTCGGCTAATGTAATCACGAGCCGCTTACGCACACATTGGTTGTTTTGTGGCTTCAACTTCGAGCGGAATTTTTGTGAGAAATTATCACTCTACGTCTTATTACTCTAAGAACCTAGCCACAACTGTCCATGCTTCGTAAAAAACAGCGACCTTCGGGCTTTTCCCACAATAAACGAATGGAATAAAAAACAAGATTTCGACGGATCTTTTTGTATGGAATTTATTTCAATTATGTCTATGAACGAACGACGGACGAAGGAGTACCCTTGTTACGCTTTTTGGGTCTTTTGTTGACTTCTGGTGTTCATGTTTTCTGCCCTGTTTTAAATCTTTAATAATCTTCAGCAACTACTGCAGCTATTAACTTGCAAATTAAAATAGTAATACATGCTTAGGTACAGATTTTAGGGAAAAAAAAAATGTTTTGATGTGAATATTTTCAGTACAAATTTCGAAAGACAAAATTTTTATTAAAAGTACCGTTTTGTACATCTGAAAACAGTTTTTGAAATTTCGGTAGGTAACAAACGAACAGACAGAGCGAGATCTGGTTTCGAGACGAGGTTTTCGAAACCGGTCTCCAAACCAAGTCAAAGGTCCTTTGGTTGATTCTGCAGTAGTGGCAGATATTTCAGCAATACATAGTCAATATTACTGGCTTCAAAGTGCTCAGCAAGCTTTGGAAAGAGCTATGCTCGGAGTTTCTCTGAAGGATAGGATTCGTAACGAATACATCCGAGAACTAAAGTCATCGACATAGCTCAGAGAATTAGCAAACTGAAGTGGCAGTGGGCCAGCCATATATCGCGAAGAACCGATAACCGCTGCGGTAAACGTGTTTTTGAGTGGAGACCGCGACTAGGTAAACGTAGTGTAGGACACCTTCCTGCCAGGTCCGAATGACGATCTGCGAAAGACTGCTGGCAGATGCTGGATGCGACAAGCTGAAGACAGGGCGCTATAGCGCTCATTAGGGGAGACCTAAGTCCAGCTGTGGACTAATATAGGCTGATGATGATGATGATTACTGGCTATCTGAAATCAGAAGTAACACAAAACTGTGAATCACAGAGCAGTTAGAACCAGTCCCTACGACAATAAAACTGTTTATTGACGTAGAATAAAAAAAGGAAAATTCCGATGGTTGAGGTTCACGTTTTCTTGTGAAAATAAAGACAGTCATAAAAACAAATTTATCGCCCGCCGTAAATAAGGCGTAACATATTGCGCTTTGGAGTTGTAAAAAGATGTCAGAGCGCACAGACTTGTCAATGTTGTCGGTAATGTTAAGGTTCATATGGACTTGATGATACCTCCTTTAATACGTTGTCCGCTGAACTACATATTTCTGAGAAACTTGCGCTTGGAAAGCACTAATACGTTCCTGAGCCATCTGTGTATGAATGAACGAACGAATGAATGAATGAATAGTATATTTATTTCTCTTGCAAAACATAATTGTTACAGAATATGGCTAAACTTGATTTATAGCTAGTTATCTTGTTTTGCAAGAGACGGTGCCCGTGAGAGGTTTATAAAAACCTGTGGTACGGATCACCAGGGCCCTAGTCCGCAGGATAATTAGGATACATACATGTTACAAGAAAATTAAAAAAAAAAAAACAAAATTTTACTTTGATTATAAGAATAGACCTTAAGTATAAAAAAAAAACCCACAAAATATGTGAGTGGTTATAACCACTTATTCATTCATTTCATTCATTTTATTTATAAGTTACCTAAAGCCACACCAATACGAAACCCTGATATTCAAAAGATTATGCCAATGCCCCTAGGGAATGTTGCCAACAGACACTCGTTTGTCTATGGAAAGATAAATTATGTTTAATACGCAATCAACTTTAGTGGTGGTCACTGGCTAATAAATAACTAGCATTTATTATTTATTCCGCCTCGGGACATATATTTCTACGATCTGCAGATATTTGTTCAGGGGTTCTGGTTGTTTTCTATGTATAATAAAAAATATCTATTTATTTAATAATATTGTATTATGTATATTAGTCATCTAGTACCCATAACACAAGCTCTGCTTAGCGTGGGGCTAGATGATGCTGTGTGGATTGTCCAGCATTATTTATTTATTTTATTTATTTGGAATTCGTTTGCCAGCAGTTAAATATAATAACCATAATTTACAGGTTAATAATATTATGTTCGTAGATAGGTGATAATAGGTTTGAACATAATTTTGGTAAGGTTGTAAAGAAAAAATCCAGTAACAGCGGAATGGGGAAGTTTGCTTTGTTGTATAACACGGGGGTTTCCCCGCGCTTCATATAGTACCTCTTCCAGTTGTGATGGTCTACCATCTCATCAGATTATGAGAGTGAGAGCGCATCTGTGCTTGTGCACTATATGCATGCACTATGTGCACTATATATATATATATATATTATATATATATCCTGCGCAGATTTTAAGACCATCAGTTATTATCAGAATTCAGTTATTATCATCAATGCGGTCAGTATTCGTACTGTGATCTATTAATGACCAAGAAAGGAACGTTTAGCTTTTTCGGACAAAATACCTACAAATATAGGTATGTTATTTAGGTAGTGGGAGGTTCCCACTCAAAACTTAGGGAACTAGTTGTAACAAAGAGCTCCCTAAGTAGGTATCTAAAGAAAATTATAAGAACAGCCCTGGAATTCTAGTTTGATACTTTTAAGTAGTCGGGTTTTTTTTCTAACTACATTTAATTTTTTTAGCAGATTGCTTCAGAATAGTAAACTTTATTTAAAACTTTGAGAAACATTTTCTTAAATAAACAAAGGCCTTTGTAACATTGCCTCAAAAAACCAGATTTACCAGATATTTCGACCCTTACTTAGAGCCCGTTGTCACGTTAGTCACCTCCAATTTTATCTGACGTCACATAACCTATCTACCCCTCTACCCCTATGGGTATTGAGCTAATCATACGACAGCTGATTTGTTCAATCTGACGAGTAGTTTCAGTGCAATGTGGGTACAAATAATTGGTTACATACATAAGGTGCTAACTTCATCAGCCTCCTTTGGTAGTCGAGTAAAAAAATCGTCAGTCATTAGTCAAGATCTTAGATAAAACGCCTGCGTTGGTTTCCACGCCCCCAGTTAATCCTAAGCTTTACGTCAGTATCAGTTGGTTCAATGTATCATTTAATACAATTCTGCGTAGAATTTAATCGTTCCCGACGTGAAATTAATAATAAACAATGCTAAGTTGACATTTCGCAGGGATGGGTTAAGCCCGCAATACGCACATTGTGGAGGGAGTGAGGCTGCGGTCGCGATTAGGGGAGATACGGGACAAAGTGCGAGTCTGGTACCCAGAAGTCCTCCGTTGAAGGTTATTTTCAATAAACTTTTGACAACCTTTGTGGCGCGGTGGGCGAAGGTCCGTGGATTGTCCGGCATTATTTATTTATTATTATTTTTTATTTAAATATTATCGGTTTTTATTTTGTTGATTTATTTTTATTCATTATTAAACATTGATAATTATACAGAGCAAGTCATGTTGTATAATATTAGAAAGAATATATAATATATAGCTCGACTCTATCAATGCATATAATTTTGTTTTGCTTAGATTTGTTGACTTAATTTGCTGCTTACTCTAAACTCGACCATAAATCCCATCTATGTATGTTATTATTTTTTCTACGTACCAACGTTGTTATATAATAAGAGGTGTAAGTTGTAAGCCTTCATAATTGTGAGTGCCAGAACTTTAAAACTACGCAACGGATTTTGATATCTTTATTTCAAAGTTATTTAAGAGAAAGGTTTATACATATGTATAACGTGCATTATCATTGCACCCGTGTAAAGCGGGGGTGGGTCGTTAGTAACGTAATAAATAAGAGGAAAACTTGCTTATAAAGTTAATTATTTATGACCCTACTCTCTCGATAAAGAATAAAATACTTGTCGTGACCTTGCAGAACTAAGCAACGGGAAAATAGACAAAGTTAGCTAACACTGAAACTTTGTCGCTATGATAGTTGTGTACGAGATAAAGGCGAATGACTGCCATGTTTATTGCCCTGTCCTTACCTCAGAAGGTAAACTGAGACGAACTAACCAACTGTTAATTTATTTTGCAAATTCTCTAGACGTTATCGTTTTAATAAGGCCTTCATGAACCGTAGCCACGGCCGCGGCCATTTTAAGTTATGGACGAAATTACTTCACATAATACAAATATTATAAGAAATTTTGGCTTATGGATGGATATGAAGATGTTTAATATAAAGTGAAATGAGAAATATCGAATATTTTGTTCTAGACATGTACCATTTTTATGTCAACGATCCATGATAGGTAATTTTTCTCCGTAGTAAAAGCAACAGTTCTCATGTAAATATGAATATTAAAAATATATTAACAATTGTTTGGCTGTCGGAAATTTAAAATAAATATAAGAAGTATAGGTCGACATTCTCCAAAATATCTGAAAATAAATTCTAACCAATTGACAAATATTTTTTTGCCAAAAGGTTATTAAATTATGGCTAATATATAAAGGCTATTAAATATCAGATTATCTAGACAATAAAAAGGTTTGAGACGAGTTTTGCTCCAACTCGGAAACTAATAACCTAACAAGGTATAGGTTTCTTGTTCACTTCTTTACATTACTTTAAAAAGATTGCTGTGAACAAAAAACTGATCCCTTTATTTCCTAGTTTTACTTTTGTAATTTGTATTTTGCGACGTGTCCAAAAGTCCTGTAAGGTCTTAAGGAAATAAATAATAGATATTTGACTCATTATGTGGAGTCAGGCTGCATGCTACAATTTGATGTGTATTTTTTTACAAAGAGAAGACAATTGATTTGCAAACTATTGTTAACAGATTTCTCTTCCCGTGGGTGTCGTAAGAGGCGACTAAGGGAAACACAGCGGGGGCGGGCAGCAGCGCCTTCTGCAGAACAACTACACCGAACTGCGATCCCCAACCCGCATGCCCAGCGTGGGGATTATGGGCAATAACCCCCAAATATTGATGCCATCTATGGCGCTCATTAGGGGAGGCCTATGTCCAGCAGTGGACTATTATAGGCTGGTGATGTTGATGATGTTAACAGATGGAAATGCCGCAAACACGGATGGGTAGATCGAATCAGGCAGTCACAGTCTAGTATTCGTATTTCAAAGGATTGCCGGAACAGCTTTGTCGTTTGCTGCAATCCTATTGCAAAACAGAAAAAGCGCTTCTGCGCTGTCAGGTTTTACTCTAATTCTTTCCAATTTGGTGGTGGAATTCTCAGGTTTCTATTGAAATAAAATCGAGGAAACGATGCTTTATTCCATTTTTGTTTTAGTTTAGTAAATTTTTTTTTTCTAAAATACTCTCAGTTTTTAATTCGCATGTTTTCAAATTTGATAGTGAAATTCTCAGGTTTTCTTAATAAATTCAAACGATGCGTTATTCCAATATTGTTTTAGTTTGCATTATTCTTGATATGGACTCAGATGTAAATAGCCCAGCTTTGGAAAATTATATTCCTTTACGTTTTAAGGCAAAAAAATCATTAGTTATTCTTGATTTAAGCTTGAATTTTTTTAATAGGCTCTATATTTATAAATCAATGAGTCATTTTCCCGCACGATATATAAACAAACAAAACTTTTCTAAGGTTTTAACATTATTGAAATAGAAATACTCCGAGGTGAGAGTAAATTCGTCTCTCACCTAAATGAACCTTTACCATAGAAAGGTCCCGTGGGAAATCATCTCACTTCAGCAACGGGAAGTAAAAACAAAACGGAATGTCTTCACAAAAGGTGTGAACGTATTATCAGAATAAAGTGTTTTGAATTTTTTTATCATTGTAATTTTTTTTCAAAATCTATAGATCTAAGCAAAACCTATTTAAGCACGCGTGTAATCGCAAATTGTATTTTAGATTATCGGATGAAAATTGAAGAAATTTATTTATTTATTAATTGAACTAGTACAAAAATTCCAATTACACTAGTCTCATATGTTACATTATAATTAAAATAATTTGATAGACCAAAATTTACCAAGAATTCGCGTATATAAAAAAATACCTATTACACATTCTTTTATACAGCCCATCCATCATACAACCGAACTACTACTTTCAACTACAACTCAAATATTATTTTCTATTAAATGTATAAAATAAGTTTTTGAGGATTTTAAATCAAACAAAGTTATAACCTATCTTAGGAACTTATTAAAAGAAACTTCGAATGGCCTTAAACACCAGTCTTCGGTAAACGCTGGCATTAAAGTAATAGTCTATAACAGGGAAAGTCTTTTATTATCGGTTGGGCCTGTTTTCCGAGAACCTATGCAATTGATTATTGATTTCAACGTGTTCCGCCTTATGTAAATTGGATTGAGGTCAAGTTTTAATAATCATTATAATGTAATGGAAATATTAATTATGTATGTGTTGTATTTTTGCTTAGACAAAAAACCACCAGTAAAATAATACGCGGCCTTGTTGGAATCTCAGATTATGAGTGTGGTAAAATAGAGTTCACCTGTGGTTGTACATACACTTGAGCACTATAAATGGACATTTAGATCCTCCAAGATTTAGATGTGCGCAGGACATATTAAAGCGCTCGCTAGTCTTCGTTGAGACTGGCTGCCGTGGCCAAAATTCAGCTACTTATATGGATATTATCAGCACATTTACGGATTTTTATCAACTTATAATTTACGATCACCCAATCCTATGCACCAACAGTTCATTGTCATAATACTATATCAATTAAGTTGAGTTGTAAGCATAATTTCTTAGTAATTCAAGCTTGCTGTTAGCAAGGCGTACGTAGACACTACAAGTGGCTAGGCTGCTGCAAACTCTTACCGCGCGCTAGCTGTTTTGTTATTCTGGCATTGTAAAATATATCTAAAGATAACGAGTTAAAGCCCATATCTGAATAAATGTGAATGTGCTGTGCAGCAGCGTTCAGGGACGCTTGAGCTTTGTTTTTACAGAAAATGTAAAGAAATGTGTTTATTTGCAAGAAAATATGTTACAATGTTGGTCTTAAAATTAACATTTTCACCTATAGGAGTGTAGGACCATTTGTATTCTACATCTAACTTAGGCAATTTTAAATGGATTTTAAATTAAAATGTAGTTTATTGATATGATACTTAACACAAATTTAATGAAAATATTCGATGTCATCGAAGTTACTATACCTAAAATATTGAATCATTAAATACTAAGAATCTCATAATAAAAGCAATTTTTATCTATGAAACTGGAATTCATTGTAGCTTCCTTCGCACTGATGACTGAAGCATGACTCAACTTTGATTGATCTTGCGATTCAGCGATTCAGCATGAAACACCTTTACAATACAATCTATCTAAACATGACCTGTGTATACCACAGATCAAATAAAGCTCGTATTCACAGGCAATAATGTTGAAGTTTCAGCGAAGGAGAGAAACGGACCATATTAATATACTACGAAATCACTGGTGGTATTCATATTTGATAGATAGCTTCGAGGAATCGGTAGTACCCTAACCTACTTCGGAGTTTCCGAATGTATTATTTCGATTGGAATTTAGGGATTCATCAAAGCCACAACACGCAATGATGACCTGCGCTTTCCATTCTGAATATATTTCGAATTCTGTAGGGGTGGAACCCCCAATTCAGTTTGTAAAGGTTCAGTAATGGCGTTTAAAACCACTCCATTCTTGGTATATATATCAGTTGAGTACGAACAACGAAACATTATGCTGAGCTAGGACCTTTTGGTTCACATGCTTGAGCCTTATTATATGTGGCATGGCTTATTATACAAGGTGGCACAAAATTAATCACTCTTTCGGAAGACGCAATTTATGCTAATGGCGTTGTAATGGCGCAGACTGCTATACTCCGCAAGAATTTGGAATAATTGTGTTTATTTTTGGACCAATAAATCGGTCAGTGGTGTTAACGCAGCGTGAATTTCGATGTCGATTTCCTAACCGTGTCGCGTCAACTGGGCAAAACGTAAACAGACCGTTTTGGTAAGCCTGGCAAATACGGTCTTTAATGACGTTTTGATTGCTGTCTGTAATGTGAAACCGGTATATGACTTCGCCCAGGGTATCACCACAGTGTACATATAGACAGTGTGGAAACTACCTACAAACGCTCGAAACGGCTCACTCACACAAACATGCGCATTTACGAGAGCTCTAGGGGGTTTTCGCAGTGCTGTCAGTAGCGGTTGTCGCGTCGCGCGCGACGAGCGGTCATGCGTAATTTAGTTTTTTGAAAAATGCTCGATATTATTGCGTTGTATACAGCTGTGTGAACTCAGTTTCATCGAAACCGGAGCTTTCGTATTTTAAACTTCCTGCTGATTAATATAAGAAAAATGTACTATTATTATTATTGTTATCGAATAATGAGTCCGTGCAATTAATCATAATGAATTCTTGAATATATTTGAAAATCCAGAATGACGGCAGCTAACCGCCGTCCTTCAGGTTGTATAGCTAGAATGAGAATATTTTATACTAAAATTCCTATAAAGAATTCGGACGTGTCGTAGTAGACGCAAGTACTTTTATGTGAATCATTTGTAATAATTAAGATTGACATATTAAGAAATGTTTTGTTAATTGCTAGGTAGAAATCACATGCATTTTCGGATTGAAACACGGTACGGTTTGCAGCCGCTCATGAGCGTAGCCCACGCTCTACCTGCGCTGCAGTGTCTGCGCGCGCCGTAAAGTTACAACCCTAGTGCTATAATGGAGCGTAGGTATTTATTTCTTCAACAAGGCTTAGTTTCGATACTGGTCCATATGTATACTGTGGTATCACTAACGCGTTGGGTTTGAAGTTTTCATATGGATCCCTAACTTGAAAGCTGCATAAGGAGCATTTTTTTACATTGACTCTAGCAGTGTTTTTCTTTTCACACTCCAGTGACAAATTGTGAAGTTTATGCCACTACGTAACTGACACTGGCAGGCAGATTCGTAGTGATAAGCAAGTGGCGCCATAACAATCAAAGAAAATGAATATCTTTATTATTGAAGTTTTCATGTAAACCCCTAACTTTTTTGAAAATATTCTATAGCCTTTGTTCATCAAGGATAATGTAGAATTGTAAAGGTGACAGAATTTTAAAAATCGGTCCTGTAGTTTCGGACCTTATTCAATTCAAAGAAACAAACAATCAAATCTTTCCTCTTTGTAATATGAATATAAATATAGATATATCGCAACATTTTAAATATCAATCACCATGTAAGCCATATATTTGAATCGACAGACATAATGAGACGTGTAATAGAGGGCTGAATAGATAATAGGAGCATCCCCGAGCGCCACAATATCGCTTGTACGTTTCAAGGAAGTCTGATGTCATGAAAGACTGGTGCTTTCGTAATAACTGAATATTAATCAAAATCAAAGTGCTTTATTTCCTTTAGACCTTACAGGACTCTTGGACACGTCACAAAATACAAGTTAAATAAGAAATAAAAATGGGAAATAAAGTGATCACTTTGATTAATTGTTCACTTCAATCTTTTTTATGTAAAGTAAAGAAGCGAACAAGAAACCTTTACCTTGTTAGATTGTTAGTTTTAGACTTGGAGCATAACTCGTCCCAAACTTTTTTGTCGTCTAGATAATCTGATATTTTATAGTAAGCTTTTTTGCAAAGTATATTTTTGACAATCCGTTTGAATTTATTTATAGATAATTTTTGCAACTCACTTGGAATTTTGTTGTAGAAGCGTATACATTGCCCTTTAAAAGATACATTAATCTTACGTAGCCTAGTAGTAGGCAAAGCCAGTTTGTTCTTATTCCTAGTATTTAAATTATGTATATCGCTATTTTTAATGAACTTATTGATATTTTATGAGTGTACATCAAATTTTCATAAATATATTGACTTGACTAATGATACCTACACCAAGAGTTGGGAAGGTCCATTGTGTGCGACGCTGCATGCGTCGACACTCTTCCATGAGGTAGATTTCAGGGTCAAACCTTTATTGACAAAGAATATTACAATTTAATAACCAAATTAGAAATAATATTTACAATTAAAACAGTTGAGTTATCTGCAGACTGTAGCAAACAAACTACAGGTAGGTGAACTGATCAATTTCAGTACCAGTCGGATGCGTACCCAATGCTGGCTGCATGGCCTCGCTGTATGGCAATGCTGATGCGCTGCGCCAGATACTGACCAGTTCACACCAAAAGATATTTTTTTGAAAACCCGGAGTGCCTCAGTCTCAGCCTCTGACCTAGGGTCTCGATTTTTTTCTATTTCTATATCTCATTTTCTTTGTAAATAAAGATTGTAGTAGTAGTAAGAGGTTGTAGGGGTCGATTTTTACACCGTGATCGCTACGGCCGAAGTATGCCTTTTAAAATTACTTAATATTATACTTTCAAATAATGTAGTCAAGCAGCTGAATGCTTACAGGAAAGTATTCGTTACTTTTGACGACCAATACTTACACGGTCTACAGTAGTAGTCTAAATAAAATAATATAATTTAGTCTATATAGTTGTTCTTACCTTTTACTTTTGGCGCGATGGACGATGGTCCTGCATCGCAGGAGGTAGCGGGTTCAATTCCCACCTCAGAACAAATTCTTGTACGACCTGTGAATATTTTTGCTTCGAGGTCGCTTTCTATCCATAGTAAAAAAATATCTATCTATGTTAGCACGAAATTATTTATTGGTCTTTTGAAAATCCTTCTGCCTAACTAGTAACAAGTTTTGGATAGGTTAGGGTAGGTAGGTATCTTACAAGAAAAAAAAACAAGTTTCAACCATTTTAAAATGGCCACTGCTATTATAAACGACCCGTTGTAATATTAGATCTATGGTTCCGGTACTACCCCTATCTTCTACCCTGTCTATATTGATTAACGATGATTACCCCTCGCCAAGCCTAGCTTATATTAAAACCTCTGTTCTCGGAATACTGCATATTACTGTACTCCACACTGCAGTAGAGCCAGCCATACAAAAGGGAGCTTCCCCGGTTTGACCTGTTATTTATTATTTTAAGTTTTGTTATAAGTGATAGATTAGTTTGCCCACGATCCTGATGGAAAGTTAAGATGTGGCCGACGGTGTATCACAAAGATCTAGAAGAAACCTATTTACTCTATCTTCAAGAGACCCAGGTTCCAGAACGAAAGAGACGAACCACGAAAGAGGCTAGCAATATTCCAAACCAGTTTGAACCTGTGCTTGATTAAGGGTTAGAAGCTGTCCAGGTGCAAGTATCGCTTAACCTTGTTTAGGATTCTTAGCTGCTGTTTTAACCTTCGACTCGATGAACTTACCAAAGTTTAAAGTTGGTGTGAGTGTGACACTAAGGAGTGTCAGTTGATCCTTAGGTACCGGTACTTTTGGGAAAACGGAATCCTGGGTAAACGGACTCTTTTTGCCGTGAACAAGGGAAATAGGGATTTATTTTTATAGATTTTAGAACACGTAATAGTTCCTACAAATACCACGAAAAGTATTTTCAATTTGGTATTGTGCAATACCAAGATATGGTAATCCACTCAGAACGGAACACCATATTTTATGAATGTATTTAAAGTTTTATAAAAGCACGTTTAGTTAGGGTTGCCAACATAACCTGAACAATTTATTCCCCTTTAATAAAGCTATTACAACATTTACGTGCAATTTTAGCTGGAAGTAGCAACATTGTGGCCACATTAAATGCAGTGTAGGCAATAATTATAAAGCCAGTGTAATAGCAACCGCAATTTTCCCGGGACCTCTTTTATATAGCAAGCAGATTGAGGTTTTATACAGTACAGTTTAACACTTCTAATGCCCATGACTCAAACCTCCTGAGCAATCAGATCGATTGAGCAGCTAGTGGCACGTCTCGCGCTGCTTTGCTGTAGTCTCTGCCCACTAAGGAGTATATCCACATTTTCCTAGTAATTTTGGACACCAAACTGGACCGATCCGAAAAAAATACATGATAGCATTTTACGTTTCTCTCCATCAGACACCTAACAGCTGTTTTTCCGAGTCGAGACAAGAAATCGTAGAAGACATCTCTTTCTACACTATGCAAATTGCGGGAGACTTAAAGCGAGTTAGATAGCTAACAAGTTTAAAACACAGTTCACCGGTATACCGTACGTTGCTCAGAACTATATTTAGCATCAGAGCGGTAAAGCCGCACCAAACACGCTGAATTGACAACATATCCCAGCTTTTGACGCTACGAAACATTATGCAAAGTAGAAAATCCTATTTTATGAGAATGATCGTGATGATCAAAAGAAATCGATTTTAGATTTCCGTCCCGTTATTTCAAAAAAGCTTAGTGCTTTTTTGAAATAACGGGGACATGACGACCTCTGTGGCGCGGTGGGCAAAGGTACGCCTGCGACCCAGGAGATCACGGGTTCGATTCCCGCCTCGGGACAAATGTTTGTGGGATCTGCAGATATTTGTTCAGGGTGTTCTGGTCTTTTGCTATGTATAGTAAAAAAATATCTTTTCTATTTCCTCACTCTTATTATCAGGGTCAGGATTTCAGGATATCACAGAAGCAGCCCGAAGTTAGGAAGGCGGTGTTAGACGCTCGTGCTTTGGGAAGTACGTTAAGATGTTTATGAGAACAGTGCCGCAAGAATGGAATGTCCATTAAAATTAACGTACGTACAAATTATAATTACTAACAGCAATTATAAAAAGTCACAATCAAATAAGAGCAAAAAATAGAACTAGTATTATTATTATATAGGAATATTTACCTTGATCTATGGATATTTATGATTTGTGGTATTCTGATGTTTTTATAAAATTGAATTATTTTATTTTCCAAAAATATAGGACAGTCCCCACAGCATCATCTAGCCTCAAGCTAATTAGATCTTTCATAAGTATCATTAATATTATATACACCTATTGCAGGGTACAGAGGTTTTACGCCTGCTTACCAGAGGTTCTATTGTCTAACTCAACTGGTAATCGTAATCGGCTTCAGTTTGGCATTTCAAACCTAGCCTGGACTTTGATTGTCACTTTCGTTTTGCGTAAATAGCTGAAACCGAAGACCAGTTGAATACCTTAGACAATACCAACAAAATTCTGCCTGGGTCTACAACTGGTAATCGGTTTGAAGTTCACTGGTAATGGATTTCAAGTAAGACAATAAGGCTGCAGGTCCTATACGAGCCTATTAGTTCCTAAGCTAAAAATGATAAAAGATTGAAATAATTAACCAATCTGCAATAGACATGAAAATTATTAATTATAAATGAATAAAATCTCTTTATTTCGGATAAACATTTTTATCCATAATATTTGGCCAGCAAGCAATACGAAACCGAGTGAAACAGTTTTAGTAATTCTTAACTTAAATTATTGTACTTAATTATTAGAACTTGGCTGCCACTGACTGACCCAAATCTTTGTGTCACGCAACGTATTCTTGCTTCAAACTCATCCAGATTTTTCCCGAGATGCGAGTGTTAAGAAGCTGTAATAAATTATCTTATCCGTTCTGAGCTGCTCTGAGTTGTGTCGCACTGCACACCTCACATCGACGCCCGAAACAACCTAATAAACTTGTTTATAGAAGGTAAGTCAATTCCCACGCCCTTTCAGTCCAACCATTTATGAGAATATTCAAGAAAAATCAGAGGCGCTATGTTTTGCGCAACTCAACACATCAAGTTTATTTCTTTTTCTTTTCCAACTTCACTTTTCACTGAAACATTTACTGAAATAAAGTTCTTTTTACATGCTAAAGTTTAGTTTGGTTAAGTTAAGTTTGACTTTTGGGACAAACTGTGAAACACATTTACAAATACGTAGTTTAAAACAAAAGTTGACTGTGAAAAATTGTGGCATTTTTACTCGTTTTTCTATACAATGAATAAAATTAAATAATTCTCGATAGTTTATTTACATAACATAAATATTTTAACCCAGCAGACAAAATGCTTGGTTATAAATAAATAATGTTAATCTAGCCTATTAGTAGCTGGTTATGGTTATCTAACCTACTTGATACGCAGATAACTGTTTTTTTTACATTAAATAAGATAGATAAATCCTTACTCACGCACAAAAATACTTATTTAAAATATATTTTATTTTACACACTATATCTTGTAGCAGTCTATGCCATAATAAAACTGCTACGGCGTAGTACTATGTCTTGTAGCAGTCTATGCCATAGTAAAACTGCTACGGCGTAGCACTATGTCTTATAGCAGTCTATGCCATAGTAAAACTGCTACGGCGTAGCACTTTATCTCGTAGCAGTTTACGCGGTATTAAAACATTTTAGAATTTTGTAATATATTTTCAATGCCATACAAAATACCTTGTGCGCAGCAATTTTGTTCTGCAAGGTAGGTTGGGTAGTCTGCCCTCAGACCTCTTCAAATAGAAGTGTTTGTAATTGGAAGCCGCTTCGGGATTATTTTTTACAAAAACGGCAAGGTACCTTTTTTAAAATTTTATATTTTTTTCACACAAAACACTCAGAATACACTAAAACAAATCTGCAGCTCGTACAAACTTTTGTCCCCAGAAGGAAAACGAACCTGTAATCCTCTTTAAAAGAACATTTGTTTTTTTCGAGAATGATAGCAAAGTTAGCCTATTAATCAATCTAAAGTTAGGTCACCAATAAATTTAGGACGAAAAGTGCCTACGTTATCACACTAAATCAAATAGACAATCTTTCTGAATCGAATCAAAAGTTAGAAAGAAATTTATTCCTGGTGCCGGAAAAATAAGTCTTCAAATAATTTTATTTCACTTTCTATTGTGTCTGAAATATAGGGGTTGAAACTTTTGTTCGCGTAAAAGGAGAAAGTGAAATTAAATTGTGTTGCGAGAAAGTAATGGCTTAAAAATGACAAAAGTGACTCTTTGTAGGTACTTTGTTTAAGGTTGCAGCATATACACGCACGGCTACCATACAGTACAAAATGCTTTATCTGCGCGCGTTAAACTCACGGAATGCAAAGCGGGTAGCGTCAACCACGCTATGGACGCGCTGTAATGGCATCGCAATGTCGCCTTGCACCCAGACCGCGGCGTGGAAATGTTGGACGTGTTTCGTGTTGTTCACCAGCCCAAGGCATCCACAACCACCCTCCAACTTCGCGTTCCGCATCCCACGTGTTTGCCCTTGCTTGGCCAAAGCAGTGACTGTATCAAATAGCATACAGCGCGTGGTAAGCGATGGAGCCTTCCGCAACCTAACCTCATTGCTTTTTTGCGTGGACATCGCGTGGAAAATATGCGATCAGCAAGATTTGAGGCGGAACCCTATTCAGACTGTGCGGTTACAGTACTGTACTGCTATCGGACAGATATGCTTGAACCTTTAGCAGTTTTACGGTCGGAAGTCGTCTATGCCTATCTGAGGCCATAGCACCCATAACTTTATTACACTAGCCTGAATAAAAGGAATAATATTTCACATTACCCCAATTTTACACCAGCTTAATTGACTGTTCTGTTTAAATAGATTATACATATTATTGCTCTTATAGATGTAAATATAAAATAGGTAATTACGATGTATACCTACTATATATAGTGGGTTATAGCTATAAATGTCATATGCAAACATAAAAAATATTTTATCGCTTGTGCACCAACGGCAAATTAATATTTAATTCTGTTGTATATTAACGATATTGCTGTAATAATAATAAAGCATTTATTTGCTGGACATAATGCAAAGTGCTGTTTTCGAAATCATTTTGGGTGATGCATGTATTGTATATAATCAACTTAAAAAAGTGGTGATAATAGCACCCCCTCGGATTGGGAACAGGAGGGGGAGGGCTCCTCCCCCTTACCCTTTCTACTGGCGTTACATGAGCAGTAAATATGTTGTGAAGAGGTATAAATCTACCTCTATAAAGAATAATATATATAATATGAAGAGGTAAAATAAATTGATAGTTTGTTTATTTATTTGAATTGAATAAGCTCCGAAACTGGACTGGACCGATTTGAAATTTCTTTCAACATTAGTATCCTAAATTATCACTTATTATATAGGCTATAGAATATTTTCAATAATGTTAGGGATCCGCATGAAAAATTCAATTCAAAAATCAGAGTCAGTTATGGCGTGCCAATAGGAGTGTCGAGTCAATGTCAAAAACCCGAATGCTGCTAAATATGGATCCGTACCGTATGAAAACTGTGAAACATAACGTGTTAGTATGTATAATTTCTGATGTTTTTGTTTAATATCCGTGCGAAGCCGGGGCGGGCCGCTAGTAGAAGATTATATTTGATTTATCTTTTTGTTAAATATAACTGAATATTTATAACTAAATAAGTTAATAATAAATAAAAATAAGTTAAACGAGTTTTCAACCAAGTTCGAGAGGCCGGTGAGTAACTCGAACTTGGTTGAAAACTGTCAACGGCACTGCAACGAGAATAAATTACAACTTTAATTGGATTAATAATGCCGCCGTTTGCAATGATTTTTTGCTTTGACAGTTTTGCGCGATCCATATTTGAAAAGGCCTTCTAGTTCATCTCTAAGGCAGAGAGGAGGGCAAAATCCCGTGTTCGCTCTTCAATCACGTAGATGATCGGACCTCATCACCTTTTTTGCACAGTGCATGACCAATTGCTCCCATATCGTAGAGAACAGAAAACAAGGGCGGCGTATTGCACGTGCAGTCATTCAGCTGGTTGTGGTTATGATATGGCACCATAACCACAACCACTCTGCCAAGATTGAACACCTTCGAAGAAAAAGAAGTTCATCTTAGAAACGATTGCATAGGAAGTCGATTTTTCTAAGAGACGATGGATGGATAGAAGTAGATTTTTCGAAATGTGAGTTTTTTTGGTAGTGGATTTTTAGTATATTAATTGTTAACCTATCTATGTGTGTATATTATATCTATCTATGTGATATTATTTTATCATGTATATCAGGTTATCTAGTACCTATAACACAAGCTCTGCTTAGCTTGGGGCTAGTAAAATTGATATTGTGTAAATATTTTATTAAATATTATTTACTAACCAACCAAAAGGTGTCCGCCTGTATCAATGTCCCCTATATTAACAACTGTCTTAGTTGTATTTAATTGACTGAAGATAACGTATTGAACTAAGCAATTACCTGACTTGGTAAGCAATTTTTGCAAAATAAAGAAAATGTTTTCTAACAATATATTTAAAAATATTTTAATATCCATTCTCATGGTATCTTATTTGTATAGTAATCAACTTTAAAGTGACATTAAATGAAAACGATCAATTTGCATCTCTCTTTGATTTTGTAACTAAATTCAGCGGAATATGAATATTCATAGAGACAAAATATTTCAAAACAGAATTTTAATTAATGAAATGAAAGCAGTTTTTCAGAATAGAAAATAAACTGTACGAATGAGAGCAATTTGGATGCAAATTGTAGATAATTTTTATGCAGCACAGTTTTCAGGTCAGGAAAAGTATGAAATATTTTTATTTTGTTTATTGGTGCTGGGATTTCTAGTTATCCTTTTCCCTTTCACAGCTGTGAGATGGGACCTTGTCGAAGTATAATATTAGACTTGTTTCAGTTAAAAAATATCTGAGCGTCTGATCGAAGCGACGTGTTACCTGATAGGTGTGGGACGAATGAGCCACCCGTATCACACGGGATCAGTTGAGCTATCCGTATATTGTTTGTAACAGTCTCTTGTTAGCTTGTTTCAATTGTATATACTAGTACTAATATCGGTATTTAATTTAATATTCTTTGTCACTCAAGGTTTCTTCGAAAAATGACATCCAAATAAGATAGGGAGCCTCGTTTCGAGAAAAAAACAGTTAAACTTTTTAAATATCACCTTGAAATCGATACCCTATGAAGAACCTAGGCTCGCCGGTTTTCAAAAAAGTATCTAAGTTTTTGCTCAAAGTGACACGTTACCCGAGAGCTGGTGAGGATATCGCGCAGCGCATCAGCATCACCATACAGTGGGATACCAGCGCTTTTAGGACGCTTTCGACTGGTATTGATTATGGATCAGTTGACCTGTAGATTGCTTAGAACTGCTGTTACGTTAATTGTTTTAATTTCTAATACGCAATCAAAAATTAGAACTGTTATCTATTCTTTGATTATGATTTTCTCTGATTATAAAGTATAAGTGTTACATTACCAAATCTAATCCTCATAGTAATCGCAGAAGCTTTTAGTAATAACCAGTAAAATCCAGTGTAAAATCCCGGCAACCACCATTAAATTAATTACGGGTTCCGCCAGCACTATTAAAATAGCACTGCTCGATAGGAATGTGCAGCGCTCGACAATTTGCTCCGCTTTGTTACGCCCCGGCTTTTAGAGCTAACAAAAGCCAACAAAAGTGACGTGATCGAATCAACTTTGTTTGTGCAATGCTCAACTATCAACAAATGGTTATAATGCACCAATTTCGGGTAAAATGGTGTAGTTTTAATGTTTACATGACGATTTTGGATATAAAAGCTAATAGGATCCATTATGAATGACGCGTCAGCAATTTACCCTACTGCGCTGAAAGAAATTAAAATGGAAATAGAAAATTTTATTTGGTACTTAAAGTACAAGTAGTTAAAAATAACACATATTATGAGAGTTATGTTTTACAGTAATACACACGAACAACGTTTGTGTGATCTAGTTTAGGAAAGGCATAACATCGCACATACTTTGTGGCAAGACAAATATTGCATACAAAAACGTGGCCCAAGCGGGACTTATGCGATTGAACTTCCTGAATCCATGTTGCGAAAATGAAAATGAAAGTCCATTTATTTCAATACCAGTTGACTGTACATCTATCGGTACAAACTAAGAGCTATAAGTTTCAACGTTGTTTCAACGTTGTTTCAAACGGACAACATGATTGATGAACTTAACTTCGGGCGTTGATTAAACAACCGTCATTCTAAACAAAGCTACGATAAGACTGAAGGGCAAAGGTTTTGGCACAATACGGCGCTGATTGGGTTTTATTCACGCACTTTGTTTTCATGACACCAAATTTGTTTTTAGAAATAGAAACAAATTTCTTCAGACACAATGTAAAGGAAAGCCAGCATTTTGGAGACGCTTCCGTCGGTATTAAGACCCTAGTATTATGACCTTAATGGCTCTGAGATCTTAATTCCGCCTGCGAAGAGGGGTAAATGAAAACAGAATACAGAAATCGAAAGAAAGTCAATTCTAGATATCGATCCAACAATTTTTTGTGCCGTCCTTGGTCAGAAATATTTATTTCAATAAGTCATTTTGAAGATGCGAAAACTAAAAGAAATAAATTATGTGCCAATAATGGAACGATGAAACGTCAAACTTGTGTCATATGTCATAGTCAGTAAACATGCGTGCAACGTTGTCACTCCGATTTTGTAGACACAACAGAAGCATAGAAAAGAAGTCAAGGCTCGCGTTCGCAGAGATTTCGTAGTGTTCTTTAGTGATATTTAATTATAAGCGTATTTCCTGGAATGACGATTCATAACATAAAGTCATATTTTATTATTAATATGACTTTATGTTAAATATTTTATTATTTATAATCTCTCTAAAGGCCTATTTATTTGGCTATTTCTAAAATATAACCAGTAGGTACATAAAATGAAATAGGTACTGTAGGTATTTTTTTTAAAATTAAATACTGTAAGTAAATAATTTATTATTTATCAATTCGCTTCAACATGAAAAGCAAAAGCATCGCATCATATTAGATTACTGTCATGTTTTAATTAAAAAGTCTTGGGACTCAAGTCATGGTTACAAAATAGGTTTTTGGAGTAAATGAAAATAACTCGTTAATAACCTAACCTCGTTAATTGTTCTTAAAAATATATATTTCATCCTAACTTTAAGAAGGTAAATTCTAGTATCATTTTGTTTGCCTTGCTAAATTGTATGAATTGGTTGATTTTGTTCTTCAATGAGGCATAAAACAGTTGGGGCTGAAATTCAAAGAACTTCGCCAGACTTCTTTAGAAAGAGATATCTTAATGATGAATTGAGTTGATTGAATTGCCTTCGTCAGTACATCTAATAAAATCCTATTACGGCAATAGAAGGACTACTTTCGAATCGCGCCCGAGAAGCTCAGGGCTGTTAAAATAAATACACCTGTGGGTTATTTGATTTCAGACTCTATAAACATTGAGATGAACGGCTGGTTTCGCCAGATTTACTTGCGGTGATTGCGGGATTAGGGACCAGGATCAAAGTGTCGGAAAAACGAAAATTGTATATCTCCGGCATTACTGACTTTAAAGGAAAAATATAGGCAATTTGGTCCCAAGTTTAAGCCTTATTCTCCCCGGAATAACTTCAATTTACTGATGCGAACAGAGCGTGATAAAAACACAGAACTACGATAAACTAACGTAAAAGAAGTCGTTTATTAACCTTGTTAGTTCTTCCATGGTGATAAATCAAGCCAGTGGGCAGCCGCGGCAAAACCGCTGAATTTGTTACTGTCAGTGGATGAAAAGACCAAGATAAGGCGTAAAAAGACTGTAATAAGTCATGATAATGCAGTTGGCCTTACCCTGGAGTTTAATTGAAATGACTTGCGGTTCTCTTCTCGGTTTAATGGAATAGACTTGTTTGATGAGCGTATTTGGTACTTTGTATTCAGTTTTACATAAAGGGATCTGAGTAACCGCTATTCAACATATTTTTAACGAGCTGGTTGAAGCCTCAAATTCAAAGCAGACTGAAATATGAATTCCGCTTTCGTTGGGTACGTTTAAGTTTTTTGATTTATGGGATATTTGTACCCATTTGTAACTGAATCTTACTGCAAAAGACATCGACGACCTCTGTGTTGCCATAATGGCAACATCCTCGTAATTGTCCGGTTGAAACGAATATAGTATCCGTAACTTATGGTCCCCGGTTATGGGACCCGGTTAATTGCTTCGAAATATCCTCATATTTACTACGCTCGGCTCTCTCCTTATGATTTGTGATGTCGGCAAACCAAAACGACTACAAGTTTCTTTCTATTTATTCAATAGTTTCCGCAATAGTCTGAGCGTTGCCCTTCCTGAGGCGCAGGTGAACGTTTTTCTTATAAATCATAATTTATTTGTAACTTTCAAAAATATTTAGCCTATTACCTTCTCATTTTGAGGGGAATTTATTTATCGTTGTTTGTTATAAAAAAGTGTTACAATCTGGATAAAAACATGTATTATTAAAATCATATCTTGTCATTCTGCTCGAAATTTGAATTTTGGCTGAGGTATGGCACGCTCTGTATGAGTGAGAAGCACAGAGCGATAGACGTGCTCCGTATTTTATATTTCCAAAACTGTTATGCCTAATTACAAGTTATTTACACAACTAATCGAAAAATTAAAAAGACGAAAACGAAGAAATTCTACTACGTTCCTTGACAAAACAAAAATCCAACAAAAAAATGAGGTGGTTCCTGAGATAAATAGCAAAATGTATGCAAAACATGTATTTTTCAAAAAATAAAAGTATCGAGAAAATTTTCACCAATCGTGTTTTTGAAAAGACGGAATCCAAGATAAAAGTTCGAATTATCATTTACCTAAATATGAAGGTGGTAGCTTTCACAGATTCTGAGATAAATAACGATTTCTAACTATAAAATTACATAAGGTACACTCTTAAGACGTAAAAGTGATTTGAAACTTGACGTGATTTGATCTTCACCCACGGCGCGACAGACTCTGTCGTTAGGAGACGACCTCTGAGGTCGTCTCCTAACTGCAAAAAATAAATAAAACTCACCAATTTATTTGCAACTTTTAAAACACAGGTTCCCAACAGAACAGCTGTTCTCTAATAACATCGTCATCCTAAGTAGTCCTCTAAGTGCGTAAGTAGCTAAGTAAGCTAAGTTCCCTAGCTTAGCTACTTTAGCTGAGTTTAGGGGGTATCGTCACTGGTTGGCGTGAAATTAAAATTTGTGATTTATTTTTTTCCAGAACGAATAAAACTAATGAATAAGTAATTTGCCACAGATTGTAAACCATTCTATCTATTAGGTTTAAAGAACTTTATTTCTCATAAAAACTTTACAGTTCACTTAGAATGAGATAAATCTAAACAGTGATTATGTATTAAATCTAAGATTAACTAATTAAATGGCTCCTGGGCTCTGATGCTTAACTAAAGGTGATGACGACTAATGATTTTATTTATGAGTTTTATATTTATATTATAGTTATGTTATTAAATTATTCTATTGAGTAGACATGTGCTTTCAGCATATTTTTATACACATTAATGCTATCACATTCTTTTATGTTATTAGGTAAATTATTAAAAATACGTGCTCCTTCTGAAATAATCGACTTTTTTCAGTAGTTTGTACGTGTATTAGGTAATTTTAATTTAATTTTGTTCCTTAAACTATGTATATTTACTTTCTTTTAATTGTAAACTTATATTTGATTGTATTGACTTTGATGTAATATTTTTTATTAGAAGACATGTTTTAAAAATGTATAATTGTTTTAAATTAAGTATTTTTGTATTTTTATATAATTCTTTTGTGGGGGGTGTAATATGAATAGTGATATAAAACTTTTATAATTTTGTTTTGGACTCTTTGAAGGGGTTTTAAATTAACTGATGGAGCTAACTTTTTTTCATAGGTGTTTTGAGCGTTTAGGAAAAACATTTTCTTTAAATATTAAAAAAATATATAGTATAAGTATCTGTATAAAAAAAATCTAAACAATTAAACAATCGATAAATTTCAATCTCGTGCTAACCCATGACGATCAACCATAACTATTATAGTAGCGCGAGTCACGACCACACGATAAAATAAATCTTAGCGCTGCCAATATAGAAGTTATTTGACGTTTTAGTTGATTTAGAGAACCGTGTGTGGAGCATTTCTATTATAAGGAATGACTCTCACATGACTATGTTGAAACTCAGCCCAAGTCTAGAGGAAAAAATAGAACAAAATTCGAACTAGTATTGCAATTAAAATAATTAAGACTGTTGCAAACAAGCTACAGGTAGCTCAACTTACGAATTAATAGCTGCTCTAGATTGTTTGCAAAATGGTCTGAAGTTATCTCAACTATTTCCATAGTAAATATGAACTATTACTATTATTATATAACTTATTGATTATGAATATCGTAATTTTATTTGTTAATAAAGGTTTTACCCCTTTTTACGTATTTTTTATCAGAAATTTGCTAACCTCTCAAACAAAACCCACCACAGTATTAACTTAACCTACTTTGATGATATTTTGAATGAAAAAGCAAAGAGAAAATTTTAAATTTATCGCCTTCAACAGTCAACGTTTATTTATTCGTGTTTATTAATTAGCAGTAAGGACCTAGTTTCAAAAGAAACTGTTGGATTAAATTGCTTCGAATTATTTAACTACAGTTTCATAGTAGTTAAACAATTTTCTTTCAGGGTAATTTAAAAGGTCGAATTCCAATGTACTATTTCTTTCAGAGTATTTAAAGGACTGAAATAAGACCATGTAGTGTAGGTACATACCTAACGTATGACCTCACGCAATGACTTAGAGATTAGGAAAAATAGAGTAATTAAATGTAAACATATCGGACTACTTACGGAGAATCTTTAGATAAGAAAATAGATGACATTTTATGTAAAACAATAAGCATATCGAATTACAAAGATAAGGAATTAATAAATCAAAATTAGAGGTAAATTTATAGTATACAGGGTGTCCCGTAACTCAACGTCAAGCCGAAAACCCAGGACAGGTGGGTTCATGACGACCCAGAAAAACCATAAAATCATGGGTCTATCTTCAATGGTTTCAGAGTTATATGCTTTTTACTGAAAATCATAAATTCCCTGTCCGGCGTCAAACTTTTGTATGCTGTGACTAACTATTCAACTGCAGTCGTGTTAATTACTCCCTTCAAACCTTCATTACAACCAGAAGATGTGTTATTTTGTTAAAAACACACAACGACGGGAAAACCCTTTATTATCAAAGAAAATTACTATGCAATATTTTTAATTAAAAGAATTGAGCTAACTGCAGACTGCTGCAAACAAACTACAGGTAGTTCACCTACGACTACCTTAAATTCTTGTTTAAGATTTTTTTATTTGTCATTCAGAATAAACTCGCATAACTTTATTTAGTACTAGTATACGAGGGCATCAAGTTTTGCAAAAAGCAGCGTACTGGTAAGAAGTCCAAACTCTCGGATGAGACTCTTCGGCTGATGACAAAAAGACGGGAAACCACCCAAGCGACTTCGCCAGAGAGGTCAGACCTGAACAAGCGAATTGCGAAGATGGTACGACGCGACCTTCGGAGCTCTAATACACGCCTCATCGAAGAGGCGATAGAGCGAAACCGAGGGTCCAAAGTATTCACTCAGCAGCTTGGCAGGAGCCACCTGACGAAGCTTACAACGCACGACGGAAGGACCGTATTGTCGAAGCCGGAGATATCGGCCGAGATAGAGGACTTTTATGGCCGTTTATACGCTGCTCATGCTCCCCGTTCCCAACGAGACGGCCACGATTCTAGAGCCACCTTGATTCGCCACTATACCGACGAACTGCCAGACATCAGTCAAGACGAGATCGTGTTAGCTCTGAGGCAGCTTAAAAATGGAAAAGCCCCCGGTGAGGACGGAATAACATCAGAGCTTTTGAAAGCTGGAGGATACCCTGTTATACAGGAGTTACAGAGCCTCTTCAACGCCGTCCTTCACAGTGGGAGAACTCCAAAGGCGTGGAGTGGGAGTTTGGTGGCGCTCTTTTTTAAGAAGGGAGATAAAACCCTTCTTAAAAATTATAGACCCATCTCGCTCCTAAGTCACGTCTATAAGCTTTTCTCACGAGTTATATCGAACCGTCTCGCCAGGAGACTCGACGAGTTTCAGCCACCGGAGCAGGCTGGGTTTCGCGGAGGATATGGTACCATAGACCACATTCACACAGTGAGGCAGATTATACAGAAGTCCGAAGAGTATAATCAGCCCCTGTGTCTGGCTTTTGTGGACTATGAGAAGGCCTTTGACTCCGTTGAAACCTGGGCTGTTCTACAATCCTTACAGCGATGCCAAGTAGACTATCGTTATATCGAGGTGCTGAGATGTCTTTACGAAGCCGCCACTATGAGTGTCCGAGTACAGGACCAGCAGACTAAACCAATCCAACTGCGCAGAGGAGTGAGGCAGGGGGATGTCATATCCCCGAAACTGTTCACGAGCGCGTTGGAAGATATGTTTAAGACGCTGGACTGGAAAGACAAGGGCATCAACATAAACGGCGAGTACATCTCACACCTGCGATTCGCTGATGACATAGTCTTAATGGCGGAGTCGCTAGAGGAGCTGAACCGGATGCTGGACAGTCTAGCTTCAGCCTCCCGATGTATCGGTCTTGGCATGAATTTGGATAAAACCAAAGTCATGATCAATGGCCACATTGATCCAAGACCGGTGATCGTACATGGCCACCTCCTCGAAATTGTTTCTGAGTACACTTACCTCGGGCAGATTTTGCAGTTGGGTAAAAACAATTTCGAGAAGGAAGCCAAGAGGAGGATCCAGCTAGGCTGGGCAGCGTTCGGAAAACTACGTCGAGTCTTCTCGTCATCCATACCGCAATGTTTAAAAACGAAAGTTTTTAATCAGTGCGTCCTACCAGTTATGACCTACGGAGCTGAGACGTGGACACTCACGATAGGGTTGGTCCACCAGTTCAAAGTCGCTCAGCGAGCTATGGAAAGAGCTATGCTCGGAGTTTCTCTGAAGGATAGGATTCGTAACGAATACATCCGACAGAGAACTAAAGTCACCGACATAGCTCAGAGAATTAGCAAACTGAAGTGGCAGTGGGCCGGCCATATATCGCGAAGAACCGATAACCGCTGGGGTAAACGTGTTCTTGAGTGGAGACCGCGACTTGGTAAACGTAGTGTAGGACGCCCTCCGGCCAGGTGGGATGACGATCTGCGAAAGACTGCTGGCAGATGCTGGAGCCGACAAGCCGAAGACAGGGCGCTATGGCGCTCATTAGGGGAGGCCTATGTCCAACAGTGGACTAACATGGGCTGATGATGATGATGATGATGAACTTTATTTGCTATTGAGAATAAACTAACTCGTGCTAAAACTATCTTAAGAGTGTACCTTATGTAATTTTATAGTTAGAAATCGTTATTTATCTCAGAATCTGTGAAAGCTACCACCTTCATATTTAGGTAAATGATAATTCGAACTTTTATCTTGGATTCCGTCTTTTCAAAAACACGATTGGTGAAAATTTTCTCGATACTTTTATTTTTTGAAAAATACATGTTTTGCACACATTTTGCTATTTATCTCAGGAACCACCTCATTTTTTTGTTGGATTTTTGTTTTTTCAAGAAACGTAGTAGAATTTCTTCGTTTTCGTCTTTTTAATTTTTCGATCAGTTGTGTAAATAACTTGTAATTAGGCATAACAGTTTTGGAAATATAAAATACGGAGCACGTCTATCGCTCTGTCCTTCTCACTCATACGAAAATCATATCTTGTCATTCTGCTCGAAATTTGAATTTTGGCTGAGGTATGGCACGCTCTTAAGCAGAAATTAGTAATGCTATATTTAAAAGTGGGCAAAAGCGAAGTCATGCCATAATAGAATGTATCTACGCGTAAACAAGACAAGGGCCACCCGATTAATTTTCAATAATCTTTCTACCTACCTACTGGTATTATCTAATATAAGGAATTTCCTAAATAAAATGAGTGACTAGTATAAGTTAGCTGAGATCCAAAACGTAAAATGTGATAGTTTACTACCGCGGTGACTTGTCAAGGTTGTAAGGCCAAAATGAAAAAAAAAAACACATTCAAATTCATCGTAAAAGTAATCGAGTTCGTATAAGGCCGCATATTGGATCGCAGCTATGACGATACTAGTCTTAGTCATACTATGAAAATTTTCTCTTAGTACTTGGTAGTGGCGCTGCATGGCTCTTAATCAAAATATCTTTGGAGAAAGGGTAAATAAAAAGGAATAATAACTTTTATTTCAGTTGCTCTTGTTTAAGCATATCAGTCATCTAGTATCTGTAACAGAAGTTGTGTTTAGTTTGGGACAAGATGATGCTGTGTGGATTATCCAGCATTATATTTTTTACTACATAAAATTAACAATTATTCTAATAAAAAAAAATCCTTTACTTACACTAAGTTTAGTGTATTTACAGTTGTAAATACTAGACCTAAATTGGTTATTTAATATTTTCATTGTTACTGTAGGTTTTACCCTTGTTAAAAAATATTTCAATAAAAACTGCCGAAAAACATTGTAAATATAATAAATCATACGCGGAAGTAATTGAAAACTTTAATAGGTTTCATAAATTATGCTATATATTTTATATAAGACGAATGTTAATGTTAATATTCCCAAATAACATACACTATACTTCCTTCGAGTGGTCGCACTCACTATAATGCTCACCACACAAGTTGTCCGTCAATATAAACACACTTGTGCTCATATTAATTATATCATGTAATCACGGCTTAATTAGAATTTCCGCATCGTGGTCGTCAATGTCCCAACGCCGCTGCCCCCTGGAATTTGGCACAATTAATCACCTGGGACGGGGTGCTAGCACAGGATGAGTGGCTGGTGAACTTTCTCTACGAAGCCGTCACTATGAGTGTCCGAGTACAGGACCAGCAGACTTAACCAATCCAACTGCGCAGAGGAGTGAGGCAGGGCATGTCATATCCATGAAACTATTCACGAGCGCGTTGGAAGATATGTCTAAGACGCTAGACTGGAAAGACAAGGGCATCAACATAAACGGCGACTACATCTCACACCTGCAATTCGCTAATGACAAAGTCTTAATAGCGGAGTCGCTAGAGGAGCTGAACCGGATGCTGGACAGTCTAGCTTCAGCCTCCCGATATATCGGTATTGGCATGAATTTGGATAAAACCAAAGTTCAGATTCAGATTCAATAACTTTATTTCTTTAGGCTTACAAAATAAGCACTTAGACAAGTCAAATTTTATACAGTTAATTATTATAAAAAAGAAATAAATATGTTATTGATTTCTCTTCACTTCAATTTTTTGTCCACTAGTGGAAGAAGTGAAGTGATGATCAATCATCACAAAGTCATGATCAATGGCCACATTGATCCAAGACCGCTGGTCGTACATGGCCACCTTCTCGAAATTGTTTCTGAGTACACTTACCTGGGGCAGATTTTGCAGTTGGGTAAAAATAATTTCGAGAAGGAAGCCAAGAGGAGGATCCAGTTAGGCTGGGCAGCGTTCGGAAAACTAAGTCGAGTCTTCTCGTCATCCATACCGCAATGTTTGAAAACGAAAGTTTTTAATCAGTGCGTCCTACTAGTCATGAATTACGGAGCTGAGCCGTGGATACTCACAATAGGGTTAGTCCACCTAAAATTTTTCTGATGTATTTATCGCGAGGAGGAATCGACACAGGTTTGAATGGTCCAGCCATCCTCCCGGAGGCTGTGATTAGCAATGAGAACTCATCTCAGTTCCCGAGATCTTTTTTCCTGATAAGCCCTTTGTAGATTGCTAATCTGAATTTGAATAAAGAAATAATTACTACCATCCTGCTTTCGTCCGTACGGGGAATTATGGCAAAGTGGGGTTAATGAGTTTCTATTCAAAACATGAATCTCGCAAACAAGGCAGATTTTATTTTACAAAATATAATAAAGTATTATTAATTATGATTAAACATATGTAAAAAGTATTTCAAATGCATTTCTTTTACGTGTATAATGTAATGTTTTATGTACCTCTACAATGATAATTCTGAAGACTAAAATAATTAAGGATTTCAGATTTTGATAAATTTATTTATTTATGATTACAAAATACCACTTAGACCAATCAAATTTCAGGAATAATAATCTCACTTTTCAAATTTAAATATAACATCTATACTAATATTATAGCGAGGAAAGGTTTAACTGTTTGTCTGATCCGAGGTTGGAACGATTTCTACAATTATTTTACCATTAGATTCCTAATTATCCCTGGTGAACATAAGCTATAGAATATTTTTATAGAGTTTGGGAACCGTATGAAAACTTCAATAATGTAACCCAACGTGCATGAATATCAAAATTTATAATATTTATTAAATATCCATTCAAGGACCGCTATTTTACTATATAGTACCTATAAAACAAAGTCGCTTTTTCTGTCCCTAATGTATGCTTAAATCTTTAAAACTACGCAACGGATTTTGATACGGTTTTTTTTTTAATAGATAGAGTGATTCAGGAGGAAGGTATTTGTATTAGGATTGGACCCGTGCGAAGCCGGAGCGGGTCGCTACTATTTAATAAATAGAATTTTGGTGTCCAAAACACCCGTTGTTTCTCTTCGAAAACAGTACGACGCGCGCGAAGCTTCTTATAGTTTTAATCATCTATAGCCCGTTATTGGATAACATAGTTAAATAAAAGATCCTTTAGTTATCTCGTGAACCCTACCGCGGAGAACCACAAGGCCCGAGGGTGGCTCAGTGATTGATAGTACGACTTGACGGTTGGGATTGGCACACATGCCCAAGGTCTGTTCATATATGTATGTACAGATCGGTACAGGATATCACGTCTATGTTTACATATTTAACTCCTTTATTCCGACGTCTTCATATTTATAAGATATTGCAGCTATCGACTTCTATGAATTATATACCTACATAAATTCTTTATTATCAGAGAGAGATCCTTAATGTACAATGACATTAATATTCAACTTGGTGCATTGTGTAACATTATGCACAAATTAAAGAATATTTATCGGGTATTTAAAGCGTTTTGTTTTCCCCTACGTTTCCACCACGTTGCAGCGATCGTGTAAATATTCTTTAATATATTATGTCAACAAATAGTGAAAGTTTAAACAGTTTTATTATGCATAAAGTTGAATATTTTAACCTCATCCAGTCTGGCTATTCCTTACCATAAAACATTCAATTGTTAGCGAGCCTTGGCATTCAATTCAATTCAATTTATTTAATATTATGGGCTCATAAGGAACGCTGAAAAAACTAATTTACTTGTAAATAATTCAAAGCTGAATAATAATCCGCCGCATCACAAAAGACTCACTAAGAGATTTTAAAATAAGATCATTAGTCTGATAATTATGTTGATACATAATCCTTTACTTATTACAGTTATTACATATTGTTGTTGTGTATATTGTATGTTACCTACATAAATGTAGCTAAAACATAATGACTTGTAAACTGACAATTTAACAATAAAACTAAACTGTGTATATCGGCAAAGGTACGGCGATATTTTTCGACGAAGGTATTCAAGAGATATATGAATCGTTCTGATTTGGTTGTATCCACCTGACCCAAAATGTAACAACATGTTGTCTCACCAAAAAGAGCAGCATGGACCACAAGGTCCCAAAGAGTCTTTGTGATGGATAACCATGAATCTTAAAAATGGAACACTAGGTCACTCGTCCAGAAAGGTACTACGTGACTTTATTATTTTATCTGTTTGAATTTATCCAATGCTAGCCCAGTTTTTTGGACGAGTGACCATTGTAAATGGGAACTTTTGGGCATGGGAAACATTGAAATATAAGGGGACGAAGGGTGCTAAAATTTATGAGTTTTCCTTTTTATCAACGAATTTCTTAATTCTGCATAAATTATACGTTTACCACAAGTCAGACCTAGACATATCCTGAATAGTTTTCCTGTTACGGAGTTTCTTTTGTTGGTTTTTAGTCAGAATAAGAAAAAATACGGCTTAGTTTAGTTAGAGAGGTTATGTAGTATGAATTAAATGCTTCTTTACTTGCGCTTCTTTACTTTATCTTCAATAGATTGAAGTGTACAAAGAATCTTATTGTTCACTTTATTTTCACTTTTTTTTTAAAACAATGAAATACCAACGAAATAAATGATTTATATTCTATTAATTTACTCTACTATTTTTAAGTATTAATTAGATACCGAAATCTTTAATCACTCCCTATAGCACATATTTATTTAATTGACAAACGCTCATAACACTCGCACTTAACGGATCTCGGTTAGCTCCATCACGGGGAGTTGACGAACCAGTTCAAACGTCATCAACAAAACTGCCAGTAACAAAAAAATAAACCTCTCGTCAAATAATTTTCTTACCTCCAACTACCCACAAATAGAGAAACAAACGATGTAACATATTTCTTCGTGTTCAGTCTGTGACGCGATATTTTTCCTGTAACATACGTGTCTCGGTTGTTGGTTACTAAGATTAATGTGTTGGCGACACTGTTGTGCTTCAGGGAACTTTGGGAGAAGTGAATTTTGATTGCGTTGGACTGTTGAAATAACATGGTGGATAAAAGTAAATAAATAATGCCGGACATTCCACACAACATAATCTAGCCCCAAGCTAAGCAGAGCTTGTGTATTATATATGACTGATATACATAATATTACGTAGGTACCTATCTATTAGTTATATAAGTTGATCAACTATATACAGAATAAACTTAGATCCAAATATTTAGCTAGAGGCTAAGTTTTCTCAGAAAACAATCAGTTTTAAAATAATTAAAACCGTTTACTTTACAAAACTTTATGAATTGACTTTGCCGTCGTTTTGTAAAGTCACGGATTGTGTACATAGTGTAATAATCCGATATCAGAACGTCGTGTAACAATAGCCTCGGGCTCTTTAGATTTTATCGTAGACTAACGGTCCGTCAATGTATTCTATGTTTTTGTAGACTTATCTACTTTTCGGAAGTATAATATGAGTTATCTTCACGTAGAAAACCTTGTTTTTATAATTTACGAATGCTATGAAAGTTTTCTGACAGCGATCCAATATATTCAGACATTATAGTCGATTATAGTTTTTGATTTTGAGTGATTTGTTGTAGTACAACTATAACAACTTTGACGAGTCAGCGATATCAAACAAAACTTTGTCGTTTTAGTATTGAACTAGCGGTCCGCCCCGGCTTCGCACGGGTATTAAACAAAAATTTCAGAAATTATACACACTAACACGATGGGTTTAACAGTTTTTATACGGCTCCCTTACTTTTTCTATCAGCATTAGGGTTTTTGATATTGACTCGAACCTTCATACATAACTGACACTGGCCGTCGAGAAAAAGCAAGCAGCGGAGCCATAATAGACAGAGGTTGAATATATAGCGCACGGTTTAATTATTGAACTTTTCATGCGGATCCTTAACTTTTTTGAAAATATTTTAAAGCCTATGTCCATCACGGAAAATTTTGGATACTAATGGTGAAAGAATTTTTGAAATCGGTCCATTAGTTTCGGAGCCTTATCAATTCAAACAAACAAACAAACAATCAAATATTTCCTCTTTATAATATTAGTATATATATATAGATAATGTTAGGTCTTGTACTTGTACAAAATAAATATAAAGTACTTTTATTTTGTTGTTTTTGTTAAGCTAGTCTAAGTTACAACAAGAACTGTTATCGGATAAACGAAATCGAAATTTCTTATTTGTTTTTGTGCAAAAGCTAACCTTATGTATGTGACATAAGAGGGTGTTTTGTATGGAAACGAATAAGAAACTTCAACTTTCGGTTTCCGGGTGTTTTAACTCAACGAGGGTACTTAATAGGACCATTTATAATAGTTACATTTTCACATTAAAGGAAACTCCAGTCATATAAGTCCGTGAATATTTTTTTTCTAATGAAGTACTTAGGTACATAATGCTGTATAAACAAAAATATCAAAAAATAAAATAAGTACTTAAAATTGTAACAGTTAAGCTAACTGCAGACGTTTGCGGATAATCTACAGGTAGCTCAACTTATCCATATCAATAAATAAATAATTAAATATTGCCCGACAATCCACATAGCATCATCTAGCCCCAAGCTAAGCAGAGCTTGTGTTATGGGTACTAGATGACTGATATACATAATACAATACATAATAACAATTGAAAGCGTCCCCGAGACGCATGCATTTCCCTTCTGTATAGCTATGCTGATATATTCTTGCTCTCAATTATATTTGAATGAAAATGAGTAAATTAATTCAAATATAATTGAGGATGTTTTCTCTGAATTTCTAAGTCTTGTTAATCATAAAATTCATTACTAAATTGTCAATTCTAACTTTGTCTATTTCGCCTGTTGAACTTTTGATAGAGTTTTGATGAAGTCAAGACGCAATTCAGTTGTTCGAAGCAACAATTCGCTTTATAATCAATACCCATTTTACGAGAGTTCCAATAAGTATTTAAGCTCATAAAAACTTAACACGGATTTCATTTTAATAGTGAACGAATGCTGGAAATTCTTTACCTTTTACACGAAAATCAACTTAGGCCGTTTGTAAGAGACAGAGGGGCGTAAAGGGGTGCGAGGGGAGGGTACACTGTTGGTACAGAATAGGTTGCAGTTAGTTCGCCGACGCCCTCATGTGGACGAACCGATCACGGCCCACAGCACACAATTTGTTTGATCTCGTGCGCTCCTCTCTCGCTATTTATGGCGAAGGCCGCCTGATGACGACCGCACCTACCCTGGCAATGACATACAGCTTAAACACTAGCTTAAAATAGAGCTAGGCCTACGTGGGAGGGTCTCAAGACAGGATGTAGTTAATAATACACCCACTGTCGACCGCATAGCCTTTATAATTGTGTAAAGAAAGAAGCCCCCAGTTCTTTAGTTCAAGTTCATTTGAATAATGATTGGAAGTCCGTTTATGCAGTGAGTTAGGAATGTCAGAAGAAGTCCCAAAGACTTAGATGAATGTCTTTAACACTTCGTCTTGGAGCTGACTTTTGAAAGAACTCTGTGGCACAGTGGGCAAATGTCTGCCTGTAGCGCGAGGTTGCGGGTTTTATTCTCGCTTCGGGACAAATGTATGCACGATCTGTAGTTCAGGATGTTCAGGATATCTACCTTTGTAAAATATTGTAATAAGTATATCAATCATCTAACTATCTATCATAACACAAGCTCTGCTTAACTTGGGGCTGTGTGAATTCCAGTACAGCATTTCATAATGAATATTATTATTATATTACAACTGACCATAAAACTTTTGTTTACGAAGCCTTGAAATAATTAGACAAAGTACGAACAAAATTTATCTTCAAATAGCAATGTTTCGTATAATGGTCACTATGCGTTAACAATTTTTCAAAAGATACTATTGTTTTGTTGCAGATATCAACTGAGCACCCGCTGGCTGCTACAAAGTATGCCAACGAAACATGTGCCAGAAAGACGAGTACTGGAATACAATGCCTGCCAAGAACGTTATATCGAAATGGCTGCGGGCGAAACAAGGGAAACATAAACACTCACCATGGCGCTAGCGGGTTAACCATATGAATATGAACGCTACGCACCCCGACATACGAGTGGCAAGCGGCCAACTGGACTACCGGGGGCCGGAGTACACGCTGGAATCATCCGGCTTCTACAACTCTGTTATCGAGTTCAACATCAGCTTCGAAAACGGCACCTACAACGCGTCAGAAAACACTGAAATCTGGGACGACTACATAAAGCTGCTACAAGACCGAGCGGTCCTAGTCGCGTTCCTGCTCCTGTTTTCTCTGACGACCGTTTTCGGCAACATGTTGGTGATCCTCGCTGTGGTGCGAGAGCGCTACCTCCACACTTCAACCAACTACTTCGTGACGTCACTAGCGGTTGCCGACTGTCTGGTCGGATTGGTCGTGATGCCATTCTCAGCGATGTATGAAGTGCTGGAACACACCTGGTTCTTTGGGGTAGACTGGTGCGACGTGTGGCGATCGCTCGACGTTTTGTTCAGTACGGCTTCGATCCTAAATTTATGCGTGATTTCGCTAGACAGGTACTGGGCTATAACAGATCCTATAACGTATCCGATGCGAATGAGCGGACGCAAAGCCGCCTTCCTCATCTGCGCGGTGTGGGTGTGTTCCGGAGCCATATCCTTCCCTGCCATAGCGTGGTGGCGCGCCGTCCGCACCGAGGAAGTGCCAGACTTAAAGTGCCCGTTCACAGAAAACTTGGAATACATCATATTCTCCTCGACAATATCATTTTATTTACCTCTTTTTGTGATGGTGTTCACGTATTACCGTATATATCGGGCAGCGACTATACAGACGCGTTCATTGAAGATAGGGACGAAACAAGTGATGAGACCTAGTGGGGAGTTAGAGTTGACTCTTAGGATTCATAGAGGGGGGACAATGCGCCAGCGCAGTGCGGACGTGTGTCAGGGAGTGTGTACGCCTGAGGAAGCGGATCAAGAGCCTCTGACGGCGTTGCAGAACAATGGGCTGTCGCGTTCGTCCACGAGACTGACTAATGTGACTCACGGGAAGAATTTACCTAAGAATTTTTCGCTGTCGCGAAAGCTCGCGAAGTTTGCGAAAGAAAAGAAGGCAGCGAAGACGTTGGGGATAGTGATGGGTGTGTTTATAGTGTGCTGGCTGCCGTTTTTCGTGGTGAACCTTCTGTCTGGCATCTGCTCCGCGTGCATTGCGCATGAGGAGATCGTGAATACGGTGGTCACGTGGCTCGGCTGGGTCAACTCCTCCATGAACCCGGTCATCTACGCATGCTGGAGTCGAGATTTTAGAAGGTAAGGATATTTTAATCCTTACAAATCTAAGGTCTTTGTTATGAAAGCTTGCACAGTCATCGATCTATGTTTGATCGCTATTCAGTAAACGTCACCAAGCATAAATTTATTAATGAGCAAACTTTCATAGTATCGGCTTAAGATAGATGAAGTTTACACGCAACACATGGATATGGCATGTGTAAACTTTAATTACCATAAAATACGGTAAATAATAGGCGAAAAAATGGCCTGGAATATTTTTAAAGAATTTTTTCCGGATTTCATATTTGAGTTTCCATGAATTAAGTCAGTTCCTGATATTGATTGCTATTAACTTAATTCCTGACAACAGCAAAATATATGACAGAAGTGAAATGTGATATATGTATGTATGTAGTCTAATAAAAGGTGATAGCCTAGTTGTTTCTACAGGCTAGCAAACCCTACAAAAGTACCTAATACTAGAACATAAAATATTTTTATACGCAATAACCGAAAGCTTTCATGCTAAAAGCGGGCACTCACATAAATCAACGTTTATTTGGCGCATTTTAAAACGTTTATTGCTGAACTTTGGTTTTTGAAGCGAGAATTTGTTTTCGTAAATTTCGCCTTTCCTCATTCATGACAGATTGTTAGCAATTTTACAACGACCATTTTAGAACCGCTTCCCTTTAAAATATAAATGATCCTGGGCAATTCATTCATCATCATCTAGCTCTCAAGGCTAAGCAGAGCTTGGGTTATAATTATATTTAAAACTAGCAGTCCGCCCTTACTACGGATATTTAATAAAAACAACAAAAATTATAAATTCTAATTCAAATACATACACAAACACATTATGTCGGGTTACATTATTGAAGGTTTCAATGATTCCAAACTTTTTTGAATCTTTCTTTATGTCCACCAAGGATAATGTACATGTACAGTGATGGGGATGTTGAAAGAGTTTTTCAAATCAGTCCAGTAGTTTTGGAGTCTATTCAAACAAACAAACAATCAAATCTTTCCTCTATCTATTTTTAAAACACCAGCAACCTTCGGTGAACAGATTCATAGCATTATCAGCAACAACGTTTTTTCTATGACTTGTCAAATAACTCAATAGGTAGATATTATATCCCTTCATTCATCATCAGCCTATGTTAGTCCACTGTTGGACATAGGCCTCCCCTAATGAGCGCCATAGCGCCCTGTCTTCGGCTTGTCGCATCCAGCATCTGCCAGCAGTCTTTCGCAGATCGTCATCCCACCTGGCCGGAGGGCGTCCTACACTACGTTTACCGAGTCGCGGTCTCCACTCAAGAACACGTTTACCCCAGCGGTTATCGGTTCTTCGCGAAATATGGCCGGCCCACTGCCACACAGTTGGCTAATTCTCTGAGCTATGTCGATGACTTTAGTTCTCTGTCGGATGAATTGGTTACGAATCCTATCCTTCAGAGAAACTCCGAGCATAGCTCTTTCCATAGCGCGCTGAGCGACTTTGAACTGGTGGACCAACCCTATCGTGAGTGTCCACGTCTCAGCTCCGTAGGTCATGACTGGTAGGACGCACTGATTAAAAACTTTCGTTTTCAAACATTGCGGTATGGATGACGAGAAGACTCGACGTAATTTTCCGAACGCTGCCCAGCCTAGCTGGATCCTCCTCTTGGCTTCCTTCTCGAAATTGTTTTTACCCAACTGCAAAATCTGCCCGAGGTAAGTGTACTCAGAAACAATTTCGAGAAGGTGGCCATGTACGATCACCGGTCTTGGATCAATGTGGGCATTGATCATGACTTTGGTTTTATCCAAATTCATGCCAAGACCGATACATCGGGAGGCTGAAGCTAGACTGTCCAGTATCCGGTTCAGCTCCTCTAGCGACTCCGCCATTAAGACTATGTCATCAGCGAATCGCAGGTGGGAGATGTAGTCGCCGTTTATGTTGATGCCCTTGTCTTTCCAGTCCAGCGTCTTAAACATATCTTCCAACGCGCTCGTGAACAGTTTCGGGGATATGACATCCCCCTGCCTCACTCCTCTGCGCAGTTGGATCGGTTTAGTCTGCTGGTCCTGTACTCGGACACTCATCGTAGCGGCTTCGTAGAGACATCTCAGCACCTCGATATAACGATAGTCTACTTGGCATCGCTGTAAGGATTGTAGAACAGCCCAGGTTTCAACGGAGTCAAAGGCCTTCTCATAGTCCACAAAAGCCAGACACAGGGGCTGATTATACTCTTCGGACTTCTGTATAATCTGCCTCACTGTGTGAATGTGGTCTATGGTACCATATCCTCCGCGAAACCCAGCCTGCTCCGGTGGCTGAAACTCGTCGAGTCTCCTGGCGAGACGGTTCGATATAACTCGTGAGAAAAGCTTATAGACGTGACTTAGGAGCGAGATGGGTCTATAATTTTTAAGAAGGGTTTTATCTCCCTTCTTAAAAAAGAGCACCACCAAACTCCCACTCCACGCCTTTGGAGTTCTCCCACTGTGAAGGACGGCGTTGAAGAGGCTCTGTAACCCCTGTATAACAGGGTATCCTCCAGCTTTCAAAAGCTCTGATGTTATTCCGTCCTCACCGGGGGCTTTTCCATTTTTAAGCTGCCTCAGAGCTAACACGATCTCGTCTTGACTGATGTCTGGCAGTTCGTCGGTATAGTGGCGTATCAAGGTGGCTCTAGAATCGTGGTCGTCTCGTTGGGAACGGGGAGCATGTGCAGCGTATAAACGGCCATAAAAGTCCTCTATCTCGGCCGATATCTCCGGCTTCGACAATACGGTCCTTCCGTCGTGCGTTGAAAGCTTCGTCAGGTGGCTCCTTCCAAGCTGCTGAGTGAATACTTTGGACCCTCGGTTTCGCTCTATCGCCTCTTCGATGAGGCTTGTATTGGAGCTCCGAAGGTCGCGTCGTACCATCTTCGCAATTCGCTTGTTCAGGTCTGACCTCTCTGACGAAGTCGCTTGGGTGGTTTCCCGTCTTTTTGTCATCAGCCCAAGAGTCTCATCCGAGAGTTTGGACTTCTTACCAGTACGCTGCTTTTTGCAAAACTTGATGCCCTCGTCCCTCAGCGTTTCTACCAGATTGTGTAGGGTCTCGTCAGCGTCATCAGTGGGTTCCAAGGCAGCGAATCTATCCCCGAGAAGCTGCTGAAACTTCTCGGTGCCCGCCATGATTTGGATTGGGTTCGGTCGGAGCGTGGACTTCATCAGACGGTTTCTTTCAAGCTTCAAATTTATATTCAGAGAGCCTCGAAGGAGTCGGTGATCAGATCCGGTATTGAACCTGTTGATCACTGAGACATCTCTGAATATATGCTTGCTATCCGTCATGATGAAGTCGATCTCATTTTTTGTCACAGAATCGGGACTCCGCCATGTCCACTTCCTTTGGGGCTGTTTCTTAAAGAAAGAGTTCATTAAGAACAGCCCCTCTTTCTCGAGGAAGTTGACGAGCATTTGTCCCCTGTGATTTCGAACACCAAAACCATGCGGGCCTATTCGGGATTCGTTGCCAGTCTGGGTTCCCACCTTGCCGTTAAAGTCCCCCATAACAACGTTGAAGTGAGCCTTGGTGGTGTGATGTAAGGCTTTGGATATGTCTTCGTACATATCCTCCACTTCATCATCCTAGTGTGCCGAGGTCGGTGCGTAGACCTGAATGACCTTCAAGCTGTAGCGCTTAGACAGCCGAAGGATCAGGTACGCTACCCTGGTCGACACACTGGAGATTTCTTCGACGTTGTTAGAGAGGGCCTTATTGACGAGGAAACCTACGCCACCCTGGGATGTTTTATCACCCTCGCGAAAGTAGAGAAGATGGCCCGAGTCTAAGGTTACAGTGTCCTCCCCCTCTCTACGGACTTCACATAACCCTAGAACATGCCATTTAATGTTCTCTAGCTCCACTTCCAACTGCGCTAGATGGTGATCAAGCCTCAGAGTGCGTCCGTTAAACGTTGCCAGGGTCAGTGTGTGTGGGGTGTGGTAGCCTAATGTAGCCCGGAGATTCCTAGCACCCCCTGCCCCGCCGTTACCGTGGCCGCTACCATGGCCAGGAATAGCGAGGCGGCCGGGAACTGGGGGCCATTTTGTGGCGGTTCTTATCATTGGGGGTAATTGCCCATAATCCCCACGCTGGGCATGCGGGTTGGGGATCGCAGTTTAGTGGAGTAGTTCTGCAGAGGGCGCTGCTGCCCGCCCCCCGGTGTGTTTCCCTTAGTCGCCTCTTACGACACCCACGGGATGAGTTGGGGTGGTGAAATTCTATATTATGCCGTCACCACACGGCTCGTTCTATATTATATCCCTTATGTATTAGTAATACAATAGGTATTAGGTAGGATTTGTTGATCTATGTAAAAGTCACGACAGTACAATAAAAATTATTTCTAATTAATGTAGGTACTTATTGAGTTATTTCAAAAGTCGTAGATCAAACGTATTTGCTGATGTGATGATGCTAGTAACCTTGTCACCGAAGGTTGCTTGTGTTTACAAAATAACCCTGTATATACTAATATTAGGCTGTATGATACTATTGTATGTTATGTATGTATATGAGCGAGAGTGGTGAGTAGTGTGTAAATGTGAGACCCACGCCTGGAAGAAGTATGGGGCGACGGATTTCTGTCGCCCATCTGGATACAGTGGTGGACCGACACGGTTTCAACTGTGCCTGTCCTGTCTGTGTCCTAAACGGGGGGACGAAAGGTGATGAATAGATGGGGTCGGCCAGCGTGTGGAACGGTGGGCTTGCCGGCCATGAATATGTGAGGAAGAGGGGACGCCAGTCGGGCCGCGGAAGGTTTATTATGTTCCCGTGGTTCGGCCAAAAATGGCGAGAGAGGGTCACCGGAGAGGTTTTAGTGGGTATTACGTCCTTCTTAGGACGTCGAGTCCCACATAATTCTGGTCCCCCCCAGACCAGTTTATTCGTAAAGTAATTTCCTCGCCGTAAAAGAAAAAAAAAAAAAAAGGCTGTATGATACTAATGATACTAATGATACTAATGATCATTAGTATCATACAATACATAGAAAAAAAGGCTGTATGATACTAATGATACTAATTATCATTAGTATCATTAGTATCATACAGCCTTTTTTTATGTATGATACTAATGATACTAATTATCATTAGTATCATACAGAACTCTAAAACCGACAAGCAACGTTAGAGTTATTCCGTTTTCTCGTATTATTAAAAGTTACTTACTTCTAGTCTTTGGCTCCGTACCAAATGCACACAAATATTTCTACTGAAAGAACTTGACCTCCTTTGTCTAGATTCTGTTTCAGTCGCTCTGAGATTAATTTCCTGTCTCCATAAGGAACAAAAAAGGACTTACCTATCTGTCACAACTTATCACCTGTATTACAAAGTTGTTGTGTTAGCGAATCTTTATTGAAAATACTCATGACGTCTATTTCAATATAAAATCTCATATCTTGTACGGCTGGAAAGGTAAACGTTTTTCACAGATCTTCATTGTAAATCTATACTAATATTATAAAGAGGAAAGATTTGATTGTTTGTTTGTTTGTTTGTTTGTTTGTTTGAATTGAATAGGCTCCGAAACTACTGGACCGAGTTAAAAAATTCTTTCACCATTAGAATCCTTAATTTTCCGTGATGAACATAGGCTATATAATATTTTCAAAAAAGTTAGGGATCCGCATGAAAAATTCAATAATTGAACCGTGGGCTGTATATTTAACCTCTTTTTCTATTATGGCGCGTCAGAATAGAAAAAGAGGTTGTATAGCGCACGGTGCTTGCTTTTTCTCTACGGCCAGTGTCAGTTTTGGAATGTCGAGTCAATGTCAAAAACCCCAATGCTGTTAAAAAAGTAAAGATCCGTATGAAAACTGTGAAACCCATCGTTTTAGTGTGTATAATTTCTGAAATTTTTGTTTAAAACCCGTGCGAAGCCGGGGCGGGCCGCTAGTATTAAATACTTTAGTCCAAATATATAATAACTATAAATAAATAACGCTGGATAATCCACCATCATCCAGCCCCAAGGTAAGCAGAGCTAGTGTTATGGGTACAAGAGGCGTGATATACATAATAAAATACATTACAAAGATAGATATTTTTTACAACATAACGAAAATACCCAGAACCCTCGAAACAAATATTTGCAGAACACTTAAACTATACTAAAACCAATTTGCCCCAGGGCGGGAATTAAACCCACAACCCCTGCGTCGCAAGCGGACCTTGGCCCACCGCGCCACAGAGTTCATCGAAATCATTGAAAAGATTCAGGATTCCCGTGACAGTTATTATAATAAATAAATAATAAAATAAAAACTTTTATTGTTCAAAAGTCAGTAACAGCTAATACATAAAACTTGCTTAACAATGAAATCACGACACCTGTGTTATTATCTATAATAGCCAACAAATTCTCTGTTATTTTTTGCAGTGGAGTTCACAAAATCATTTTTTCATTCATTTATCAGATTACAATCCAAAATGAATTAATTTTATAGTACCTACCTACTATAAAAATTATGTTGCATGCATTGCATGTTAGGTTTTAAAATGAACGGACGAAAAATTTACGAAAAAATTGTGACGGATTTTTAATTGAACTCGATTTAAACATTTTCCGTTCATGTTCTTATGTTATCCAATTAATTATACATGACATTCACGGTTGCTTACCGGACGTTAAATCATCATCATCATCATCATCACACACATATGAACTTTGGAACTGATCTGCATTGCTGCAACTGATATTATTATTTATTTTATTTAACAATTTTTGGAAAACGAACAGCTTGGTAATTATATAAACAAAAACATTATTAAACATTAATAACTTACGGCTAATTATAAGTTTCCACAGATAAAAAAACTAGAGGAAAAATAATTTACTGTTGAAGAATTTATTTTATTTAAACATTTCATTTTAAACATTTCATTTATAAACATTTCATTTTTAAACGTTTCATTTTTAAACATTTCATTTTAAACATTTCATTTTTAAATATTTCATTTTGTTCAACATTTTATTTTGAAATTTTTGTGACGATTCAGGATTATGAATATTTTTGCACATTCTGGGACAGAAACTATTTCGTTACTCAAGCAAATTGTTTCTTTTTGTCTCATTTGTTATTATTCCATGTAACTTTGAGTTACAAATAACATTTTCTAATTTATTTCTTAAGTCGATGCCATGTCGCCATTAGTATATAAGTCATTGTTCTGAGAGCGTATGGTCGAGTTGCCGCCATCTTTGATTAAAATATACTGCCATCACTATAATGGTATTCATCAATAAGACATTTATATTTTAAAAAAACTTTAACAGACATTGGACTGGTACGATAACTAGTGTAAATTTATATATACCTACTAAAAGTAATCGAATTTAAAAAAAAAAACATCAACCAGTGGGTACAATCATTACAAAAAAAAACGTTTTAGAAGCTAAGGGTAGGCACTTATCAAAAATTACGCAGGAATTTCTACTGCGGTGTGTTTACCCCAACCCGTCCACAAGTTACGGTGTCTGTGCGGTCGTTTCTTCTTATCGTGCTGTACGCAATATCAGATCAAGAATTAAGCTGTTAATTTACTTCGGCAGCTACGCTGCGACGCAGCCTATTGTTACCAAGTTTATGTGTATTCACCCACCTTTAAACACTACAATTATTGGTCGCAAGCTGTCAATTGTAGAGTTGGTCCGCAGGCTGTCAATTACCTACGGAGATCCGGGCGGTCCTATCCTCACGTGAAAACGTGCCCTGCTTCACAACACCCTCAATAAATCAGATAAATCAGGGTTCGCTGATATAGCCGTAAATCATTTTTGTTTTACAGATATAAAAGGTAAAAACTTGATTGACTATGTTTAACATATTTTGTTTCCCGATGAAGTAACAGCTGTTTTATCAACGTGTGCTTGAGTGGGTGCAAATAAGCAATACAGTTTGGGATTCCTGTTTTGTGGGTTGAAATACTGCTGATGCTGTATGAGGCAAGCTGGAAAAAGACCTGAAGCTACGTTGCTCTTTAGGGGAATCTGTGTCCAGAAGTAGACTAGCATATACTCATGATGTTGATCTATTTTGTAAAAACTATCACGAATGTTCGATTTTATATTGACAGGTACCCAACTCTAAATTAATATTGACAGAGAAGACATTCATCAGAGAAATAAATATCGATTACAAAACGTGATGAAAATTTGAGTTTTGCTCATATTCATGAGCAAAACTCAAATTAGTCAAAAGGCTGTAAGCCTTTGGTCATGGAGTAAAAAATTAGAAGTGTATTTTGTCTATTAAGGAAGATCGGTCCACTACCACTCTCAGTAGGAACCTATTGCCACCCCCTGGGCACCATTGTGCCTCCTATACATTATTTTGATGTAAAGACCTATAAAAATATATAACGATTTCAATAAAATAAATATGATTATGAAAAGAAAGATTTCGCTAGTATTCATCCACCGAACTACTGATTTAACGATAATGTATGTTTAATACTTGTTTTATTATAACATAAAAGAAGTAAGTAATATGTAACTTATTAAATGACATATGAAGTAAATACATATATGTTTGTATAGTTATTCTGAGATGATGACAAAGCAATCGGAAAACGGCACAAACATCCTAAAAAAATACAAGCATCGGAGTATTCTCATGGTATCATGTATCACAACAAGTTATTATTCCTTTTATTGTTCAGAATAAATTCGTAGCCACAGTTTTCGAAACATAAAACACAATTTCCGTCGCAAGCCTATCAAATTCTAATTATTCCAGCCGATATTTACCCAAATTAATATTTAGCCGAGGTTCATTCTCCCTTTTCTTTGTAAGGCTTATTATGTTCGCGAAATTATAATTTTGAATAAACTGCGGCTTGGTTATGCGGACGGCTTTCGTCTTTAGCGTTGACCCAGTTTATGTAAATATTCATGTGCCTGTTGTTATAGAGTTCTAGTTATTGTTTAATTCTAAGGTAGATAGTAAAATTAATATAGGTACATATATTATATATAATACACATAGTAGATCAGTTAAGCTGTAGATGTTTTGAACATACTGCAGTAAATACTTTGTCTACTTTGGTAATGTTATTTTATGTTATTCAAGTCTTTTTGTTTCATTATTCATAATAAACGTTTTCTTTGTTAAAATATAGCCCTTTTTAACTCTCTGTGACCTAATGAGTTAATACCGGTATATACAGAATCAGTCCCTAGAACCCCGGTGTGGCCAGCAGTGCACTCTCTCGACATAACGAAGTTTATTCGCCTTTATTGAGTTTATTTCGTCGCTAAAACTTTGTTTTTGTTTGATGAAATTGCAGAAAAGTTTTTGCTGGGAACGATTAATGGAGGTTTTGATTTCTTGATAAGGGCTATAAAATAATGGGAATCTAATAAAAAGTTATGATTGTACGAGTACTTTATCGTTTGGTTTATAAAACTGTTACTTTTAAAACAGTTTAATAATAAATTGACATAGGTAAGTGCGTATCTTTGTAGATAAGTAGGTAGTTCTTTAAATCAAAACAATCAAGTTGATATCCTACGTACCGGCCCACTGTTGGAAAATTGTTTTCCATAAATCAAGTAGATATATATCAACTGAACAAAACAAACTCTCTCTAATCTTTATACAGTCATATAAAATATTTGTTATAACATATGTACGTCCAGCGGTAGACATACGGGCCAATGATAATGATGATGTTATTATTTACTTTTCTGATAGATCATCAAACGAAATCTAAATAAATAAATCAACCTGAACAATATATACCGCATTATTTAGCCGCAATTAAAATGGTGAAAATATATTATGCTAAAATTACAAATCATTTTGATACTACGTTGGTATGGGAAATTCATCCATCGCCCTTAAATAGAGTTGAAAAATCCTTATTCAAGTAATAAAGAAGCTTCAAAAGCTCGAATGAGTTTTAAATATTAAAATCAGCACATTTAACCCTTAACTCGCTGTTTGATCTAATCTAATTGAATAAGCTTTCGAGCAAACCCGCTTGGATAAACCCAGTACATAACTAAATACCTACCGCTCTAGATTAGGGTTAGCAGTTAGATATTAATTTCACAGTAAGCACCCGGGTTGAATTCGGATAGTTTCTGAATTTTCAGCTACAGTTCCTAAACCTCTGTATGAACATTATGACGGACGCGACTTTTGGTCGCGATTTTTATCTGTAACTAGGTTTTATTTTGTTTCAGTTATGTTACTCGCTCATTATTTTTTCTCTTTTGGTGTTTTTACCTTAACTTATATGGACAAGGACTTTTTTTGGTAACTTGATGCTTTTTTTGGTGTAGGTACTCTATGTTGGTGATGAATAAGTGAATTTCTGTGGTGAACTTCTCTTTACTGTCCACGGGTGCTAATTTTACAATATTTTAAACCATCAGACCATTTGAAGTACTAACCCGATTTTCTTCAAACAATCAAAAATACTAATCTAAATCAGATTGCATCAATCTATCAAAGATGCCACAAACACACGGGCCTTTCTTTGAAATATTGTTATTATCAAACTTTGAAGCCCAAAGTGATTAACTTACTCTTAGTTGTTCTTCTTGAAATTGAAATTGTTTAGTTGTTCAAAACACAGTTACTGTAAAAGCTAAACAGATGTTAGGACATCCTTTTAAGTATGTAAATATACTTGTGCCAGGATGTCCCGCTCTTCCATACAAATTTTACAAATAAACTAGAATAATTATACAATTATAACATATTTAAATAAAATCAACAACACTTAATTAATTCCTTATGATTACAGACAATTATAAAACAATAAAATAAAAATATATGTACTAAATGAAATCTTCTTATTGACCTCGGATGCGCGATAGAAAAAAAATATGGATAAATATATAATACGGGTTTTAACTTTCAAAGTGACTATTTGTAATATTATCATGAAAACATTTTCAAAAGTGATATTTCCATAACCTTTATAAACAAGCTAATTAAAAATAGCTAATTATCAAAAATATTATCAAATAACCAAATTAGAACTAGTGTTTACCATAACAATAATTGAAAATATTTTCACTAACTCGATTTAGATTTATTCGTCAGTATACCACTCGAAATATTTCTGCCGCTGATTGGTTTATATAATTTTGGTTAGCAAATATCCAAATGCACAACAAAAGCGGGCTATAAAAGTCGCGTCCACTTTGCTTCATTCCATTATGAAATTTCGCGACAGAGCCCTACGACTAGGGATGCAATCCAAACTGTTTTATAATTCTACAGATATTTAACATGCTAAAAATACTTACGGGATTTAAATCCGTGCCTTGGGAAAACTTATTGCTCTTAGTAATGGAACATTCCTAAAGGTTACAATATTTTTTAAATGCGTCTCCTTGAATAGATTTCCCTTATATAAGTATGTACTTATATTGTTATGAGGATTGAAGTAAATGTTCTATAAAATTAAAGCTTTTTACTGTATTGATTACTATACTAAAATTTATGAAAATAAATTAAATATACTTAATACATTAATGTTGAACGATGATAAGAAAGATCAGATAATGTAGAGACGATCCGAGAAATAATGTCTTAAAATGTCGTTTCCAGTTTAGAGGTTAGAGATCGCAATCTAAACTTTAACTTGCTATAAATTAGAATTGCTTCCGAGCCCTTCAGTGAAACTTAAATTAATCTGGTTTGGGCTGTAACTCCGGAATGAAATGAGCGTGATTATAACGCGCAATGTCGCGCAGGGTTCGAATACCTAGTCATAAAATTTTAATAGGCTCCGTTTTAAATAACTTGGGGATCAAGATCTGAAAACCACTTTATTATAATCATACATACCTAATGTTAACCGACAGCGGCCGAGCATTATAGCTTCAGGACCGGTGATCTGTTTTGATGTATTTGTTACTATGGAATAGTTTTTTTTTTTTGATTGTATTTTCGAAGTTGTGCGCTTTATGTATTCCTCTATCCCCACTCATACACACATTTTTAGTGGTTACCTTTTCACTTCTTCCCCTCGTGGCTAGAAGAAGTAATGTGAAAATAAAATCAATAAAAAATTAAGATAGAATCAATATTTCTTTTTAAAATAATTTACTGTATGAAGTTTGACTTGTCCTAAATGTTTATTTTGTAAGCCTAAAGAAATAAAATTATTGAATTCTGAAATCATATATGCTCTCTGTGTATGATTATGTAATTTCCGATTCATTCTAGATACATCTCTTTTGTATTCCGTTGTACAGTCTTCATCTGGATTTTATGGAATATACTCCATTTGACCACAATCTCATCTATTGGTAAGGGAAAATGTGGCCGATGTTCTATTACGATTTTCTTGGAGACATCTTGTTGACTACTAGACTACATAAGATTAATGTATCTTTTAAAGGGCTATGTATACTCTTTTACAACAAAACTCCGAGTTGCAAAAATTATCTATAAATAAATTCAAACGGATTGTCAAAAATATTCTTTGCAAAAAGGCTTACTATAAAATGTCAGATTATCTAGACGACAAAAAAGTTTGGGACAAGTTTTGCTCCAACTCTAAAACTAACAATCTAACAAGGTAAAGGTTTCTTGTTCGCTTCTTTACTTTAGGTACCTTAAAAAGATTGAAGTGAACATTAATCAAAGTGATCACTTTATTTCCCATTTTTATTACTTATGTAACTTGTATTTTGTGTCGTGTCCAAGAGTCCTGTAAGGTCTAAAGGAAATAAAGCACTTTGATTTTGACTCTTGTCTTGTGATATGTATTCTATGTGTTTATTTGTAAACCAATACACTTTATTCTATTTTCTTGCAATTTTTTCTCAATGCATTTTGATATTGCTAATAATCTTTGCAGCAAGAAATCTTCTTTGATCCTTTAAACTGTGGATTACCACAGTTCGTACCTATTGAGGTACAAACAAAGATTACAGAAAACGCCTTCATCCATTTCAATAATTCACTTAAGTCGGATACCTAAATCATTCCAAGTGATGAAGTATAATTATATCTGAAAGTCTAGCTCTATTTTACGGACAAAGTTTCAAGAGCAGTTTATAACAGTCAGGGCTAATATTTTGACAGTTTTATTATAATTATGCCCGGCTTAGAAATGTAAGTCCGAGTTTTAGGCAAACAAAATAATGGCATAAAAAGTTTTGTCGCATACATAAATGAGTATCTTGAAAACCTTCTGTTATGATCTAGATACTTCCTTCCAAAATATTAGCTATGCATATTTACATTTTCTAGTCATCAGGTAGCTTTTAATCCAAAATTAGGTGGTTCATTCACGGTGGTTCAATTTATTTTAAGAACCAAATTCAAAAACCGGAATCGTAAAGTCATTAAGTACGGTGCGTTAATTGTTAGCTGACCTCCCGTACCGTGACGTTGATTTCTTTGAAAACAGACCTATGTTGAGAATAGAAACTGTCGTAAAATGAAGACAGCAAGCCATTTTATATAAAAATCAAAGTCCTTCCCTTCGCACGAACATTGAATAAAAATTTCATAAAATATAATTTTTACACACTTGGGTTTTATTATGAAAATTTTAATACGGATGCTTAACTTTTTTTAAAATATTCTGTATTATATGTTCTCTGGGATAATGTAGGATTTGAATGGTGAAAGAATTTACCAAATCGATCCAGTATTGGCGGAGCCTATTCTATTGAAGCACACAATCAAATTTTCTAAGTTTAGTTAGAGACAACCAATTTAATTATATTAAATAAATAAATAATAAATAATGCCCGACAATCCACACAACATCATCTAGCCTCAAGCTAAGCAGAGCGTGTTGTGTTATGGGTACTAGATGACTGATATACATAATACAATATATTACATAGATAGATATTTTTTATTATACATAGAAAACAGAACACCCTGAACAAATATCTGCAGATCGTATAAATATTTGTCCCGAGGCGGGAATCTAACCCGCAACCTCCTGCGTCGCAGGCGGACCTTCGCCCAACGCGCCACAGAGGTCGTCATATTAAATTAAAACTGTATAATAACGAGACTTGGAACCTGCCAGTCACCTAAAGATAAATGCGACTGTACATAGGTACCCAACCAACAAAATGACACGGTATGTGTGACATTTTGTTGGTTGGGTACCTACGTATAAAATCGGTAAAACAAACACATAGCTCTTCCCTAAGCCAACGCTTTGATCCTAAACGCGTTCCGAGTGATTTCATTATTTTTGGTTCGTTTGAGATACTCTTAATCTCTGAATTGATACAATTTCTAAACTGGGTCCCATGTCACGCTCGCTGGCCATAATCTGAACATTAAATAAACATTGTCCTTTTCTGCTTTTGCAGAAACGTAATAAGTATGCGTCCCTTGTAAATGAAACAAGACCATCCAAATCATTTTTATACACTTCCTATAATCTAGACTACTAAATTAACGTAAAACATTCATTTTAGGTATAATGAGGGTATGGTATATAACTTAACTTTTACTAAGTGCTTATTTTGTAAGCCTATCTGAAACCAAAATCATTTTTTTTTTATAAATTAAATGCAAAGCGTACATTTCTCGTATTATTATTCTCTTACATATTATATTACAAAAACTTCATAAATACATTTATTATTCTAGTGTTTCTAGACCTAAATTCTCTAAATAGAAAATACCTATTTGATTGATCATGAACATGTAGATAAACCACACAAATACGAATTTTCAGTATTGAAATCCAATTCTTTACTATAAGAAGAATCAAAGCCCGTCTAGTTCAAAATGAAACTGAATATTTAGAACATTCTAGAACCAAACAGTTGCAGATTCAAGTACAGTCTGCAGATAAGTAAAACTCTTACAAGACGACTGTAAAATGTGATTCAAGTGACGCTTTTGTTTGACGACGATCGACTAGACGAGATAGTTCGTCTCTAATCAACTGTCCACGGTTCGCCGTTCCTTTAATATAAATATGGGAACTTTCTAGCTCTTAATTAGAGGTTAGTGAAGATCAAGATCTTCAATCTGAAGACAGGGCGCTATGGCGCTCAAAAGGGGAGGCCTATGTCCAGCAAAGGACTAATGTGGGCTAATGACGATGATGATGAAGAACAAGTCGACTTGCCTTTAAGTAAATCGATGCGTATTTCGTTCTAGAATGCGCTAGACAGACAGAAATCAGAACTGAATAAACATTTATGTAGGCTTACATAAGCAAATCGAAGTCATAATTCTAAATTACAAGCTTCTGCCCGCGGCTTGACTCGCATTTTACAGGAATAAAATCCCTATATCCGTCTCTGGGATACCATGTACTTCCTTCCCAAATTTAATTAAGATACGAGTATGTTCAGCGTTTGAGCGTGAAACATAAGCATAACAGATAGTTTCTTTCAATATTTCAATATAACATTAATGTGAATAAAAAATAAAGTGAGAACAATTAGTTAGTCACCACATGATGAACACAAAAACAACGTTATTGATCATCATGAGTGACTATTATAGGCTGGTGATGATGATGATGATGATGATGATGATGAGTGACTCTATCTAACTAATTACTTAACATCAGTTTGTTCCAATAAATAAGACAGCATCTTGGGTACATTTCCGACTAGTATAGATATAGATCTGTTGAGCTACCTGTAGTTTTTTACAACAGTCTGCAGTTAGCTCAATTGTTTCAAATGTAAATACAAGTTCTTATTTGGTTAATTTATTTATTTACAGAATTTTAGGGAAACTTACAGTTAGACACTTACTAAATAAATACCTATTTACATAATACATGTCGCAATAATTAATTGTAATTTTCTACGACAGTTACGATGTCTACATCAACAAAAAAAATCAACCTTCGAGTGCCAATCATCATCATCATCACCATCACCAGCCTATAATAGTCCACTGCTGGACATAGGCCTCCCCTAATGAGCGCCATAGATGTGCCAATAAAAGCTTCTAAAAAGGTACCACCCTAGAATACGGTACTGGCAGCATTCTACACGCATCAAATACAACCTTAGACTGTTTAGTACTCGTGTGAAGTGGGTGTGGCTTGGCCAGGCCTCAAAGAGTCTCGGGTGGCCTCCTTGCGAAGAACAATGCTTCGAGTGTTCTTTTAAATCTGGCTAAGCACTTCCCAGACAAAAGGCACTACACTTATCCATCAACGTGTAGCTAACTTAATATAGGTGTTTTGGTTTATAATTTGACTTTTTTGGTTTGAGGGATGGGGATTAGGCGCAATTTATAAGATAAGATAAACATTATTTTGAGACCTCTGTGGCGCGGTGGGGGAAGGTCCGCCTGCGACGCAGGAGGTTGCGGGTTCGATTCCCGCCTCGGGACAATATTTTTACGATCTGCAGATATTTGTTCAGGGTGTTCTGATCGTTTTCTAAGTATAATAAAAATGTCTATGTAATAATATTGTATTATATATATTGTGCCGTGTGGTGCCGGCATAGAATTTCACCACCCCCACTCTTCCCGTGGGTGTCGTAAGAGGCGACTAAGGGCGACACACCGGGGGCGGGCAGCAGCGCCCAGAACAACTCCACCGAACTGCGATCCCCAACCCGCATGCCCAGCGTGGGGATTATGGGCAATAACCCCCAAATGATAGCCATCTATGGCGCTCGTTACTATTATAGGCTGATGTTGTTGTTGTAATATTGTATTATGTGTATAAGTCATCTAGTACCCATAACACAAGCTCTGCTTAGCTTGGGGCTAGGTGATGATGTCTGGATAGTCCAGCATTATTTATTATTATTATATTATTTATTTACAGTACCTACAAAAAAAAAGAATAAAAATAAGTATGTAAATATATATAATAAATAAACGATAGGAATAAAGGAAGCGAAAAAGACTTATAGTAGGTTGATAAATAAATCTAAAGCTAACATGTGATCTAATTGAGTTGGTCACTAATAACTATAAATAACATTATAATAGGTTCGTAGTTAACCCGCTTACATTCATAATGAATTCATCAAACTACGATAGTTTTTATAGTAAAAAAAACTATAAATAAGTTAAAATAGCTATCTCAGCATTTTGCAGTGCTAGGCATTGTCCAATACTGCGCTGGTTAGGAGCATTGCTGATGACGGCACATTATTAATGCTGCAGCTGGTTAATTCATACTTTTTTCGAAGCACTTTGAACTCTGTCTGTCTGTCCGTCTCCTAAAGTATTGAATCGATTTTGATGAAATTTGGCACTGAGAACTGTTTAGACCGGTAGGAAATAGGATACTTTTGATCCCGGTTTCATGTTCCCACAGGGGCACACGATATAACCGATTCCAATTTTTTCATATAATTTTTTTTAATAATAAAAAAACAATTTAAAACCATTTAAAAATACTATTCGAACCATTTTCGACTTCAACGCGAACGAAATCGCGGGCAAACGCTAGTTTTGGTATAAAAAATATCGAGACGAATTCATTACGAATGCTAACATTCATAATGAATTCGTGGATTGAATCCCTCGTTAAGGGATGAAACTTTAGTATTGTACCTATGTACCTATGTATATAGTAACACTGACTAGGTTCATAGTTATTTGCTAACATTCATAATGGATCTTAAGGAAAATCTTACACTGATCTACTTTTAAAAATAATACAATGCAATACACTTTATTGAACAAATAAGAAAAATACACAAAAACAGGAAAATCACACTTTACAAAGTTGCACCATAGGCCGCCTTATTGGTGAAAGCGATCTCTTCCAGACGACCTTGGGATGGATACGAAGCAGTTGTACCTAGACTAATATTATTTTCTTTATTCAATGGTCTCTCACCGGGTAGGCCTGTTTATTAATTAGTTTTTTCCAAAGAAAAATGATTCTTACCGATTTATCCGGGTCTCACATCCGTAATGTCGACGATAAAGATTATTTTCCGGTTCACTTGCCACGAAAATCGACGATCTACTTTCGCTTATCAATATCGGATAGAGGATTTTGCAGCTGACTAATCTGCCCTAGAAGACGTAGGTAGATACCCTGGGAATATAAAATTGAGTAAAAAGCTAGCGATATAAAATTCGGTATATTACGAAAATTTTAATTTGGTCCGTCGTCGGCTTAACACTGGTATACAAACGAAAACTTAATTTTTTCTTGAAATATTTGAACCAAGTTGCTTTGTACAATACTTGAAAGAAGTTTTGCATTCATTAATATCTAAACTTTTTCCGAAGGACCAATCCGATTGAAACCATCTTAATCTTTACCTACATAAATTAGTAATCGCAGAACTTTTTTTACTATAAAAACTATCGTAGTTTGATGAATTCATTATGAATGTAAGCGGGTTAACTACGAACCTATTATATGTTGTAAGAACGTTATAAGAACGTAAACGTTGGTGTTCTTACAACATATAATAGGTTCGTAGTTAACCCGCTTACATTCATAATGAAATCGCAGAACTGTTGAACTACAAAATTGACCTTATCTATTTGTATAACAAAGTAAAAAATTGTGTTTTAAAAAAAATCTAAAAGCTTGTACTTAAGTTCCTACGAATTATTAAATAAAACAATCCATTTTCGACTTTACATTAATAATTATGTTACTAAAGCCAAGTAAAGATAAAACCTTTGTGGAAAAAAACCACTTCAAACTTCAACTTCTTGATGGTAGTAGGTACGTCTGGTTTGACACGATTCTGCCAACGAACCGAGTACCTACACCTAAATAGCACACCTGAAATCAATTCACTCACACCCACTGCGTTAATCCTACCTCCGCAATAAGCCAAGCTGTACCGCTGAGCGCTAATTTGAACATTTCCGCAGCGAATATGGCAAATATGGCGAATCTAACTAATCTAGGATTTCAATATGGCGCGTCGAATCACTGCTATTGCCTCGCCGATGCAATGTTTGACTAAAGGCATGATTTGGTAATTTGCCTCGTATGAGAGACATGACAGCGTTATAAAGAGAATTTTGGTATATTTAGCGTGCTGTCTAATCTGTCATCACAAGCAGTGCCTTTGCTGAAATGCTAACCGGCTAATTACAAACTCAGTTTGTGTTTGAAGAATACCAACGTTTCTTTACCTATAGAGGGACTTCAGTCAATCAGTCTATCAGTCAACCAGGCATTTTTTTTACTTCAATGTAGGTAGCAGGGCTACAACAAAGTCGCGTTTACAGCTCGCCGACACTGCCCAGTGGCTTATCTTATCGCCAGCATATCAGCAGTTTCCAAGTTCTCATGACTGTCAATGGCCTTCAATATTCATAGTTCAAAATATCGCGACAAATCACTGGCATTGTCGCCGATTTGGTTCATGCCGCCGCCGTCAGAAAAGAAACCTTGGGCACCGATGACAAAATACCTTCGGTTTACTCGTTTTCAGGCTTGTAAGTTTTTTAGTAACGGCGAGCTAATATAGACTACACATAGTCTATATAGCATGTATTGTATTTTCATGGCCAGCTATATAGACTACACATAGTCTATATAGAATGTATTGTATTTTCATGGCCAGCTATATAGACTACACATAGTCTATATAGCATTGTATTGTATTTTCATGGCCAGCTATATAGACTACACATAGTCTATATAGCATGTATTGTATTTTCATGGCGAGCTATATAGACTACACATAGTCTAGAGGTATATAGCTGTTACTAAAAAACTTCGACCGTTGTTCAACCAAAACATTAAACGATTATCTATTTTCATTACTCCGCTTTCAGTTTTGCTTTAAAATCAAAATCCGTCTTCGTGAAACAACATTTAGTTTAATAAAACAACAACGGCCTAAAACATCGAAACTGGTAAGTTTTAAGGTTATTCAAATCAAATCATAACAGCTTACTAAAATACCTATTTGATTAACCTTTAGTCGGTTCTCGGAATGATGAATATCGAATATCTTATTTGTTTTGTTATTTCGGTAAATCGGCTCGTAGAACTGACGAAATAAGTAAGAGTTTCATAAGATGATTGTTCTGTCAGTTATTTCCTATCATACCTGTTATTTTTTCTTTGGATCACATTTACAACAACTTTCACAATAATACGTAATAAAAATGGCTTTGGGTGTACGATTGCTACTTGTTCACGCCAAAACTACTGAACAAATCGGATTGATTTCTTCGAATTTCTGAATTTTGAAAATTGAAATTTTGCGTAGGTCTGGATCTGAAATTAGCTTCAGGTTCTCTATTTTTAACATAAAGGTAGGACAAGGTTAGTAGAACGTTTTTAAAACGTAAACGTTTTTGGTTTATGAGTCTCCCAGAGCAATGTAGCCTAGAGTGCACACAACGGCGGCAGAGAGAACGCACAATTTATGATGTAATTTCATGAGGACATGTCTACATGCAAACACCTTCAGTAAGTTTATCATACCTATATACAGGGTGGAATTTTGTAATGCCACCTGGAGGGAAAGTACTCTTAATACTGTAGATAGAAAATTGTAGTCAAAGAAAACATTCCTTTAATTTTGAAAAGAAAGAAAACTGCATTCAAAGATTTTCTAAAATTCGCTAGCCACACCCGGGAATCGAACCGACTAAAATCTGTAAAAATTACACCCTGTACTTTTATTGCATAGATCGTTAGGGTCAATAATAAGGATGAAATCTCTCTAACAAACTTAATAAATTAAATGAAAGGAAAACCATGAAATCTTAAATTATAAATTGAATGGGTCAAGTTAAGCACTTTAACATAAAGATCCATCACTGTTTACTTGTGTCAGTAGTAGCAGAATCACTACTGCCTACATTAATAATCATTTTAATACCTGGATTGGTACCAACGGCACAATCAGATGGCTTGCGAGATCACCAGATCTCACACCTTTAATTTTTTTTTGTAGGGATATGTAAAAAATCTAATTTACATGAAATCTTATGCGAATGTAAACGAGTTGAGAGTTGAAGTTCAGAATACGATTTATAATATTCACCACAACACGTTATTAAAAGTTACTAGAAATGAATTCGTTAGAAGAATAAATTTGTGTATCCAAGAAAATGGAGCCCATTTCGAGCAAATAATTAGTTAGTTGACTTTTTATTGTAAATAATTAAAATAATTTAAGATTTCATGCTTTTCCTTTCATTTAATTTATTAAGTTTGTTAGAAAGATTTCATCCTTATTATTGACCCTAACGATCTATGCAATAAAAGTACAGGGTGTAATTTTTACAGATTTTAGTCGGTTCGATTCCCGGGTGTGGCAAGCGAATTTTAGAAAATCTTTGAATGCAGTTTTCTTTCTTTTCAAAATTAAAGGAATGTTTTCTTTGAGTACAATTTTCTAACTACAGTATTAAGAGTACTTTCCCTCCAGGTGGCATTACAAAATTCCACCCTGTATACACACGGTAGACTGCTACTTCTACTACCGTGATTATTATATACCCTAAATCTACCTTCGTAAGTAGCGAGATACGTGATTTGTATATATTTTACTCCTATTTATGAGAAAGGAAAATCTTATATTCTGTCAAATCATATTGTGTTGTATAAATACACCACTCACCATAAAAAAAAAAGAATAACGTCTCTATTAAAGTCAGTGATAGCGAAAAGGTGCCATTTGAAACAAAAACAAGCACAGGTGCTAAGCTGGTTATTAAATTACAAGTATACCGTACAATTCTTGTCAAATCATAAATTCTTTTAGGGCCCGAGTCGCGTTCAAGGGCAAAAATAGTCACTTTACATTTTTACTCGCGTCGTAATCCCACAGATAAAATACCCTGACGGCTGCCCTAGTCACAGCCGGGGACCGGGCTTATTTCTAACCCGACCAGAGGTTAAAGTGGCGGAAGTAAAACTACCCAAAAACAAATTAAGGAAACATTGTATTATGTATTTTCTCTTTAATCCCCCTCCCCCCTTACCCCCAGTTACACATGCTGAGTGCTTAATGCATACATAAACCTGTTTACTAAATAATCATTAAACCCTTTTCACGCCTTTACTCTTTGGCAGTTCGAATGACAATCGATTAGTAATGTCCTAATTTTGCTTTGTCAATTCCATTTTTAAATACAATTGACTTAGTTAATGAAGATTTTGTAACTGTATATTTATAATTATACAGTCGTCTTATATCATTTAACTTTATTCTTAGCATCCGATTATTCAATAGAATAAAATAGTACTTATTATTTTTGTATTTTTATTTGCCACGCAAGGCGTAGAGGTGATATTATTTCGCACACTATATTTTCGTGGTATTTTCAATACTTTTTCCATGATTGTTATCTAACAATTTAGATTTCTATAATTTATCCAGTTTTTCACCATAAATGTCAGTAAGCCTATATTGTCAATATCAAATAAATTGTTATAATATTATTCTAATTAACTGCAAAAGCCAATTACGGAGATTACGAAATCTGTTGCCTCCATATTTTCGAAACAGATTCGCATCACTGTATAAAATTTTACCATATTCCATTCAGATCTTAGGCATACACGTGTCAAAAAGAAAATATTATAAAATAAAATAAATCTCACTCGGACAGAGTATAATGATGTCATGTTTAATACAAACATGACAATGTATTAAGCATCTTTTTCGAATAAAATGTTTTCGGCTAATTATCGGTCTAAGTAGATCAGACCCTCTATGTATATTTCTGTACCTGTGAATACGAGTAATGCGTGCAAGGCTCAAATAAACATGTTGAAATGGGTTTGGAATAAACCACGCGAGGCGTCTTGAGCAAACGACAGCGTTTTGTCATCCCACAGTACCGCAAATTGTTGGGTATACGACAAAAACTTTATCCGTTTCGGTCGCTCATCTATGATTGTTTTTTTATATATTTTAATAAGAGAATACACATTTAACTTTTTGTAATCATATTGATATTCTTACGCACACAAAACGGGGATATAGTTAAGAACATACCTAATTAATGTTTTTTTAAGTGCACAAAGAAAATTCTAGTGTTTATAAGAATAAAATAATTACAACTGGTCTATACCTTTGTGTTTCCTAATTAAAGTTGGCATAAACAGCTGTTAAGTGTGTAATATTTAATTTGAATTGGGACCTTTATTGAAATATTGAATAAATCTTTAAACACATAACTGTAAAGTAATTTCCAGCTCAAAATAAATACATCAATCCTTCAAAGTTGTGACGGTAAAATTAAGGTTTTATTTAATAACAGTGCAGTCTGCTTTCCCTTTTGTTTGGAGAAAAGATTGTTTTCTCTGGAAAGGGTACATCCAAAGTTGAATAGTGGATGTATGTGTGCCGATGAGGTATATTTACCGTATAGTGTTCCTTCATGTCCAATCAATCCCAAGGTTGACTGGAAGATATCGCTCATAGTGATAAGGCCGTTTATACTTCCGCTACTTTAAGCATATTTGTTTGTAATGTTCTCTTTCTTTGTGTGGTATATTAAGGTATTTTCTATGTATCTATATGTTTATGTTTATTCAAATATTCCTCTGCATTGTGAAAATCCGGTCAGGAAAACAATATGGAAACGCCAGACAGCGTCGGAAAGAAAATGGAATAACGTATTGGAAAGGAATTCAACTGAACAATTCCGTTCCAATCTATACTAATATGTATTATAAAGAGGTAAGATTTTATTGTTTGTTTGTTATTTATTACATTCATGTCCATTACAAGGTTACATAGGTTACAAGGTACATTTTAATAGGTAGAATTTACATGAACCCTGTAAGGGCGTTGCAACAGAGTTCCTAGTTTAAAAATTTGATACATTTATTCCTTATAATTAAATTATTAATATGTTTTTAGTTAAAGTTATCATTGAATGGGCTCCGAAATTACTTGATAGATCTGAAAAATTCTCAGCATTAGGATCTAACATTATATCAATAGGTAGGTACATATTCTGTAGAATTATATTTTAAAAAGTAAGGGGCTAATGGGCGCCACCGCACCCTTTCTTCACTGTGTCGCATTCAACATCGAAAGAATTTTTCAAATCGGTCCAGTAGGTATGATATATCTAAAATATCTTTAGGTATAATATTAGTACAGAAATACAAAATTATCATTCATATTATTCAGGTATGTTTAATGTGCTTCATTTTACCATTTGAAATAATCTTAAAGGTTTGGATTAGAACTTTTTCAAAGCCCGAAATAGAATTTATTTTAACCGGAAAGTTTCATAAAAGGTTTCCGGAAGTCTCTGGAAACTGTCCACGGTTTTTACTCGGGGTTTTTGAAAGGTTTCGTGTAGGTAGGTACTGTTACACAGCTTAAATGATTACAGTGTTTTTACAATAGAATAAGTTTTGTGGGATTCTTTAAATGCGTTGTTATATTTTGCCCTAAAAATTTCTAGGAATGTACGAATTAATCTTCAATTAAAGCAAACTTCCTAACTTTCCTACAGTTTAATTGTTCTGCTAAGTTCTGTGATTTTCCGTGTTAATATAAGTCAATCCCGAACCCGCATATTGCGTGGGGATTATGGGCAATAACCCCCAAATGATAAATAATGCCATCTACGGCGCTCATTAGGAGAGGCCAGCAGTGGACTATATAGACTGATGTTGTTGTTGTATTACATGAGTGATACACTCACGACAACGATACATCCTCACGTCTATTTGTCCAACGGATTCAGTGTTATTACTGCTACACTATTGAAAGCATTAAACAACGTCGTCTGGAGAGACACTGATCCAACGATCGTGATCACAGCCCAGTGTGGTCTTATGTCTATCAATTTGATAAATACGAAACAATGTAATATTGTAGATTGTTTGCATCAGTCTGCAGTTATCTCAATTGTTTTTATTGTGCCAGTTCTAATTTGGTTCTGTTCATTAATTGCAATTTTCTTTGTTTTTGAAGGTTTTACCCTTTTACTGGTCATAATACTTTTACATACATATTTTATAACACTAGCGTTCAGCCCCGGCTTCACAGGGATATTTAACAAAAAAAAATTTATCACGCGGAACCCTATCTTTTTTGAGAATATTCTATATTAATTCGGAAAATTTAGGATTCTTATGGTGAAAGAATTTTTCGAATCGGTCCATTAGTTTCGGAGCCTATTCAATTCAAACAAACAATCAAATCGGAAAAATTCTCTTTATGATATTAGTATAGATGTATGTAAACTATAAAGTATTATGAATGACCATTATTTTGACTCTCCAGTATCGTGAGGACTGAGGATCAAAAAATTGTGGTTCGGAAAAAATCTGATAGATAGATATCTAATTTAACTTGCATCTGCAACTCACGGTAGTAAGTAAACGGTTTGTATAAGTAAAGGACAAACATTTCAGAAAACAATAAAATAAGTAGGATGAATTATAATATGTATGGTACAAAACAGCGTGTGCTGCAGTCCAGCAAAAAGGCAATAAGTCAGCATATAGAGGTAGTGTTGCTCGATGAGCAAAAACTCATTTTCAATATAAAACAAATTTTACGCTCAAATCTCGACACGTATGAGAGAAGGGGGTCCAAAAAGTTGCTTATAGCGGTAAGGCTGCTTTTTATACTTTTTCTACTTTAAGCATGTCTGTTTGTTATGTTCTCTTTCATTGTGTGGTATTATTAAAGTATATTCTATCTATCTAAAATAACGAAAGGAAAATCACAGATTTTATGTATTGACTAGCGACCTGCCCCGGTTTCACAGGGGTGCAATGCTGATACTAATCCATCATTATAAAAAAACCGCATCATAATCTATTGCGTATTTTTAAGCAATCATAGGTACAGCTGACAGCAACTTTTTTATACTGTCGTGATGTCTCGAAATAAAAATCAAAGTTACCAACTCATGATCGTCATTTGTCATGTTCTTCGATGATAGGAAACAGGTATAATAATGGTTTCCAGCGGGCTGCGACTGTCACCCACACAAAGGAGTTATCGCGTCACCTGCAGGCCATTGTGAACCAACTATCTGCCGTGTTTTCACAATCCCACTGCTGGCAATTAGAAACATCAGACGACCGGGTAGTGATAGAACTAGAATAGATACAAAGGTTTTGTTTGATGTGCCTTACAATACAATACAATACAAAAAAGCTTTATTGTACACCAGAAATTTAACACAACAAATGGCATCACATGGGCCATTATGGACAAGGGCGTCCTTATCGCTTACAAGCAATCTCTTCAGATAAACTTTGGATGGAAATAATTATTTGCATTTAAGAAAGGCAGGCCGTGTGGTGCCGGCATAGAATTTCACCACCCCAACTCTTCCCGTGGGTGTCGTAAGAGGCGACTAAGGGAAACACACCGGGGGGCGGGCAGCAGCGCCTTCTGCAGAACAACTACACCGAACTGCGATCCCCAACCCGCATGCCCAGCGTGGGGATTATGGGCAATAACCCCCAAATAATGATGCCATCTATGGCGCTCATTAGGGGAGGCCTATGTCCAGCAGTGGACTATTATAGGCTGGTGATGATGATGATGATGAAGAAAGGCAGGGTGTGTACCTAGGGTAAACTTAAATTTATTATCATCTTTACCTACAGTATTGTGTAATTTAAGTATTTTTGGGATGTGGGACGAATATAGACAAATATCGTCGTGCGGGACGTATAAAGATTTTTAGATGACGTGGGCTTAAAACTAGGGACAAATATGTCATAAATCGTAACGACACAATCTAACCACATATACACAATCTCTGTTTAAATGATGATATGTGGATTGTCTAGCGTTATTTATTTATTATTATTTTCTGGGTCCAAATAACCCGCACTTATCCTACGGCGGCGATTAGAACCATCGACTCGTGAATATAGGTGGTTGTTGTCACTTACAAGAGTTGCAGCAATGTTTCAGGCAGGTTCAAACTATCTTATCAACTATCTAGCGGCCGTTAATTAATCAGCCGGCCTAGATCGGGACTAATGGTCTAGGCTAGAATTAAAAAAAAGATTTTTTTTTAAACTTAACCTGAAACGGTGCTATTTATTGTAAGTATTAATGTATGTATTGTTATTATTATTATTATTTTCTATTAAATACCATAAGCAATGTTTTGTTTTATTTTAGGAATAACCAACGAAGATGTTTCTGTTTCAGTTCTGCTGTATTAAATTTTAAATGTTATTAAATATTAAAGTTCAAAGATATTCTTAATATAGACCACTGCGCTATCCACAGTTAAATAAAATAACATGCAACTAGAAGACATAATGTCTAAATAATATATAAAGAAGAAAGAAGAAGGTCAATATTCACTAGCATATCTCGTAAGACCCCCATTTTAATTTGACGTGACTGAGCCTGTAACCATTAGGGTATTGAGAGTATAGTCATATGACACCTCATTTGTAACAATCGGACTTTAGTAGGTTCAGTTCTAAGTGGGAACAAATAAGCCGGCTACATACATAGCGTACCAGTAGGTATGGAAACTATTTTCAATAACCTATAAACCGTTGCCGGAAGCCACGATTGCATCCAGTACTTCGCGTGTTTCATGTATCCATTGGAGCCTACCTATTGAAATCAAACACTTTTCAGCCAGAATTAGAATCTTAACTTGCATATTAAAGATTAATGTAAATTTCAGAACAGAGTTTGGTGAATAGGTACCTAATTTACGGTTAGTTTCGCTATGCTCGATTCCCTCTATGCACTGATCATAAAATACCTAACAAAAAGTGCCGCTATGCACGGAATCAGATTCTTGGACTGTCGAAAGGAAAATTCTTATGTTTAAATATCACTGTCATCTAAAATGTACCTACTATACACATCGTGTTGCTGTTTCTTGATGGAATTGTATAATAATTTTTTTTATAAATACTCTCTTACTTCTTTCAATAACTGTAACTAGTAAAAAGTATACGTGTTAATCAACAAATAGCTTAAACCGTCAACACCAAAACATATTTTGGGTTACTTCTTCCGGGAATTTGTACCTGAGTATTAACTTTTGTCCTTGAATAGAAAGAGACAGTAGGATTGCGGTTTTGGTGCAGTACGTCTGCAATCATGTCGCATGCATATTATTAGCATGTTTTATTTTAATATAAACAAACACAAGTGATTCTCGTGTTAAAAACTGTTTAATTTGTAAATGTTATTTTGAAAAAGGTGTCATTTGATCTTATACTCAATAATTTTTTGGCTGATTTTAATCAGACTATTTATTATAATTGTTGATTATTTACATAATATTTTATATAATTATGTGCAAGCACAAGTGATTCTAATGTTAAAAACTGTTTATTTTCTAAATTTTATTTTGAAACGTGTCATTTGATTAATAATATATTTTATTTTAATATGAGCAAGTACATGACGTGATCCTAGTGTTAAAAACTGTTTAAATGTTATTTTGATACGTGTCATTTTTGATCTCTTAGTTAAAAAATATTTTCTTGGCTAGTTTTAATCTCATTATTTTGAGTTGATTCATGTTTCATAGCGTTTTTTTCATTAGCATATTTTTAATCGAAATATAAGCAATTCTTAAATTTAAATTAGATTTTTATTTACCAAAACTTTTTTCCTCAAACTATGCAGTCCCAGGCTAGCTTTAAGAGTATACTTTAGAAACACTTTTCTATCGAATTGTACCTTCCATTGTTAAAGGTAGCACTGAGAAATTCAGAGCAAAGCGGCACTTTTTGGTAGGTATTTAAAGATCAGTGCATAGCGGGAATCGAGCATAGCGAAACTAACCGCTAATTTATTCCAAAGGAATTTAAAATTCAGTGCTAATTCTACGTCATAACTAATTTCAAATTCCGAACTTTCTAAAATGGCAATAAAGCATCGGTTGAACATGAAGGTACTCGTCAGCTTCCGGTTCCGGTTGGCAAGTGAACTTCGCTTGCCGGAACTGGCAAGTTTGCCGCAGTGTTGCCAACATTAGGTCTATGCTATTGTCGTCGCTGGTTTTTGTTCCCATTGTTCTAGTTATGCAATAAAATGCAGGATCTCTTAGTTTTGCAATGCCGTGGCAAAACTCTGTTGGAGAAAACAATTACCTCGCATTGCAGATTTCCAGATAACTACTTCAACAATTTAACAGTTTTATAACTGGAAAAATAAACAACATGCAATTTAACAGTTTTATAACTGGAAAAATAAACAACATGCAATGCACATTGAAAAAGTGGGTCACTATGAAAACCAGATCCGAAAAAAGAATAATAATCACTTGAAAAGAATACTCGGTACAGTTTCACAGTTGAGCTTTTAAGTACATGGGTAATGGAACTGCAAATAGAAAGCTTGCTTGCGTGACTTTCGTATTACATAGTGATCATACAATTTTAATATTATCAAGGGAAAAGGTAAATCGGGAAGTCACAGAGGCACTGGACATCTGGGCCGCGTGCACCAGTTTTCTGCATGCGTGAGGCCCGCATGATAGGAAAAACAAACGAAATTATTATATTTCCAGTAGCCTGTACGCAAAACAGATCCGCACAAGGTCAAAAACCCGCAAGACAGGAAAAGAGTCCTTAAAAAAGAAAAACATTTAACCCGCAAACCCGATAAAGACGACAAAAGACAACGGCATTCTAAATTTAAATGGAAATAATACAATATGGCGCCCATTGAAGCGACGTAAATAGGTACGGCAATAATAAAGTGAGATAAAAAGTAAAGGAACCCACCTTGGCCACAATAAATTGTGATCGCAGAAACACAATTTATTCGGTTTTATTTCTGACCGTACCTTTATAGCTTAAAAAAGTTAGCTGGGCCACTTTACACGATTTTTATAGATAAATAAACGGAAGATTTCCGGAAGGAGTTTCATTGCGAGCTTCTGCTCATCGTTTCGCGTGCGATTTCAGGGATAAAATAATCTATGGTTTCCAAACATAAGTGGCACAAAATTTATCTATTACCAAAGCCCGTGCCTTGGTAATATCAAGGCACTGGCGCTTGTCCATAGTTTGATTTTTTTAAGCAAAATTTAATTACAAACACATTTACATAATCTGGTATAAGTTCAAGTTTATTTATTCATTTGCGATAGCTACGCAGGTATTAGGGTGTTCAAACAAATAAAATTACGCGCAATAGGTACATTACGTCATCGCGTCGTCGCATGTTGAACTAAACACCCAAAAAATTTGAGTGATTAGATCTTTTCCCCGAAATCGTTAATTCCGCGTAGCAAACTTTCCATTCGCATTTTTCCCCACTCGAACTTTTACCCGCCACTTTTTTTTCTCATTCGCTTAATTGCTTCCTCATTCTCAATTATGGCTAAGCGACATTTATCACAATATGTCTATTTCATAAACGATATTTTTTCCAGAGCAAAAGTTTCCCATTCGCTTCTTTTTGCAATAGCTTGGTTTCTTACGCGATATTTTTCCGAAACTAAAAGTTTCCAATCATTTTTTTTAATAATACTTTAGTAGTTTAGTATTCATATAGCTCGCCAAACGAAGACGTGAAACTGCCTGTTACTGCTTTATTTTGTGAAATAATAGGAAGGTTTTTTTGTTGCTGCTTTGGTTTAAAGGTATATTAAGAATACAATTTTATCAAAATAATACATTGTCTATATTTTTTTTTAAACTCATTTTTATAAATTAAATTAACAAATCATAAGTATGCAATTCAGCTGGAAAACTTGAAAATTAAGTAGGTATATATAGGTAAAGAAGAAGGTTAAGGTAAAATGGATAATACGCTATTAGGAAATTATGATTATTATATAATACGCTATAAGGAAATTATGATTTTGGTAATATTCGCGAATGATAAACAAGAGGATCGGAAAAGTACGCTATTAGGAAATTTTGACACTGGAATTATTTATGAATGATAAAAAAGGAGAATGGGTAAAAGTCCGAGTGGGGAAAAATGCGAATGGAAAATTTGCTACGCGGAATTAACGATTTCGGGGAAGAGATCTAATCACTCAAAAATTTCCCTCTACTCTCATAATTATATCAAATCCCTCTCCAGCCATTTTTTTACATTTTCTGTCGGGTGCTTTCTCCCGCTATCCAATATCGCCATCCAAGCCATTGCACTAGAGTTTTATTAATGGTTATTTAAAAATATGTATAACATTACCGTAAGGGACATTTTGCTCTTCAAATAATTTCAAACTTACGCGATCTAAGCACGTAACTATTAGTTATACTTACCCAAATATTTTTTGAATACTTTTCACGTTATTTTTGGGAAAAATTGGTAAATAAATGCGATAAATACCCGTTTAACAGTGCCAATAATTTTGTTCTTTGGTCAAAAATAGTGAAATATCGATACTGGAAAGATAAATTAGTGTAATGGACATTTTGACAATTTTTTTTTAAAAATAAAGGATGTTAGAATATTCACACAGCATCATGTAGCCCCAAGCTAGGCAGAGCTTAATGTAAGTCAGTAAGTAGAGGCTTTACTAGGCAGTTGCTAGCTAGTTTATTTATTGTGGATACAAAAAAATACAAACTCCCCAGCTATTTCCCTTGTCTTTTCTTAGAACGTGCAAGCGCCTGCAAAAGCGGTCGAGTGAAAAATTACGTTTCTTCTCCAACTCTCCTGATACGAGTACTTAATGTCTTGGAAATTAGCACTAATGTCGTTAGTTTTATGGAGCCCTTTATATTCATTCAACTATTATTGATCTGGCGGAATTAGATAGAGCTATGCCGATCTCGGCAAATTGGGTCAGTGACACAGACTAGACTTTTGAGTAGGAGATACTTTTGTTGGAGTTTTAGTAAATAAATAAATTCTACTACTGACTAGAACGTAGTCGTTATATTCTCTTTGCTACTGACCAAATCCACATTGACAAATCTACATGACATTATTGATACCTTGTGATTCTGAAAGGTCTTCCAATGGGAACTTCTGGACTTTGACAGTTGTTATCCGCCATATTTTTGAAGCGACATCTGTCAAATTGGCTGTAATTTATTCAGAAAAGTGGCTCCCAGACAAATATTGCCATAACAAAGAAGTCAAGTTGATTAGACTTTTCATAAATCCTTTGTTACTACCTAAAATAAAATACCCTACGTTGTTATTACCTACTAAACTAGTTTTTTTTTACGGACAAAGTTTTTAGTGCGGCGCTGGTAATGTTTGACTGTCATGTCAACTGTAAGTAGCGTATTCGCAATAGCACAGAATAACTATATCTTACGCAATAAACACGAGTACACTATCATCACAATAATTTCAGAAACTAGCGGTTAGCCCCGGCTTTTTTCGGGTATTTAACCAAGATATTGATCTTTATAAAATTTTCACACGTTGAGTAATAAATATTGAAGTTTTATACGGATACCTAACTTTTTGGAAAATATTCTAGCATAGGTTCATAAGGGATAGCGCACAATTTCATAAGAATTTTTCAAATATGTTCAGTAATAACGGACCCTTTCCCATCCAAACAAACAACCTAATCTTTCCTTTCTATATTAGTATTGATATCGTCCCATGGGATTATGAGAGTGAGAGAATAATAGATAATGTCGCTGTGTTTTCGCGCACATTATGCACTATAATAAATATCCTACTAGCGCAAAGCCAGGGTATGATCATCGAATGTTTGGAAGAATGGATGTATTGATAGATGTATGGATGAATGAATGGATTTTTCTACTTCTTCATGCCAAAAGCACGAATGTTGAGCTGAAATGCTCATCAATCCCTTCAGTGATTTTGCAATACTTGCGAACCCGCGGGCTGAAAAGTAAGTAGTTGTAAGTAGTAAAAAACTAAACAGTTTCAATCAAAAATGCGTTTACAATCACGGAACGAACGAAGAAAATCTTTTGAGCGCGTCGTAAAACAGGGTTAATGAGTGGCCACCTTATCTCAGTGGGACTCTTAAATTACACATTCAATCTTCGTTGTAGCATGGCTGAGTCAATTTGACGGGCAATAAATCACAGAGCGAGATAAAGGATCTTTTAGATGTCAGACTTTCCAGCTTTTTGCTGTACAGCTTAGCACGTCTGTAAAACGTGCTCGGTCTTTCTAGAAGATTCTAGAGCAAATCTTCCTTAACTATCGTTGCGGCACGTGAGTTTCTAACGAAAGCTTTTACGTAACTTCTCACACTAATATGGAAGTCGGAAAATGGAAACTCCGACACAAAATGCACTTCAAATTAGTTTCTTAGGTTTGTGGTTGCTTAGATATATTTTTGTTGATTTAATAAAGCAAGTGCGGCAAACAAAACTTAGGTAGGTCTAAAAATTAAAGTTGAAAACTTTATTATTATGAGTCACTCAAAGTTATGAAGTAAATTGGAAAACCTGGTGTTTCGGGAATCATAATCAATGCATTTGAAGTATTATTCGGTGCAGTCACATTTTGAGGTACGAGTATTATAGGTATTTTTGTGGGTACCTACATTCCTTTAACCATATTATAGAGAGTCCTACCAGCATATGGAGGTATGGTCAATGACGACAAACGCCAAATCTAGTCATCCATGACCGTTTCACATTATTCCTGTCCAGCGATTGACTCCATCGCTGGAATGCCACTGAAAGTAAACTTGTATAGTAATTTCCAACCCATTCTAGTTAGCGGTTTTGAAAGTCTATTTTTTAATTCCAGGTTTTTCCAGTTGTTTGTTCCAGTTTGATATGAAATAATATTGATGAATAACTAAACTTGACTTTTTGTTTCTTTATAAAGAGAAAATTGTAGTTATTATTTTACGCAATATTTGTAAATTTTCAGTTAAGCATAAGCCGTTTCTTGTTTATCAAAAGCGAATGCTAGCTTATGCTGGTGTAATCGAATAAGCCTCGATCCTATACGCCTGGCTGTATTAATAAATCGACTTTGCGACCGCTCGTGGTTTATCTGAAAACTGTTGGAGCTGTAATCCGTTTCAGCTCGCCAACAGCGTGTTCATCCGCATTCACAAGTTACTGCATGGTTGGAAATTATTCGCTATCTGTTAAAAGGTTCATCATCATCATCATCAGCCTACAATAGTCCACTGCTGGACCTCTAGGCCTCCCCAAATGAGCGCCATAGATGGCATTATTCATCATTTGGGGGTTATTGCCCATAATCCCCACGCTGGGCATGCGGATTGTGGTTCGCAGTACGGTGGAGTTGTTCTGCAGAGGGTGCTGCTGCCCACCCCCCGGTGTATTTCCCTTAGTCGCCTCTTACGACACCCACAGGAAGAGTTGGGGTGGTGAAATTCTATGCCGGCACCACACGGCAAACTGTAAAAAGGTTACAGGTTAATAATCCAGGCGAGATCAGAACGCGATTGAACCAGTTCGAAGTGTCATGACAGTTCAATGACAACGACCGGATATTCACTTTTACAAGATTCTTTCCCATTTTTACCACAGGGATACGTGTCCTTAAACGTAGGTGAAAAAGTTGCGTCGACTATAAGTGCGCGAATTGAAACTGTTTTGAAAACCGCGGTCTACTTGCACTACAAAAAGATAATTTTTTTGCAGGAGTTCGAAAACTTTCGACAATATTACTTTGAATCATCATAACGGTGGAACTAATTTTCAACAAACACACCAGTCGAAGAATTTTCTCAGTGAAGTAATCCCTTACAAATAAATATACTTTAATTTAGTTTGGGAGTTACGATGCCAGACGATGCGCCTACAATAAAGTCTCACAGAAAATTTACGTGAAACGTCCCAGTAATATAGCCCACATATATACGAAAGGTGCCATAAATTAAATAAAATAAAGCTAAATAAAATAATACTGCGGTTAGTACTCTAACACTAAAGTCTTTAATGGGGTTAGGAATGGCGGTCGTAACTGCAGTTGCCAACACACGTCAGTAACCACACGCCACCTGTCTGGACTGACGAACACACCGTGTAGATACTCACGTACGTGTAAGAACTTTAGCTGGGCTTAGTACGCTACAACAAGTTATTTTTGCTCCGTTTTGAACGATACTTCTTTTACTCCTAAAAGTTGAAACTTTCTCACACGCTGACGAAAATATTGTTACTACATTTTAGTTCTCGTGCAGATTGTGATTTTTAAGGTCACTCGTATAAAATAATATTAATAGTAGGTAATAATAATTAACGCAAGCATAGGAAAGACGTGTAAATAGGTGTTCCGGCGCTGTCAACGTCAGATGTGACATTCCGTGGACCGTATGTAGACTAGTGTCAAATGTTTTTTTTTCCTCTTTTACTTTCGCCGCCATCAGGCACGCTGTATTTTTTCTATTTACTTGTAAAATACAAGATTATACGTATTTTTACCAATTCAAGACCTCATTCATTTCATCCACCTTGGAAAGATCAGGCCAGGACAGAACAATAGGTCTCTCTATCCACCCACACAAAACTTTAAAAGAATAAAATGGATTGACTACAAATAATTTTCTGATACCATGTTGATATTGTTGACTTTGCTCTCCCGGGCATGGTCATTAATTAATATGAAATTTCCTAAATACATTTATATAGACATGATTCTATCCCATTCTGTTAGCGCGTATTATACATAATTAAATAAATAATATATAAATAAATAAATAAAAAATAAAATAAAATAAATAGGTACCCACTTCTTTATAACGACTAATGAAGGTGACCCCGCTTAGGGTTGTACATAAATAAATAAACACGCACTCGGGCTTGTTTCAATATTTACTTAGCATTACGTTGGCGCGCCTCAAAGTTGCTTTACGAGAGATGTTCAGCAAGTTTTGTGCTCAATTTAAATATCATTAGACCAATAAGGAGAGCAATAAAATAAATAAAGCAAAGTATTCAATTAAATTAAATAAAAAACCATAATCGCGTATCATAAATACCCGAGAATAGTATATAAATGACAAATAAAATGTTTTTTTTCTATACATAATGGGTATGAAACGCTGACATGGTTGGGGTTCTCTTTTAATCATAAATATGCTTGTGTAAGTGTCAATAGCTCTTCCTTATCGTTAGTTCGTTGTAAACAATTTACTTATGTAATTATTAGAAATACTAATTAAAATAATACCTATTGATTCAGTGATTCTTTTATAACTATGTCAACAAATCGCAAATGTTTAAAAAGAAATGGTGTTTTAATTTACATGAGTAAATCTGTGATAAAACATCACCTGCGATGCCCAAACAGATGTGTAAGGATTGCGGAACTAGTAACTATCCTCAATTGTTGCTGATTTTTTGGCAGTCATCATCTGTCAAATAATTTCATAATGAACTGTCACTTCAAGCTTGGACGTACGAAACCTTCTCAAATACGCGCCAGGACGCGCTTTCGAATGGCTTCGTTCAGGAACAAGTCACGTCAGTTGTTGGTCTGGTCCGGAATGGGTCCGGACAGTCTGATTGTTTGTCTGGGGATCCCGTGTTGATCATTACTTTAGCCCTTATTAAAATTGTATTTTATTTATTTATTTTTGTTTTTTTAGTTGTCGTAGAATGTCAGCCGTGTAGACACGCTCGCACGAAAGGTCCTACCAGAAAACCAGCGTTACTCGACTCCTGTCAAGTAACATTAAGCTGGGGTAGGACCTTTTTTGGTCATACAAAAACTGACCAAAAATTTGATTTGTACGTACGCTGTAAGTCTTTGATTATATACATATATAATCAAAGGCTGTAAGTATACGATAATAAAATTTAGGGCTTATTTTATTTATTTTAAGGTTATTTTTGTACATATTATGCATATTTTTGTATATGTATATTATTTTGTGTGAGCCAAAATAAAAGATTTTCTTTCTTTCTTTGATGATGAGTGCCGATACGGTGCTTATTAGTCCAGCAGTACTGTTATAGACTTTGTCGTGTCAGATAACTTAGAAAATATTTCCTTATCCAATCACTTAATCATAAATAAATAAATGATGCCGAACAATCCACACAGCATCTAGCCCCAAGCTAAGCAGAGCTTGTGTTATGGATACTAGATGACTGATATACATAATACAATATTATTACATAGATAGATTTTTTTTATTATACTAAAACGACCAGAACACCCTGAACAAATATCTGCAGATCGTTCAAATATTTTTTGTCCCGAGGCGGGAATCTAATCCGCAACCTCCTGCGTTGCAGGCGGACCTTCGTTCACCGCGCCACAGAGGTCGTCTCTAATAGCTCGCTAGTTAACCTATACCTCTAAGTTGGAAGAGATGGACTTTTCCTGCGCTTTCCAAAGAAACAAACACACATCTCTAAAAAATTACCGTATTCAAATTTTATCTGTGTAGTCTAGATGAAACTGAATTTAAATATCATTAAATTATCATATATAATTTTAAAAAAATATCTTTATCATTATCACATTCAACAATTCTACGAGATTTATCAAATCTTTGAAGTAATGCCTGCTCTTCTGTGATTATTTTATCTCACCTTTTGTAATAAATGTTCAAAATCCCTGAATATCTACAAGCTGAGTCTTTTCAGATTATACTCAATCGTAAAATTTGCTCAGAACAGCATAACCCTCGAGATATCAGCGTCTGTCGTAAAACAAGACCATTTGCTGTCCATCATGACAAGAAACTCGTTCTTAACCGTTATACCGAAAAGAGCTTCGAGTTAATTAACTCAAGATAAACCCAAATCGGACAGATTTTTACTTCACTGAACTAGAAGAAATCGTAAAAACTAACAAAAATTTTTAAAAAACTAAACTCTTTAATAACAAAATTATACTTGTGCCATTGCGTGATTTAATGTAGAAATAGATAACAACACTTGGTACAGAAGCTATATAATAGATTAGAACAGTTTAGGCGCCTAAAGAACCAATATATATACCTCAATATAATGTGCACGAAGTTAGATTACATTAATATAAAAATAATAATAAAAATTTGTTTATTCAGACAAATTTAGTCTGTTTTGTTAGTACACTTAGTTCTAGGTGGGTTAGTACTTAATATTAAACATGGATTTTGTCCTCTGATGTAGGGTATACATCAGAGGACAATCGAATTTGGTGGATATCATATCCAGGATGCTGTTACTGCTCCCGCGGTTTCTGATGAGCAGTGATGCTGTCTTTTTGCTCCATAATGCATCAAAGGACGGGCATACCTGAGGCGCTAGAACCGCGGCAGACTATAATATAACCAACAAATAAACATCCTATGTAGATAACCACAAAAATTTCTCGTTTAAATATCCCGAATAAAACGGAAAATGCAGAGGTCCTACAAATTACCTTTTGTTAATCCAACCTCAAACCGAATTCGAAACAAATTTGAAAACAAAACGAAATCTTAACAAAACAATTTGCAAAACTTAACATTTTAAAAGCTGCGTCTTAGATTATTAAAGAAAACCCGTAATCGAGTCTGGAGGCAACAGAATTACAATGCTAATGAACTCTGCCCGACAACTTCAATTTCATTCTGGGTGATAATTTCCAATCAAGATCGGGTTTTTCCCTTTTGAAAGTTACATTGGATCCTTATTGCTGCATAATAAGTAGTTTTGTGTTTTAAAAATGCTGGCATTTTGCACATTTTGATACCTACATAATACGACTCTAATTTTTTTTTCTTTGGACTCGCTAATTTTAGCATTCGCCATTTTCTGTTATTTATTGTTTTTTTATATGGATAAAAGATTTGGGAAAAATGTTAAAATTGTAATGGAAAGTTAATTGAAACGATAGAGGATAAGGATCTGGAGAGCTACATAGGGAAACTATAATTTATGAATATACGTAAGTATTTATAGAGGTAAACTTAACACTATATATTAATACTTTTTGTACTTATAGGTAAATGATTCTAAACAATTATATACAGCGTGGTCTAAGGAGGAAAGGAGGGAAGCAATATTTATAGGAAGATAATTATCATATATATATTAGATTATTTACCTTAACGATAGTATTAGATATAGTAATAATATATATGATGTTTGTGTTCTTTAAATAAATAAATAAATAAGATACGCAGTGAACCCTAATTTTAACGTACCTAGATTTCTTCATTTTTTGACATTTCCTTTATCTAACGCATAATAAAAGCTTAATATTAAAACAACATCTTACCTAAAGCTGGGCAGTAATCATGAAAATTTTTCTATATCAAATACGAAAAAAAGGTGTTATAACAGAGATAGCAAAATTACTTAACGTTTTAACATTTTCCTACTGATAAACAACGTAATTACAAAATACCGCTCCATAAAATGTTAGACCTCGTGAAAAAAAAGATACCAAAATCAAATACATAGGTCCATCAGTTTTTTAGCTACGTCATGTCAAAACTATAACCGACCCTGTTTTACTCTCAGGGGTTAAAAATAATTACCACAGTATATCAGCATCTCATAAAGCTCTCGCAACGTGGATAATGTTCCGTGATCGTCACAGAATAGTTGTTGCAGACAAAGACCTTTAATTAACCCCAAGCTTAGGCAAATATTAAGGCAACCTCCACGGAAACATTCTAATTATCTTCTAGTACGTTTTATGCAAAATTTGCTTCACCTCACTGTTGTAGTGGGAGTGTGTAGTCCTAATATTAATAAAATTTCGATTCGTTTTTATTTATGAAGAAAGAAAATATCTTCATTTTTTATCCATTTGGAAAACAAAAGTATATATACAAACTAAATAAGATAACAAAAACAGAAGACGAAATGGTCCCACATCTCTGGTCTCTGGCATAGACAAATGCCATTTTGTAGTTGAGAGTACTAAGGTATACTTCAAAAAAAAGAAATATATTAAACTAATGAATTCAGTCTCATATCTTCTGAAACGACGACATTACAACCGACGTATGTAAGTTTCAAGGTCGTTAATATACATAATATTATATAGAGAAATTCAAATAAAAATAATTTATTTATATTTTTTAACACAAATACTTATGCAATAATATTTCCATAGACTCCGAAACTAGTTAATTCTGGATTTAGCTTAATGTAAACACGATTACGTTGATGAAAAATTATTATTAAGTTTAAAAATATATACACTTATTATGCACGTAGACTAACATGATGTAACTAACATCATTTTCATAGTAATTTTTACTATACTATTCTTATTTTTATCTCTCCGTGAATATGTTAAACTTTTTGTCATATATATTTATTTATTTATTTTCTTAATTATTAAATACAACGGTCCAATCCCCAATCACAATAATTAATTAAAGTAACAATAAAAAACAACACAAAAGAAAAACAGAGTATTTAAGTAAAAAAAAATATTTTTTTTGTCATTTATCATTTTGTACCTAAGCCTACCTATGTATTATTAATCTTTGGTTTTCCTTAAAATAAATATAAATATAAACACATCAAATACGATAAGTAATCTAAGTTACTAAGTATACGTTTCAAACAGCACCGGCGTAGACCGGCTGGTCCAAGACTGTCATAATATTGAGTAGACAAACTATGAATTTTCATGAACTTGGTATTTACTCTAACTATTCCAACAAAGTTTTAATCAAAGGTATCTTATAGCAATACCTTCATGTTTAAACCTTCAATTAACAGCCGTTTGTAAGTCAACTAATATATTTAATGTAAAAGTCTGTGTGAATAAATCTAAGTGTTTATTTTGTAAGTCTAAAGAAATAAACTTCTTGAAATATAAAGTGTTTGTTACCAATACTTATCGCTGTACCTACTAAGCTTATTTCGATGAAATTTAGTATGTAGATGGTTTAGGTTTTAGAATAACACATATAAATATTGTAAAACTAATAACAATAAGAAACTTTGATATTAATGGAAAGAAAAAATACATTACTTTAAAATACTCTTTTAATACAATAAGAAGACAAAAGCATTGAACAAATGTTTACTGCTGAACGTGCCTCCCCCAGATAAGGGCGGTTTTGTAATAATAACTCGGTGGAGACCGCGACTCGACAACCTTAGTGTGCCCTCCAGCCAGGTGTGATGACGATCTTTAAGCGACTGTTGGCAGATGCTGGATGCGATAAGCTAAAGACAGGGCGCTATGGCGCTCATTAGATGAGCCCTATGTCCAGCAGTGGTGAATCCGTGACCGCAGACGGTGCGTTCGCTGCGACTTAAACCTGATACAAAATTATAGGTACGGATTCACTGATTGGGCCACTCCCGGCATTTATAGAAGTAGGGATAGACTATACGATCTTTATAGTGATAGAAAAGCTATGTTACATGATCCTGCTTTTCTCTTGTATGTAACTAACTACTCTAAAACATTTAAGAAAGTCTGCAATACAGCAAAATGTCTATTCTTGAAGAATAAAATACTAAATTCATCAAATAAAATAAAAGCAACATGGAGACTAATAAATAACGAAACTGGTAAATCAAAGCTATGTAATAGAGAAATTAGGTTAAAAGTTAATAACTCAATCCTTATACAAGATCAAGATATTGCCGATGCTTTTGATGCATTTTTTTCTGATATCCCTAAAGTTGTTACCCGTTCTCTAAACTCCTCACCCTCATTGTCGGTTGAATTGTTAGAATCATCTGTTGCAAAATGTAATGAAGTTTTTATCTTTAGTCATGTAAATGCTAATGATGTAGTGAAAACTTTTAAATCAATTAATATCAAAAATACAGAGGATCTCTGGGGTATTTCAACGAAAGTACTAAGTTCAATCATCAAGGAAGTGGCTCCTTGTTTGGCCTTTATTTTCAATAGTTGCGTCGACGCAGGAGTTTTTCCTGATCTCATGAAATATAGTAAACTTGTTCCTCTTTATAAATCTGGTAGCCACACTGATCCGGCCAATTACAGGCCAATTTCCATACTTCCTGCATTTAGTAAAATTTTTGAGAAAATAATTCTCGCTCAGTTAACCTGCCACTTCAACGTTAATAGGTTATTCCATAAAAATCAATTTGGCTTCACCAAAGGTAGATCGACAACAGATGCAGGTACAGTTCTATTAAAACATATATTCGATGCTTGGGATAAAGCAAAAAACGCTATTGGTATATTTTGTGATCTTTCTAAAGCTTTTGATTGTGTAGATCATGGCACTTTAATTAGCAAATTGAAACACTATGGAATTGATAACAAGGCACTGGACCTTATGCAATCATATCTATCTGATAGAGTTCAAAAAGTTGATATTGGTAAAGAAAGATCTAGAGGTTCGAAGATCGAATTAGGTGTTCCGCAAGGATCAATATTAGGTCCATTTTTATTTTTAGTCTATGTAAATGATCTCCCTTTTTTAGCTAAAGATTTTTGTGATATAGTCTTATTTGCTGATGATACCTCGCTGGTTTTTAAAGTTGACAGAAATAAATATAATTATGACGATGTAAATAATTCTCTTTCACAAATACTAGATTGGTTCACCGCAAATAATCTCTTACTCAATGCTAAAAAAACCAAATGCATAAAATTCATGTTACCAAATGTAAGAGATTTCCCTACTAAAATTATGCTAAGGGATGAGATAGTTCCTCTTGTAGACTCTACCATTTTCCTAGGGCTACATATTGATTCCTCTCTGCAATGGAGACCGCAAATTGATGCTCTCGCAGGCAGACTTAGTTCAGCAGCATATGCAGTTCGAACAATTAGATATATTACCGATGAAGATACAGCTAGGTTAGTTTATTTCAGTTACTTCCATAGTATTATGTCGTATAGTATTTTGCTATGGGGACAGGCGGCGGACATACAGACTATATTTGTACTTCAAAAAAGGGCCATCCGTGCGATTTATAAATTAAAGCCACGCGATTCTTTGAGAGAATTATTTAAAGAAATAAATATCTTGACAGTAATATCGCAATACATCTATGAAAATTTAATGTATACGCACAAAAACAGAGACAACTTTTTGAAAAACTGTGATGTTCACGCTAGAAATACAAGAAATAAAAACAAATTAGTCATCCCATCGTACAGATTACATAAGGTAGGGAAGTCATTTATGGGAAATTGCGTGCGCTTCTATAATAAGCTTCCATTCGAAGCAACTGAGCTCCCTATTCGTAAATTTAAACAATACATAAAACAAAACCTTATTAAGAAAGCATTTTACTCGATAGATGATTACGTTAATGATACTAATGCTTGGCCAGATGTCGCTCCATTCCACACCAACAATAGCATGTAAGAAACTGAATGTTGTGCTTAGTTTTTGGTACCAATTTAAATAACTATTGACATGTATCTAAATCACATTAAACTAGATTTAGATAGGCAAAACAAAAATTGTATTAGACACATAAGTTATATATGAATGTACTAGTGGTTTCTTTTTCACTTCTTCCACTAGTGGACAAAAAATTGAAGTGAAGAGAAATCAATAACCAATTATTTCTTATTTTAATAATTGTCTGTTTGAAATTTGACTTGTCTAAGTGCTTATTTTGTAAGCCTAAAGAAATAAAGTTATTGAATCTGAATCTGAATCTGAATCTGTACACAAGCGCTCCGCCCCGGCTTCGCAAGGGTATTTAGCACGTTTAAAATACGTTGGGTTAAACTTTTAAAGTTTTTATACGTAACTCTCACTTTTTTGAAAATATTCTATAGCCTACGTTTATCGTGGATAATGTCCTAATGCTGAAAGAATTTATCGGTCCAGTAGTGTCGTAGCTTAATCAATACAAACAAACAATCAAATCTTTCCTTTTTATAACATTAGCGTAATAATAATAAATTAACCATCACCTTTTCAGAAGTTTTAATTGGGTTTAAATCCTAACAAAGAAAATTACCTACAATTAAACGACAGAATCAAATTAGAACTAGTATTTACAGTTGAAAAAGCAATTATTTCAATTGTAAATACTAGTTTAGTAAAATTCACAGCGTTGATTGTAATAAAATACAAAAGAAGATAGTTCGCAAAACGATGCGAAACTACAGTTACCTCAAATGACCTTTTCATGAATCAACAATTTCATGATAATGTTTAGCACTTTTGAACGATCACTATACAGTTCTTTGTACACTCATGAAACAAATAAAACATAAAATAAAAGTAATAAATAAATGTTTATTAATTTTCTTCACAAAGGTAATAAATTACTATGTAACATAACTAGGTTCCTATCTCAAACTTTTTTGAATATTTACCTATGTCACAGAATAACTAGACAGTACTAACCTTAAGTACACAAATAATAAGAAAAGTGTTTTTTTTATCCGATTTGGTTTCATTTCATTTCAGTTAAATATTTAGAAAAAAATATTGTGGGACCTAGATAAATAAATTTTTAATACAAATAATATCAGATCATCGTAAAAATTTGCTCAAATAACAAATTATTTTCGTACTAAGATTGTATATTTGGGAATTAATCCATATCGCCGCCTTAAGTGTAACGTGTCGCAGTAAAACAGTTTTATTTTAGTTTTAATGCAGACTTGTTTATGTGAGGCAAGTCTATTTTAAAACGGTCGTGACTCCAATATACGCTCCGCTTTACGCAAAGACCTGCACATTATAAATGTACATCTTTTAAACTATCTCATTATTTCAGGGCGTTCCTGAGAATTATTTGCGTATGCTGCCCGCGAAAGCTGCGACGGAAATATCAGCCCCAACTTAGATTCAACAAACAGTCGCAGGTGAGTTTCACAACATAGACTATGTACAAATTTGGCATTTTGAAACGCTTTGGTAACGCTCGTTTCAAGAAATACCAAGGTAGCGATACGAAGTTGCCCTTGAGGTGCCGCCAAACTCTCTCTATTTCCGCATTTCTATAATAGTAATAATTTATATTTTTATTTGTGGGCTTTTTCGCTTAGCGATAACATCGCCCGATAATAGTAATATTAAGCAGTAAATATTTATTTCATAAATTTAAACGATAACGCATCACATTGCTTTACATACACATAACATTATTTTCTTATTGTACCTAAGTACTAAGGTATTTTAAATAAAATTATCGACGTGCCGTGAAAAATGTCAGAGGCATTAAAAAAGCTTAGATTTGGCCCAATGAAATTTAGGAATATTAATTTTGTATAACATAAGATAAAATAGGTGCGCTAGTTTGGATCGTAGCGTAAGTCCCTCGGCGCACTGGCCTCGGTGAACAAAGTTGATACTATTCTCGAGCGAATAGACGTTGACAAATGATAAGATCATATTATTGATTAATTAGAAATTATCAGCGTACGCACAACCGGCTGATCGTCTGTGTAAAAAACAAATCGTTTATTTAGAAATAAAGTGTGTATAATGGAGTTGGAGTACTCTCCTGTGGTAGCTACCAAGCTTCAATGTGTGTTACAGGCGAGTTGCTTCTTCCCCTGATAGGATTGCATTAGTATAGTAAGCTAAGCTACTCCTAGGAAACAAATGAAACTTTAAGTTGCAAAGCTTTTTATTTAGATTTGTACATTTTTACATTTCAGTTGCGTACAACACGTCGTTATTACTCGTCGAGCGAGCTGGTGGGCATTCAACAAGTCAGGTCGAACTCCTGCGAGCAGACCTACATCTAGCAAAATATTTGTAACACCTCGATAGCTACCTTTCCAAGTGCCTTCGAGATATCTCAAATCTTCCATGCTTCTATAGAGGATAGTATTATTAGAGATATGTCACCAAATGTCTTCAATCAACAAAATTATCAATCAAAGTTCATAACGATCAAAAGGTACGTCGACTTATAATCATTGCACCCATTTGTGTGCTCCTGTCCGCTGTCTTACGCACGTGGTCATCTACTTGGTCATCTATCTGGTCATCTAACTGTCATATTTGACACATTTCCGCTCACGCATGACGCCCTTCAAGTTCTTACACCAATGTCTGCTGTCCAGCTTCAATCTTTTTGTGTTGTCTATGGATTATATGAATTTCTATGTGTATGGTATATCTTAAGAATATTTGTGTGGATTTTGTACGATTAAGTTCTTTGGTCTCATCTAGCAAAATAAGTATAATATTTAAGTTGTGTCTGAAGCTAACCTTTACCCAGTTGTGGTTTGCATGATTGGAATATTTATTTATAAAAAAATGCAGAAAGCTAAAGATCAAAGGTATATTTACCCCTATACAATAGCCATCTAATTGTTTTTAATAAATATGTAGTATATACTCGTATGCCGTCCTTACTACAAATTGCCCGTTTTATGTACTTAAAAAATAAAACACAAAAGAATATTATTATTTTATAAACAAAATGTGTTCCTACATGCATGTCAATGTCTCCTTCAACGGTTTCTAACGATGTTTAAAATAGAATTTTACTAAATTAAATCGGAATTAATTTCCCCGCGATATTAATCTTAGCTTTGCCCGATTTTGGAATAATAAATTCCGCAATTGGTCATGCCGGTTTAAATTCAAATCTGATTGTATTTAGAGCAAATCGCCTTAATTAAATTCGAGGGTCCAGAAAAGGCCAGTTTATAACTTAATAAGCCAGTTTATTTGGGAAAATAAGCGAAGTGTGAAATCTCTTTGATAAAGGTCCGTATGATAAACAACGCTAAGTACGCGTAATGTAGACCAGCCACTTTATAACCTTTTTGACCATTTCTAGAGACAATCCCTTGCCAAAGTCAGACGGAAAGAGGAAAGAGGCGAGTGCCCTCTTTCATTGTGTTGCTAAGATAATAAACGAGCGCGAGCAAATGAGGCTAACTACAAAATAGCAGATTATCTTATCTATACGCTTTTAGGACGAGTTTTGTTCCAAATCCAAAATAAAGAACGAAAAAAGTTTCTTGTTTACTTCTTTTCTTCACCTTAAAAAGACTGAAGTCAATCAAAATTTTATTGATCACTGTATTTCCTAGTTTTCCTATAATGTCAGAATTCAAATAACTCGTGTAATTGAAGTTCTGACGTGAACAAAAGTTATGTAAGGTCAAGAAGAAATAAAGCACTTTGATATTTTGTACTGAAATCATCTACTATGATTTGTGCTGTATTGAGCTTCCTATACTTCGACATGTTGCTTGACTTTAGCTAATCCGTCATGGCGCAATATTAAAAGCTCCGAAATATTATGATATCACGAATCATGCATGTTTAATAATACGTTAAGTGGGATTTCAATAGCCACCATAAATTATAAATAAATAAGCTATTAGTGTGGCTCATCTACTCCAATCGCACTCAGTTTTGGTTCAATAAAATTAAAATAGCATTACATGTGTGTATAAATAGAATTAAGTTCGACCTATTCTAACTAAACACGCGAGTTCGCGCTTCTGATTTAAGTTCCTATCGTTCTTAAAATAACTGTACCAGGTTTTTTTATCATTTATCCTATATAACTTATCCTTGGCTACAGTGACTGCATGATTCCGTGTTACTTTAACGTTATCAACGTACATTCTATTTCCATTCTTCGTTTTATTCATAGACCTTATAATTGCCTAACATTATGTGTATAATAATATTAAGTTCTTATCGTTCTTAAAATAACTGTCACAACTTTTTTATATGTATAAATATTATGTTTGGTGACTGTCGGCATGATTCCGTGTTACAAACCTTGCCGTAATCAACGTACATTGCATCCGTTTTATTCCCAGACCTTATAATTACATATATTGCCTAAACATATCTACTTTATCCAAGAGTCCTGTAAGGTCTAAAGCACTTTTTGTATAAGGATATAAGATTTTTGACATTAATCTCGTATTATCTTTCCAGTACCCGGTATCAGCAATGATGTATTCATCAGTATCATCACACGAGATGTGTCGCTTGTGACATCACGCCCGCGCGGGGACGTTCCGCGGCCCGCGCGGTCGTTGCTCCTGATGCCGCAGCCGCTCGCTCCGCAATAGGCGAGCGGGCGGCGAGCGCAGCGACTCATACAGAATGCGCCACCTCAACCACCCCTCCTTCGAGGAACAGGTCCACTGCGTAGACCGACACCTCTGCTGTCAGGACTCTGAATCCGTCAGTGAGATCAGTCTGGAAAGCGAGAGTAGGAATCCATCGATCAAACGCAATAGTAACAAAAAGGTGACGTATAAAACTAACGCGGAAGTGATGTCAAATTAGTGTTAAACAAAACAATGTAGAAGTGATGTGACACAAAATGTAGTATAGTCGAGCTTAGAGTTATCTACAAAATAGGTTAAGACATCCAAACAAATTAAAAAATTAATAATTCCGTTGGCGTGTCGAAATAAAAATATAATTACTAACAACATTTAATTGCACAAATCCGTTTTTCTGTACTTTTTCATCTACGTGTGCGTAAAAAAACAAGAAGTTAATTAAGGTTAAGTACCGCAGGATTGTTTATCATTTTGTAGATAACCAAACAACTCGAACAACTCATACAAAACAAATGCAAAAGTGATCTCAAATTAGTCTAGTCCTAACTCTATCGGGAGCTGTGATTTTCTTAGCGTAATAATTTGTAAATATGTATTGTAAATGCTTTTCTTGATATTGTAAATATGTATATGTTATTGATATGGGAAGTATAATACGCTTCATAAATGTTCATAATTCTAGTCATCTTCGAATGTGTTTATAGTACAAGTTATCCAGATAGTTCTTGTTATTTTGATATTAATAAAGCAGTAAATATTAATAAAATAAAAGTCAATTAATGAATGCATAATTATAAGTACTTATTTACCTAATTCCCTGAGGTTTCAATAGGTATATTTTCGCTATCATGGTCAAGGAATTATAAATTTATTTACTTAAAACCCATTATAACAGTACTTTAATAAGTGTTCAGATCGCTTAAGATTAAAAATATTTAATTATTGGATGTTTGTATGGATTATTTTTGATAAATTCGCTTTATTTTTAATTCTTCTTTGTTTTCAATCTTCCCTCGCTTGTGATTCACAGTATCAAAAAAAATTGAATTTACTAGAATATTATCAACATTGTTATCATTCCTTCCATAGTTGGATCTGCCTTTGTTCCTTGTGCCATTGTCCTAATTATTGTTCTTGTAAAATAAAATCAAAAATTATATCTTATTTAAGGTAGGTTCCAATCTATTGTGTAAATTAAATATTTTATTATTTGAAACATCAAAATAAATTTATTGTGATAATCATAAAGGTCTAAGCATTCCTTCCATTAAACTGATCCATTCTTTATTTTGTAAATACTACGTTCCATTATATATATATGTTGATAGATTTACTATTTATATATAGTGTCAGTGTTTTAATTTCATCCAAATATACAAGGACATTGTATATAAGGACCTCTTTTAAAAGTAAATAAAATCATTCTACACTATGACATCAAATTAATACACTGTCTTGACTGATATCGTATTATAAAATAACTATTTCTGTACAGAGTTTTCATAAAAATCTATAATCCATAGAATAAAGTGTTCAAAATATATTTTTCTAAGAAAACTTGTTACCGATTTACTTTATCTTCGCAATAACTTTAAAGTAATTAAATATCTACTTATCCATTGTTTATGTGAAGTTCTAATAAGTGTATCAATTAAAATAAAATAATTATTAGCATGTGCCAGTGTGCCTGGTTTTAAATATTAAAGGAATGTAATATACAGTGTCTTTTATGTTATGTACCTAAGACTTACCTGATAAATTCTCAAAAATATGATAAATTAATCTTTTGTATACTGTAAACTCATAAAGAATATAAAGTCTAGATTTGCAAGTTTTCTATCCAGTGGTTGAAATTAATTAGGTAATAATTATCCTAGTTTGTAAATAAATAATAAAATAATTGACCTGTACTGTACCTATGTTGAATTGTCTTAAATTATTGGAATAGGTTGTCGTATCAATTTATATTATTAAAGTAATATTTTCAATACAACAATATTTTTATTTCACCTGTACCAACTTACGCTTGCAACTTTAGGGATGAATGAGATTGAGTTATTGGTTTTGGCTTATATTTTCTTCTTCGTTCTAGTTTTTATCGACTTGTAGACTGTAATTTGGGCCTATGATGATTATGATGTCTTCTTTGCTGAATTTTCTCTTAAGATAGTAGCTATCTTTCTTCAATCCCCTGCCGCCATTTCAATTGCAGGAAGAGCTTGCATAAAAATATAATAAATAAATACTGTGTGGGAATAAAATCCGGATGAGTAGTTAGTCGATTAAGGCCAACTTGCTGCTTATGAGAAGCAAAAGCTGTTTTATTACCCCATTATTCATAATGGCTCGTTAGTGGCGCACATAATAACACACATATGAAAATAAAAACTTACACTATCGGATTATTATGAGGATGAAGATTATTATATCTTTGATTATTATGTTAAAATTCAATATAACAAAGAATATTATAATAACCGAATAAAACAATTACAAATAGTATTTACACTTTAATTTTCTATGAATTTAAGCCATCACCAGCAGGCAGAGTGCCCTGAATGCTTGAACGGCGATGGCGATGCTACGAGTTATTCGTTCGGAATATGGACCCGCATTCCGATAACCTGTCGACTCTATGAGCACAAGGTCTTACATAAACAATGTAATGTATGTAAGGCCTCATTCCAAATCCACGTGGCAGCTAAGCATCAATAAAAGCCTAAGATATTAAAGAATATTTATCGGTCACGATCGCTGCAACTCGATGGAAACGTAGGGTAAAGAAAGTAAAACAAAAGGTACGCGATAAATACCCGATAAATATTCTTTAATATGTCAACAAATCGTGAAAGTTTAAAAAGCCAAGATGCCCTACAACGCTTCAAGGACCCAAGGTATGTCTCCCAAAGTAAAACACATGGAATAAAATTAACATGACATATCTATTCAATCTGATAAATGGATATACGTGTTGGAGTGATTCCTTTAGGCGCGTGATGCGAAGTGTCTGTTAGGCTACGGCTGCACTGCAAAGTGGTAGCTGGCTATGTTGACTGGTTTTAGATAGTAGTCGATAGAAGAAAGATCTGCAACAGTTAAGGTTGTCGCAGATCTAGACAGCAACAATGCCGCACATCACAAAAGTGTGATTTTGAATGAGCAATAAATAAATGCACTTTACAAGGCTGGCATTAGGTAACTGACAGCTCGAGAGCACTTGCTTGGAGCCATTTTGTCACTGGAAAAAATTCATCTAAAGTTTTAGTTTTGGCCCAAATGTGAATGGTTATTTTTGTGCTGTGCGATAGTGGTGCTGTATGTACCTATGTCCTTAAGAGCTACAAAAACCGTATCTGTCATCGTCGCGCCAGATCCAGATGACGACACATACATAGATAAAATAGAGGCTTGCAGTGTATTCCGTACTTTTTAATTTTTTTTTTTCACTTAAGTTTGTATTCTCATACTAGCTACCATCTTGCAGTGCGGCCGCGGCCGTAGACGTGTGAAGTATCTGATAAGGTTCGTTTCTGACGGCGCAGAATAAGTAAATCAAAGCTTTGAATTATTCACGAACAGGAGTCAGAACTCAATTTCTATGACAACGTTACGGCGCGGGCCCATGTTGGGTATTTTGTTTTAGATGTTTCTTTGAACGAAGCTGATACGTTTATATTTCCTCCATTTCTTTAGCTTAGAAAATTCCCTCCTACGGATAAATTAACACTAAAGAAATGTCTGGCTACATGACGCTTTTTTATTACAACAAAATGAAAAGAAAGCGTTGCTTAGCCGTCGGCCATTGACCGTGGTTAACTTGAGTAGTTCACCTTGGTGGACAATTGGAAATATACTTCCACTGGTCCATGCGTAGTTTATAAAATAGAAATACAAAAATCTTTATTAGGAACACAACACCATGTGTGTAATGTATATGGGTAAACAATTGGGGGCTGACTACCGCAAAAGTGGAAAACTGCGTAGCGGAGTAGTTTATAGAAACATTTTATGGACAGAGAATCCAAGTTATTTTCAAAGTCCAAAGAATGAGCAAGTTGAAGTGGCATTACGCTAGCCATATTTTGCGATGAATTCACAACTGCTAAGGTAAACGTGTTCTTAGAGGAGATCACGACTCGGCAAATAGGACCTCCTCCGGCCTGGTGACATGACGATCTGCGAAAGACATCTGCTGTCTTTCGCACGGCAATTACGGCAAGTGACTGGGCGATGTGGTGCTCATTAGGGGGGGTTATATCCAGCAGTGGACTTATACGGTCTGATGATGATTCGATTTATACAGAATTAAGGCAACTCTAGTGAAGGTTGATTGATAGAATATTCTTTATTGAAAACAACAAAACGATAAAAAACTTAATAAAAATTGCAAGAAAAGTGACAATTGGCGTCTTAACTACCAAACAACAGCGGATGGGTAGGATCATTGGTATTAACCCTCGGACCAGCTCTCGAGTCATGCCTTGCGTCGGCCAGAAGGTAGACTTTTAAAACGCAGTTTGTATCTGTATCTACATATATTTAATCTAATAATTTAATATCATATCCGTCCATTGCACAAATACCAATCGTGTTAATTGTTACTCACTAAACAATTTCCAGAGTAGACTAATAGGTACATCGAATTCGGATTAGCAAACTGACGCAAACGATCAGGAATACCTATTCTATAGGTATGGACGTATACTAATTAACCATTAAAACTGATTGCCAACAACACTATGTTAGTAACTCTGTTAATAGCAAGTTGATGCATATTCTCTGAGTGTGTATATAATCCATTATTAATGCATCTGAACACGGCATTGTTCTACTGCATTATTAACTAGTTTCTAGCCGTATTCTGTTTCCAGTATAAAATTATACCTCATCATCATCATCAGCCTATTTAGTCCACTGCTGGACGTAGGTATCCATAAGGCTTCGGCGGCGACGGATGTATTTCCCATACAAACGTAATACCAAAAGGATTTGTAATTTGAGAATATTTTTACCATGATCTGCTATTATTTGTATTAGAATAGTATTTGTCTAGGTTCCTAACACAAGCTTTTTTTGAAAATACTTATCTATCAACACAAATAAAAAGAAAACGTGTCTTCTTTAAAAAAAAACAGTTTTGGTTCAATTTTATTTCAGTAAAGTATTTTGAAAAAAAATTGTAGTAGGATAGGTTCCTTCAATAAATACAATTTTAATACGAATTAATAGCAGATCATATTCCACATGAAATTGAAACTATTTAAGCATAATTTCTATCCTATGGATCATAAAATATCCCATGAGATAAATAGAAGGTGGGTGGGTAGGACATTGTGGTATGCCAAGTTTAGATAAAAGCAAATTTTTAGCTAGATTCGTTCAGTAGTGTGGTGTTTATATTTGATTTTTGGCAATAGGGCCTACAAATTGCATATATCACCAGCGAGGAACAACTGCCTAATTGTAAAATATATATATATTAACCTGTAGTTACATTTAGTATTCCAAAATACTATAATAAACTACAAATGGTCTGCAATAACGTGGTCCACTTACGTTTTCCCCTAAATCACGTAAAACTAAAGTTCCCTAGTCATGAATGGCATTTCCTAATAATAAATCAAACTAATAAAATATGGCTTCCCTAACTACTGTCCAAAAAGGTATACGTCAAATGGCTTAAAGTTTTTTTACGAGGCCATAAAGTTCTTATCTCCATACTCTATTAGCTCAGCCTCACTGGCCCTGCATATTAATAAAATACCCATAAAGGACATAGCCCACACATCCCATTGGGCTGCCGTACAGCATAAATGGGCTATCAAATATAAAAATACAGCAAACATACAGCTCTATCTAGCCCCAAACTAAGATGGGCTTATAACCCGCCTCTGTGTCAGTATGAAGACAGATCATATTGTAATAATATCTATAATTCATCTCAATAAGCTAGCCCTTAGGTAGGCTAGTGACCTGAGGTCTGGTTATAGGACATATTAGTTCATTCTTATTCGGTTCAATGCCTGTGTTATTACGGTTTATGGGCTTTATTAGGTAAGCTAAGTGATATATTATGGTATTAAACTCGTAACATTAAGATATATTTTACTGTGACAGCATAAAAACAGACTTCGTTAAACGCTATTCCCGCAATCTAGCCACTTATGGTTGAAGCCTTGCGGCAAACTTCAAGACGCTGTCGCCGCCTGAACCGCTTGAAACAAAGGTACGATCGGGTTTTCATCAAGCGTGGGTAGACAGCGAGCTTCCTGCTAGCTCTCACCACAGACAACGTACGATCAAGAAGATTTAAGACTGGAGCCTGTTGTACGGAAGCGGTGGGGTCTATTCATACGCCAACCTTAACCCGTCCAAAACACAAAATCTCTATGGAATGCGCGTTCCAACCGCGCAAACTTTGTCAAGCGGCGCGGTAGTCTAACTTCTATTCTAAAGGCTTAAGTTTGAGTGAAGTCAACATGTTTGTTACAAGATCTGTATACACTGATCTAGATATACATATATAGTATCTAGATACACAAACATCACATCGAGATGACATTTAGCATACATGTGATACTATCAACGGTGTGTTTCTGTAGAATGCTTCAGTTTTTTGGTCACATAGCTGGAAGCCGCGAGATAACCTGCATAATTTGATCCTCACGGGAAAAGTAGAAGGTAAAAAACCAAGGGAAGAACCCAAACGCACATTTTGACTAACGCTATGCGATTACACTAAAATCTAAACTAGGAAAAGGCTAAAATGGGGAAACGATGCAATAAGGAGGCGACAACCATGCGACGCGACGGAGCACAATAACCATGCGAAATAAAATTATAGTACATCAAAAATTTTAATTATTTTTACCAGGGTAAATAAATAAACAAAGAAAATAACAATGAAATAACCAAATTCAAACTAGTATAAAACAATTGAGCTAACTGCAGACTGTAGCTAACAAACTACAGATAGCTGAACTAATCCATATCAATACCAGCCGGAAATGCTCCCAAGATGCTGGCTGCATTGCCTCGCTATGGCAATATTGGCAATGCTGATGCATACCTAATATTAGTTCGAAGGAACCTGCTGAGTGTAGAACTTCGGCTACGGTAGCCAGTATCAATGGAGAATAAGTATGTGTGCATAATATAATAGTGCACAAGTGTATGCACAAATACAGGAGCCCTCTAGAGAGAAGTTAAAACCGTGAGGAAATCCTCACTCTTAAATTCGGAATCATGTTCAGCTTCACTGAATAAACAGGAGACTTATAGATAAAAAATTAGTTTATTAATTATTATTAAATATGCACGGGCTTATAGTATATCTATATATAACAACTACACCGAACTGCGATCCCCAACCCGCATGCCCAGCGTGGGGATTATGGGCAATAACCCCCAAATAATGATGCCATCTATGGCGCTTGACAGATTTCAATCAAAAATCGATGGCAGTTGATTATGTTTATGTACAATAAATAATCGATTTTTGATTGAAATCTGTCACGCTCATTAGGGGAGGCCTATGTCCAGCAGTGGACTATTATAGGCTGGTGATGTTGTATAGTCTATGTCGTCATACCGTGACCACGACAGAGTGTGCGAAAACCTATTCAAACGTTCAAAAAAATAGAAAGATAAACGCTATAAATATCCGTTTTAGTACAAAAATGTACCTACCATACAAACGTAGTACGTACCAAAATGATTGGAAATTTGAAAATAACTCCACCATGGTTTACTATTATTTGAATTAGACAAGTAAAATATAAAAGTTTTTGAAAAAAGAAATAACAGGAACCTAGGACTATTTTAAAAAATAAACATTTATTTAAATAAAAACAATAGCAGATCATGGTGAGAATATCCTCAAATTACTTAGGTACAAATCATTTAGTTCATACAATCCTTTTAGTTTTTAAGATTCTCTTGTTTATTTTCTAAATTAGTGCAAATACTTGAAACAAATACTTTTAATTTTTAATATTTATAATAGTTCAGATCGGTTTTAGTTAGGTTTTAGTTAAGTTTAAAAAACTTTAACAAAACTAAGTGAGATCGACTGTTAAAACAAGTACGACAAGTGCGAGTGTAACTCGCGCGCCGAGGGTTTTGAACTTTTGTCGTTTAGGTAGGTACGTATATTGACGACCTGTTAGCGCGGTGGGCTTACAACGCAGGAGGTTGCGGTTTGATCCCGCCTCGGGACTAATATTTGTAAGATCTGCAGATTATTTGTTCGAGTGTTCTACACTGAAAAAAATATTTAGCCAAACTACTTCGGTTATTTGAGAAATAACCAAAGTTTGACCAGACTCTAACGAAGTTAGTTTAATTTAACAAAACTGGTGTATTTATATCTGACAAAACAGCTTAAGTTATTTCAAGATAAGCTAATAGCAACAAATTCTTTGTTTAGATATAAACATACTGAAGTAAACAAACCTAAGTATTTACAGGTAATCTAACGGGTTTATCTATATTTACGCATTTATTTTAGTTACTTATAACAGAAGTTGTTGTTTCCCTTTCAGCCAAGGTAGTTGTTGTGATACAGCTTAATAATAATTTACTATTCATTAACGAATAACAGTCAATAATAGACAAACTATTTTGCAGAGCATAACGAAACTACAGGTCACAATATATAATTTATTTTTTATTTAAACGGTGTCTAATTTCGTTTACGTTTAAATCGACAGTTTGATTGCGTGTAATGGAACGAAGTGGGAACGAACGAAGCTGTAGCGCTCCGCCCGCATAATTTTTTGTACTTGTCTGTTGATGTTCTACTGCGCGTGATTTTCTTATTTCAGTTTGATATATTCATACGACTTACGTTACATTTTACATTACTGTGCATGTTTCAACACGTGAATACACCTGTATACGTTCAGTACCTAAGATATTAAAAAAAATAATCGTAATAAAACGCCAAGGGCTGAACCAGACCCGGACCCGCTAGAAAATTATCTGCGCCAGTGGGGGCTTGCATTATGTCATGGTAGCAAAACTGTTATGTAGCGTATATCATAGGTATCTGTTGAATAGGACTCTCATACATGTAGGATACCTTAATATTATCGCCACTTTTTTAAATAACGTTCCTCGCATGTGAATGTCTAATACATGAAATGTCATGTCACATGACATGAATGCGATATTCATGTCGATATTCATGTGATATGCCATGAATGTGAGGTACGTTAGTTAAAAATACATGGCGATGAGATTAAGGTATGCTACAGGTATGTAAGCCCTATTCTACAGGTACTTATGTTATATGCTACATAACAGTTCTTCTACATGCAAAATAACAGTATAATTAGATGCAACACAACAATTTTACTATATGTCACACAACTGTTTTACTATATTTACCAAACATCAGTTTAGCTACATGCAACACAACAATTTGACTATATGCATAGTTATATAACACAATAGTTTTACTGTACACTGTACAAAAGTTTTGCTTAATGCAATATATAGTTCAGCTAAAAGTAAACCAACATTTTCTTTAGACTTAGCAAAAACTGCTATGCAATGTACAACGAAAATAATTTGTTAGGAAAATAAGCGAACTGCTTTTGGTTACGTGTAGCAACAGTTCGGTGGTCACTTTTTCTGTGTTGTAGGTAAACGAAATTTTGTAAAAATATAACACAACTTTTTTTTCAGTGTAGTCCTTTTCTACGTACACAAAAATAAATCATCTAATGTGATACTTATATTAGGTCCTTACATATGAAATTGGCGTTTTGTATGGGAGGAACAAAAAGTCGAATATTTTTTAATATAATATATTTAATTAATCAAAGTATGAACCATTATTTTCTATGCACTTTTGCCATCTTATAGGTAGTTCATTGATCCCTTTACTAAAAAAACCAGTCGGACGGGAATCAATAAAATCTTTGAAGGCGATTTGGACTGCCCCATCGGAGTTGAATTTTTTCCCTTGCATTGAAGTTATCCAAATTTCGAAAAAAATGGTAATCTGTTGGAGCAAGGTCCGGGGAGTACGGAGGATGTCTTAGACTTTCCAATTGAAGCTCTTCTAATTTAGTAGCCGTCTGTTGCGCAGTGTGTGGTCTAGCGTTGTCGTGAAGCAGCAGTGGCGTGGAGCGATTGACCAGCCTAGGTTGTTTAGCCGCTAGCTTTTCCATCATGGTTTGCAATTGCTGACAATAGACATCAGCCGTAATAGTCTGGCCAGATTTGAGAAAACTGTAATGAACAATACCGGCACTAGTCCACCAAACGCTTACAAGTAACTTTTTTGGGGTTAATTTTCGCTTGGGGCAGGATTTGGCTGGCTGGCCAGGATCCAACCATTGCGCTGAGCGCTTCCGATTATCGTAAAGAACCCATTTTTCATCACAGGTAATGATTCGGTTTAAAATACCTTCATTATTGTGCCGGTTTAGTAATGTAACGCAGCAGTCGACGCGCGTTTGCCGGTTTGCTTCAGTCAATTCGTGAGGTACCCACCTTTCAAGCTTTTTAATCTTCCCAATTTGCTTCAAGTGAATTAAAACAGTTTTATCACTAACACCGCAGCCTGCAGCTAACTCGGACGTGGTTTGCGATGGATCCGCAAAACGCCAATTTCATATGTAAGGACCTAATATATACTTTATTAAGTATAACAGATATCGTAGTAGTACGAATTACACAAGCTTGCTTAGCTTGTCGCTAAATGATGTTGTGTGGATTATCCAGGATACATTACTCTTCTCATATTTTTTTGGAGCACGGTGGAATTCGTGAATTCAATAATCATATTATCTAAATATTCTTCGAGCGCAGTGGAATACATTGGGTATGGACTTTAAAATTTTGATAACAACGGTTTCGTGGCGCTGTGGAACCCTACTATTACAGTTACTACAGAGATTAGTGGGTAGGTAAGTGGGTTGGTACCTACAATTATTTTTTCGACTTTTTTCTACGTATTTCACTAAGTATGAAACTTAGACGATTTTTAAAACCTGTTTTGAATTGTCGAAATCCATACCTTTGATTTGATATTGCTCTCAATGAAATAGCCCCCATTGTATGAAAAATCGTTTTTTGACCATATTTCGAAAAGTATTGTTTTCACAGACTTCTCTATATTTTTCCTGTAAAATATAGACCTATATCTACAAACGCTTAGTACATTTTATATAGATCACTCTGCTATCTTCGGAGATAGAGGGGGGGGAACGGTCAAATTTTCGACCTTTTTCAAAATATTTCGAAAAGTATAAAACCTATCGAAATTTTAAAAACTGCATTAAAATGTACAAACTGATACCTTTCATTTGATACCCAACTCGGTGGGGTAGTCACCCCTTTAGAAATTTTTCCCGCCCTTTTTTGACCATATTTCAAAAAGTATTATTTTTACAGATTTCTCTATATTTTTCCTGTAAAATATAGATCAATACCTACAAAAACTTGGTACATATCAAATCGATCGTTCTGCAATCTTCGGAGATAGAGGGGGGGTACCGGTCAATTTTTCGACCTTTTTCAAAATATATCAAAAAGTATAAAATATATGGAAATTTCAAAAACTGCATTAAAATGTACAAACCAATACCTTTCATTTGATACCCAACTCGGGGGGGTAGTCACCCCTTTAGAAATTTTTCCCGCCCTTTTTTGACCATATTTCAAAAAGTATTATTTTTACAGACTTCTCTATATTTTTCCTATAAAATATAGATCAATACCTACAAACACTTGGTACATATCACGTCGATCGTTCTGCAATCTTCGGAGATAGGGGGGGGGAACGGTCATTTTTTTGACCATTTTCAAAATATTTTAAAAAGTATGAAATCTACCGAAATTTCAAAAACTATTTTGAAATCCACAAACGAGTACCTTTCATTTGATACCACTTTCGACTTTGTACGTTCCATTTAAAATTTCGATTTCAAAATTTGTATGGAAAATCTTCATTTTGATTTTTCATTTATTTTCATTTATTTTTCTACAAATATGTGCGGGCGCACAAAATGTATTATTATTTCAAATTTCAAGTCAATAGCTGCAGTAGTTTCTGAGATATTAAGGATTCAAAACACAAAACAGACCCAAAGCGATTTCATAAGGGTTTTGCAACCGATGGCAAAACCCTAAAAACGAGACGAGAAAGTAATCAAGAAAATTAAATTAGTAGACGAAACTCATTAAAGTGAGGGGCTGACTTAACAGAACGAGTCAAAAACCTTACTTTAATCATCTGATTTTGCTTTAGAGGAATATTTTCTTGACTGACAGTCAATTAGCAATGGAAGAGTGAGGTACTGAAAAGTTTAATTATCGAGTCGAGTTTAATTCTCTGTAAATCTGAACACATTCCGTACATTTATAGGCAAATAGCGGTCCGACCAAGCTGTGCTCGGAAATGTAACCAATATTCTAAAATTAAAAAAAAATCCACATACACATGAACTCTTGGCAGTAACTCGCAGAACACCCAGTCGCCCCGTGACCACGATCCCTGCAACGCGATGGAAACGTAGGGGAAAATAAACAAAAGGTATGTACGCGATAAATACCCGATAATTATTCTTTAATATGTCAACAAATCGTGAAAGTTTAAAAAGTTTCATACACATGAAGGTTTCATAAGGGTCCCCTACTTTTTTGAAAATCTTCTCTACGCCTATGTTCATCAGGGGCAATGTCGGATTCTAATTTAACGATTATTTGCGTAGGGTCGGTAGTCGTACATTGAACCAGACAGCTACATTGAACCATCGAAAGTATTCGAATATGCAACGTTGCCGATTCGCGCTTGTGCCGGTAAATAAGGTCCCTACAGCCCCCCTACCCACCGCTGAGTTTGCGCGGCGATCCCGTGAATGACGAAGGTTGGGCGAGGACTTTTACTAAAATCGATCGGAAAAGTAAGTTTTTTCATCAGTTTTCTTTGATTTTTCATTTGTTTTCGGTGTTGAATGTCAGTATTTAAATAATTACGTGTAATAGTGCACATATTTAGCTTTCTAATGCATGATATTTAGTTTTAATATGCCCTGGTTTATCCGGTGAAATTTTGAGATTATTGCGAAGCACGTGCGGTGTCTCTCTTAGAACCACATACATGAAGTACAGACTGAACCACAGTTCACTGTGTACTATTAACTTATTACACTTCCGTGCAATTGTACTGTTTTGTGTAAAGTCACAAAAAAACTGCATATTAACTGGAAATTAGAAACTAATAAATTAAAAAAGGAATTTTTTTAGGATGGCGCGGACCAAAGTAACTTATAGAATAAAAGGTGACGTCACAGCTGCAACGAACAATTATGCCAAATCACAAATATTGTCATAGTAAGCATTTTTTTTTGCACTGAAGTGTACTGATGTATTTTTGCATTTTGATAAAGAAGATACTGTTAAAATAATTCGTTAAAACTAAGTTAAATTATAGTGTTTGTGTTCATAAGAAACTTGATCTCTTAATAATAGCATTTAACTCAATATATTTGTAATTTTTTTCACAAACCGATAAAATTACACTTCAGAAGTGTAATTTTATAGTTATTTTTTAACATTTATAAGACTGGCCCTTTCGGTAATAAAGCAAATCATAAAAATTTACCATTGTTTTATTTGCCATGCTTTGAAATTGATAAATACCAATATTTAGGTAGGTGGTAAAGGGTGGTTCAATGTGGAAAATACCCCGGTTCAATTTGTACTACCTAGTGGACACAATGAACCAAAGCTGAGTTTTTAAAAAAACATTTCTCCTACTCAAACTAGGCCCAACTGTCAAAAAACTAGTATGCACGATGATAGTCGGATAAATTCTGCATAAGATAGGGGAAAAAAACAATAGCAAAAGCTAAAAAATGTAAAAACTACAGGCTCCTAAAATTTACCCGGTTCATTGTACGACGCCGTACCCTACCTAATCGATTGTTTGATTGAATTGAATAGGCTCCGAAACGCCTGAACTGATTTGAAAAATTCTTTCACCATTAGAATCCCAAAGTTGATGAACGGCTGATGAACATAGGCTATAGAATATTGTCAAAAAAGGTATCCGCATGAAATATTCAAATTTTGTTAAATACCCGTGCAAAACTTGGGCGGGCCGCTAGTAAATAATAAAAGCGAACCAAGCATTCAAACAGGGATACCTAGTTCGCGATTGCAGACAAGCACTCAAGAAAGAACTCCACTAATTTGAATCTTAAATACTTCCATTCAACTGAAGCTAAGTTTCACCCGTCTAAAGTTCTTAGACGGTCTGTTGAAGGAAGATACCTACTTTAATTCACAAGAACTTTGAAACCTCAATTTATGTTAAACTGGCAAACCGCAGTGGCTGGAGTTTGTTACTATGTTTTATAGTTATTAGTACGGATCAAGGTCTTTCGGAAATAGCGGGTTGAATGGGGACCCTTAGCCATTCAATCTCATAAATACAATTCATATCAAGTTCCAATATACCGTATCAAATTCCGTAGAGATCTAAATGATCTAAGCATAAATAGACAGCGGAAATCGACTTTGTTTTATTCTATAAATGCATGTGTATAATATGTTCGAGAATCGTGAAAGTTTAAAAAGTTTTCTTACGGCTGTTTGTATCGCCGTGCAATTACTGACAAACAAACATTATTACTCGCGAGTGGTTTCTACATCTATGGTAAGAAAGCTGGATCCTTAGTGCATGATTTCGAGAATTCAGGTCAGTGGTCAAGCTATTTAATCTACCCGTGTAACAAGCAAAGAATTTTTCGCATCCTTAGAATTTTCTTTTGGTTCCTGTTATGTATTTATTATTAATTGAGGGTTGATTTATAAAAATAACCTATTTGTAGGTAGTTATGAGTTATTGTGGGTAGTTGATTAAAAGTTTGGTAATGAACTCAATCATGGCTCAGACAAATATTTTTTTCTGAGAATTATTGTGATATATTTTAGCTCCTACAGCTTTATACTTCTGGCAAGCTAATTTGGGTGTATTTTTGATTAGGAAAAAACAGGTAGACTTTAAAATTTTTACTAAAAAAAAAATTCACAATATTAATTTAATTCACCTATTTAATTTAATTCTATAATTTAAGAAACATTTTAGGTATTCTTTAACTTTATTTAATTTGGTTGATTTTAATTGTAATTTAATACTATTAATTATATACATATATTTAAATGAATTTTTGAAACTAACATTGGCATAGAATTTACTAACAAATTATAGATCAGTAAAGTCCGAAATAATAGAATTTTAATGAATTTTAATTAATATTGTACATGTCAGTAGCAAAAAACAAAAAGAATCTATCCGGGACTCGTGCATAGCGGAACTAACCCCATAAAAAACCAAGTAGTAATTCCTGAGAATCCAGGAACCGTTCAGTAACCTAAGTCCCATAGGTAGGTTACTTGAAATGTTACGCAATAAGATCCATAATTGCTTGATTTGAGGTGATTTAACCACTGGTTTCTTGATGAGGGATAATCTCCCGAGCCGCAGAGATTCCAACTTTAGAGGTTGAAAATCACCTACATAATCCAAGCGATTATGCCCGTCCTCAAGACAAACCTATCGCGATTCTGTACAATGGATGGAAGGTTTCTTGAGTGGTGTTTGGGCATAACATAATGGGCCACAGTAAAGCCTGATTAGTACTTAGTCTGGATTAGACTTAGGGTCATGTACCCTGTGAAATTAAAGAGCGCTTATTTACAGGAAAGTGTGCCGAGTAATATTAGTTTTAACAGTATCTGTCAAGTGCGTGTGTTACTCTGGTGGAAGGTTTCGAACATAATTATGTTTGAAATTTAAGTTTTTAGATAAATTGATATATAATATTAATATTTTTGCTGATGTTAAACTTCGGTATTTGAATAACTACCAAACGATGTATACCTACACTTCAATTTTGAATTTCAGAGATAAGGAGCACATTATATTGTTCGAATTTGTTCAAAATATTTCAAAATGCGAGAATCCTAGGAAATTGAAAACGGCTTTGAAGTTTATGACGAAACCTTTCATTCGATACCCCGCTATATATGTAAAGGTTTTTAAAAAAATATCAGGGCGTCTGGTCAAAACATCGCGCGACCCGAGAGCTAGTGGTGAGTTTTTGGCACAGCGCATCAGCATATTCACACAGCGAGACAATGCTGGTAGCGTCTGGGCACGCTTCCGATATGGATCAGACGAGCTAACTGTAGATTGTTTACTGCAGTGATCTGCAGTTAACTCCTTTCTTTTCATCTAACATGTATACTTCAGTTATCTGCAGAAAACTCACTTGTTTCCATCTAACTTCTTTAAACTTCTGCTGTAATTTTCTTTTTTATTAAATGATTGCAAACTGGTACGTAAAGTCTGGCTTTATTTTCTCAGAGTCACTTTAATATTTTAAACTATCACATGTTAGATTTTAAAGTGATCACAACATTCTGTTATAAAGTGCCGAGAAGAACAATCTCTGTACACTCACGAGCATAATGATGTTGTGTAAATTGTGCTTTACGTAACGTAATTATACTCGTGCTGAGATCATTTATCAAGTGACTAGGCGTTTATACGAAACAAGTTGGTTTTGTTTTTATATCGCAGGATTTTGAGCTGAATAATTGAATAGTATGTTAAGGCGCATACAGCACCTAAACTAGCGCCACCACCTACTTTATGTTATTATTCTGTTTAACAAAGGAATTTTCAAAAATCCATCGTCCAGTTTGTGATACGTATCATAAGCTTTTTTTTAATGCCTCTGTAATAGTTTTATTCTATTTAGTTTAGGAAGAGATACGAAAATAGATTTTGGTGGCCACCAATAGCAACGTGCTGTATGCGCCTTAAGGGGCGCACTTAGCGGGTTTGGTTGTCAAAATATGCATAAATTTCAGTACTCACGAGTTCACCGAGGTAAAAAACAAGATTTACATAAAATTCAATATAATATATTTTTAGTTTCGTACTTTAAAAACACGATTTAGAACAAAAATTACGATAGTAATAAGTCAATAAAGTGCACTGTTTTGCACCTAATTTGATCGAGATCTCAGGAATCCTGCGGTCTATACGAAATATGTTTATTTTTATTTATAAGTGATCTTATTCTTTGGTTCCATAATTCAGTTTGTTCATCTTCTCTCTCACATTTCTTTTAAATAAAAAATAACATATGTAATTATTGCGATTACGACGCTAGTGCCTACGTAGCGAAGACGTCAAAAACGGACAGACAAAACAAAAACATTTTCCATACATAACATTCATGTATGAATATAGTAAGGCATGGGGTCCTCAAATACCAACAGCCGATGGGTCCTGGATTCCTTAATCTGGGCCTGCTTAGAGAAAGAATAAATAAATAAATAAATAAGACTACATAACCCGCCATTTGTGACGTGACTTTGACTTACGTGGTTTGTGACGCCGGTCTTAGGGACCAGGTTTTTCAAATCGAGATTTTCCTAAATGGTTTTACTTTATGGAACTTTTACTTATACAGATATTAAAGAGGTATGTTTTTTTAATAATAATGCAATTGTATATCTTAAATCACATATCGTTTATTTATCTTTACGCTTACGTACTTAAAACATTAAAAATAACCAAGATTTTACCAATGCTCTTTTATAACATCAAAATTTTTAACAAAAAACTTTTTTTTCTATCTAAATCAGCCTCTCTTAGTTTTATTACAATAGGAACTATAAAAAAAGCAAATAAAAGAGGTACCTACACTAAACACAAAAGCATAAAAAAACTTCTCGAAAATCATGAGCTTCTTCAGGAGCCAAACAGCTTGAGGATGTTGGCTACATGCTCTAGGCCCAAATATTTCTTGCTATGGTGGCAAATATATCTGGTTTTTCAGTTTTATTGCCACCCCCAATCAAAGCACCGACCATATCTTGAAGGACCTGCTGTTCCAGGAACTTTCTCCAAGTCTTTGTCTCATCAGTCGAGGAAAGTTCAACTGAATCTGTCGTTTTCTGATATGAGGTTCTCAATCAATTCTCTAAACTCTCACAACTCTCTAAAATGGCGGCGTCAAATTTTTGAGTTCGAAATATTGCCCGTATGTATACCCGTACCTGACTATTTATTATCTAACGATTCCCGGTCGCTCAAATCCTCTTCGCTGTCTGTATTTGGTATATGATCTGGAAGTGGATTTTCTGGTTCGCCGACTTGCAGCTTCACTATCCGATATTTTTTTTGTAATTTCCTTATCGGACATTAATTCTTCTTTCAGAAGGGCTTCATGTCTTCAGGCTTCACATGCTAAAACAAGATTTAGAAATAAAGCAACAAATACGTATGAACTGAGTGAAATATTTATAAAAATATGCAATAATATAATATGTAACGGAATAATAACAATCACAATAACTATACTACAAAATTAAACCAAAAATAGATACATATACTTATAAATAATTGAATATTAAAATAAGTAACTTTGAAAATTTTACTTACGTAATCTGTGACCCCGGTCCCACGCACCGGGTTGGCGTCAAAACTCATAGATGTGCGTTAGCCTCGCCGATGCAGAGTGTTCTAACGGTGGGGTACGCGAAATCAGGAGAGTACACGAAATCGCAAGTCAATTCGATAACGGGTAAAAAAGTTATTCGACTTTTTCGATCCACCCGGTCTCACAGACATATAGGTCACAAATGGCGGGTTAAGGCCCCGGTGACGGATGAATTTCCCATACAAACGTAGTGCCAAAATGATTTGTAATTTTTGCATAGTTTCACCATGGCCTGTTATATTTATATATGTGATTTAACGAAAATAACAACCGCAGACACAAAAAAGCACAAGATAACCGCAAGATTCACTAAAACTAGGAAATAACTTCTAGAACGCACAGGCAATTTCACGAACGAAACAAAAATGTTGCAAATTCGGTTTCGAAAACGGAGGACAGACAAATCAACGAAGGATAACCAAGTTTTATCATTATTGCTTGGAGAACTGATTTATTATAATCAACAAGTTTCTACCTTTAATAAACTCGGATCCTTATCTATCGCTAGCTATATTAACGCATAACACCCCTTGAGTCATCCAAGCAGAGTCGATATTCGCGTATCAAGCTGTGGTGCATATTGCATTTCAAACATGCAAGTAATTGTTGAGAAGCACTCAAATCTTCGTCGCAACTTGAAGACTCACAGGTTAAACCGAACAGCTTCATCAAAAATATGAAACTGCTCAAAAGACAGACACAACACAGCATCATTTAGCCGTAAAGCAAAACAATAAGCAGACTTTTATTATGTACCTATCCAGTAATCCAGTATAAGACACAAAGGGGTAGTTGTCTAGGCTAGAATAGGGAAAAAATACGTTATTATCATTGAACGCGTAAGTTATTTTTAATTAAATCCTAGAATAGACAAAAAGGCATCGCTTCGCCATACATCGCGTACATTAGACAAGACACGACATTTCTTATGATTGGTGTAAATAGGTAGGTATTATACAGGGTGTTTGGAAGCTCGGTGCAAAGCCTTAAGGGGGTAGTAGTATAGACCATCTAGAACATTTTGAGCCACATTTATCTTAACCAAAGTCTAATTGTTTTTTTTTTAGGGACCTTTTACGATTTTTAACCAAAATCCCAAAAAATTCTAATTAAGTGCTGATAATGCAAAATTTAAGCGGAAATGTCTATTTATTTTGTATGTTTTTATTAGCCTAATGTGTGTTTAATGATATTAAATCATTATAAAGCACAGTTTATGCTAAAAAAATGACTTTCAGACTATTTAAACTTTACAGAAAAAAAGAAAATGAAAAAAATATATATGTATGTATATTCAGAAAAACTTGTGGCAGGAACCCAGTAAAATACTATTCTAATACAAATAATAGCAGACAATGATGAAAATATGCTCAAATTACAAATCATTTTGGTATTACGTTTGTACAGGAAATTAATCCGTCGCCAGAGCCTTGCGTCACAATATTTATTTATTTATTGAACGAAGGTAAATAGTAGTTAATTAAATAATGTTCTAGGTGTTCAGTATCAGCTGCACCTCTCATAGCCCGGCCGGTGTTTACTCCCGGTGCATAAATCCCTAAGCCTAGAAAGGAGCTCACAACTTCCCTTACGTGATCATAAGTGGGAATCTTCGACGTACGAGATATTATGGAAGTTTCTAGCAACTTCAATTGGTGGTTGAGTTTGATTAAGGTATTGGTGGACGGCGTTGGTGAATTGTGTGCATTCGGTAAGTCAGTGGCAACATGGCGATACTTGGTGAAAGTGCAAGGATTTTCCGGAGCACAGATAGTCTCAACTTTACATATTATAATGTTTTATTAATATAATTTAATAAGATTTATTTAAATAAGCCTTTATGAACAAAGAAAATTACAATTATCTAACTAAATTAGAGCTTTGTATTTACAATTGAGCTAACAGCAGACTGTTGCAAACAAACTACAGGTAGCTCAACTCACTAATTTGATTTAATTAAATCTATGGGATATTATTACGATGCCTAGGTTTTAACCTAGATCCTTCGCAAAAGCTCCCGGAGGTTTCAATGGTCCCTTGTCATAAAAAGTTTTTTGTTGTCGTTAAATTAATTGTTTATGTATTTCCCAAGTCGTTTGAAATGTTCAATAACTGCCACAGATGTAGAATTGGGTGATTCCTCTACTTCAGGTTGCGTGGAAGCGTAGAGGTTGTCATTTTCAGCAGTAGCATTGTTGAGAGCAAGGAACTTATACCCAATCGTTGAGAGATATACTTAGGATGGATATTACTAATACGAGTCGCTTTATTAACGGACACAGCTGTGTCCCAATATCAGTATATAAACATTTACTTTTGACCGATATTTCGACTGCTGAACAAAAACAGCCCAAGTTAAACAACAGCTCTGAAAAGAGTAGGTGTGATGCCTACAGTGATTACAAAAAAACGGGATCGAAAACGTTTCGCCTCCAGGCTTGTTATGAAGTATTTATCCTAGACCGTCCCGTTAACCCTCAGGTCTGTAAAACCTTATAATGTCCTCATTTTCATAATGACTGTTCAACATTAAAGTGCTACTTGTCACATATTGAGGGGATCGCCTCTGTCTGGGTACTTTGTTAAAATTATGAATGTTGTTCGTTGCTTAGGGCTTGGAGTAGGGTTGAGTAAGTCGATTTAGGGAGCATATTGGCTACCCTTTGTTAGGCCTGGTATAAACTTTCAAGTGATATCGAAACGGTTATGAACATTATTTTAATAAATAAGGCGTGCCGTGGTAAAGATATTTAAAGAAAAAGATCGATAAACCCAGCTTGTTCAGTCGGGTAAAAATAGTTTGATGATAATAAAGATATTGGCAGGGTCTCTTATTGTCTTCAGTAAAATGTTTCATCTACAATATTTAAGGTACTTTCCCTCTATATGGCATAGACGGGGACAGGGACACCCTGTATAGGTAAACCAAAGAGGTCCGTTAATGCAAGACAATACCTATTTCGTCTCAAATCCTCCATACATCTTAAGCATAAAATCTCAGTAGGTGTTCCACGACCTTAGAATATTAAAAGGCACCCTTTCTCATAGGCCATAAGGGTTCACTTCCATTGACTACAGAAAGACCTATTCGTTTTGCTCATCATCGATACTGAGTGACCTTAAGCTGCACGTGCTCTCCCACGCTTTGATATTTCCCTTCAATAATTCATACAAACTTGAAGTATAAAGCATAGAATCAATAGATACGTTAGTAGAGGTTTTTTTTACTGGAACAGTACGGGACCCATAGCCAGAGGAAATACAGATGCTGTTTCTTTTGTAACATCTCCTTTTTGGACCACTTTTACCTTTTTAGAATTCTTTTTAGAATACCAATACAATAAAATGATCATTTTATTGTATTGGATGAAAAAAAAAATTGAGCAGCGGAAGTTACTCAACTTTAATAAAATGTTATGTGTATAAATTCTGTGCAATTAGTTAAGGTTGAGGCATATGTAGCAGGACGGCGCGTTTTTTTATATATATTTTTTTTATTCTTTCTAGTTATCTGTAACTACATTGTAGTTGTAACCATATAAAAATGTAACAAAAACTCGATATAAATTACTTAACGGTAAGCGGAGCGGCCTGCTGTTATTTTTTTGATTTTTTTAACGGAAATGTTCTTTACGTCTATTACCGCTCGCCGTCGTCGGTCCGCCCTTACTGGAACACTAAAGTTACCACGACTCGCTCATACAGTAGATGCTGTATGATGCAGTACACAGTACAGTCATCTCGTCACCACGACAGAGTGCAAACCTGTTGAAACGTCGGGAAAAAAACGCGATAAATACCCGTTAAAATAGCACTAATCATTACAGTACAGTAAAGTATAGTAAACCTATTAACCCGCTCACATATAATGTTTTTTCTAGAATAAATACTACTGTCACCCATCATGATAAAAATACATTACCGTGACTGCTTCTACAGCTTACAGTTTTATGACCCACCGCTATATCAGTTACAGCCGAGTGAATTGAAAATGCAATAATAACGAGCTTTTGGATGTCGAATCACGGAATCTGTGATGATGCGGTGGAATCGGTAATTCGTACAGTTTTAAATAAATTATGGTTTAATTTTTATAGTCTATGGATGATTCTCGTGTAAGAAGACATATTTTTGACATGAAAGACCTTTTTTGTTTTTTGAAAATTTTGCCCAACCAGAAAACCAAGTACCTATTAGGCAACCGGACCAATGTGCCGAGCGGCTTAGAATTGCGATCCACTTAATTATAAACGACCTAGTGATACTAAAAGATGATAACATCTGCAGAACGCTTGCCGCGCGCGGTGATTTTTTTATGGAATCCGGATCTTACACGCACAGGAAAATCCGGATTTTACTGATTTTACTGCGATTGGGCTAATAGGTACGCGGTATTGCATACGGTTTCATTTACTTAGATATACAATAAAAAAATTCTACTTTAAATATGTACCTTAACTTGTAGAAATAATTTACAAAGGAATAACTATAGAATAAGCGACAATAGTCTTACCGCTCAAGAACAATATCTCCTCATATGAAAAGGTAAAAGACAGACAGACATAATTATATTGAGTAATATACTCTTAATCATAAATATCACTAGACAACAGTAGGTAGACCCCGACGAGCCTGTTTACCGCTAGATATCATTCAATATCACATAATATTATCGTCTACACAGCTACTCGTGTAGAAAAGACTTGTCATCTTTAATTATAGCGTAGACGTAAATAATGTTTGTTTACGTCGCTGATACTTGAAATACGAATACGAAATTGCCCTCTTGCGAATATTAACAAATGGTTTGATGTACGCACAAATTTTGTAAGCTGAGTTATGTACAGCTGATGATGAAGGTTCGGGAATCACAAGGGCGACGTAAAACGAAACGACGAAAAAAAATTTAACCTACAGACCTTCTAAAAGCACATTGGGACCAAGCGCAAACAAGAGGCCCGCAAAATCCTTAGCATGTACTGGCTGCTTGGACGTAAATTTCAACTTTCTGAAACCAGTAAATTAACAGTCTACAAAAGTATAATAAAGGCCATTTGGATTTTTGGGTACGGCTGACAATAGCAACGTCGAGATTCTTTATAAAGATTTTAAGCCAAGACCATTCGTATATGCTCAACATATACACTCCACAGTCCACACGTGGGCAACAAGTTTATGTACATCAAAATGCCTACGGTCAAGCAAGAGATGAAAACTTCACCAAAAAATACCAACTAGACTTTGGGGATCCATAAATCAACTCGCCGCTACCCTCCAAGGATGTGGCAGTGTCAAATTCTCAAGGTCAAACACATATGTAGCATCCCTGACCTGGCGACTCAGACAAAGATCGAATGCTGTCTAACTTTATTTCTTAGGGCTTTATTTTTATTTCTTTAAATTTCAATAACTTTATTTCTTTATAGAAAACGACCAGAACACCCTAAACAAATATCTGTAGATCGTAGAAACGTTTGTCCCAAGGCGAAACAATATGCAACGATACCTCTCAACTTCACGGCGCTATGCTAACGTATAATAATAAACCAATTACTATTCGACAGATAAGTATTTTCACAGGATATTTTACTATTAGATATAAAGATATTTTACTGTTAGATCCGTATTTTGATTTCGGCCCGGATCAACTGACAAACGGGCCGCTTCCTAATCCGGCCCTCCCATAAGTGTCCTTTTACGGAGGGTCGCCGACTATTTACATAAATGGACCGTGATGCTGCGATGTCGGTATTTTATTTGCCATTCGGTTTCTTTGATTTCATTTTTGTCTCGAAATTTCAGTTGTTTGTCTCTGAATTACATCAAGGGGAAATCGCCATGTCCGTCTTTGGTTTAGCTTGGAAAGGATTAGTGCTAGAAAGCTGTATTCTTATTGGGTTTACATTATTATATACTATTGTATGAGGTACTATGTATGATGTAATGCGTGGCGTAAGTGGGCATATTATCACGTATGGTCCTTCTGACATTTAGGTACTACTTAAATTTGTTGACTAAACTACTAAACTAAAAACTAAACTAACGAATTGCGTTTTTTTTTTGTTTCGTGGCTTGCGAATTATTATCCGGACTAAATCAATAAAGTAAGACATTTATTTGTTTAACTAACAACTCAAACTAAGTATTTTTCTGAGCCCTTACAGGTTTTATGTAGATTCTACATAAAAATTGTAACACCTTGTAATACATGACTGAAATGTATTAACAACAAATAAATACGCCGACGAACTCTCAGAATAAGTACTGAAAATATATATTTTAACTTTACACTCACCCAAAGGAGCTCAATATTTCTGTCTCGTCTTTATTGCTGACTGTCATCTATTTTAATATTTGAGGTACGCACCAAAAATATTCCTTGATTTCCTCAACCTCCACCATACCATAAAAGCTTTACTTAATATATTTCAGCAGCGATCAGTAGTAAGTAGTTTTTCCGCCTACAAAGCAATATGAACGTGGAAGAATGTAAAAGGGAAGTGACGTCACGAATAAGCCGGCGTGGGTTGTAAATACGTATATCGAATAAAAGTCGAGAGAATAGGGATGCCCTTGGACCTATTTCTCGCTTAAGTTGTGATGGAACTACGTACAAAGGATTTAGCCTTGTGCTCATCAAGAAATACTTGCGTTCGTAGCCTTCGTTGGTGAGATTCGTAGATAAATAATGTTGTTTAAACTTAGGCGATAAGAACGTATTATTATTAAAAATATTATTATAAAAACTTACAGGTGTTTATCACGTCAATTTACCTATTATTATAAATATTCGCGGATCACCTTAATGATAATCATATACTGCCGGCATAGAATTTCACCACCCCCACTCTTCCCGTGGGTGTCGAATAACTTCACCGATCTACGATCCCCAACATGCCCGGCGTGGGGATTATGGGCAAAAACCCCCAAATGATTAAAAATGCCATCTAGGGCTCTCATTAGGGAAGGCCTATGTCCAGCAGTGAACTATTAGGTTGTTGATGTTGGGTACATTATATCGCATTTTTTCCAGCAACTTGGTTTACATTCTGTTGAGATCACGGGATGACTGGTATCATAGGTACTTATTTGATGTTTTTAACAACTATTAAAAATAAAGTCGACTGCACGAAATATTGATGTTCCTCGAGAAAAAATTGAAAGATATCGAGTAACAAACATTATTAATTACAGCCTCCTTTATCCCACTGTAGGGCAAAAGCCTCCTGCTTTTCAAACCAATGTACGTAAAAAACAGCCGAAATACCAACCTCCTCCATTGTTGAAGTCGTTTGAAAATTACTTTTCACATTACCTACTATTGATCTCAGTTCAGAAACAACAACCACAAGAATAGGTACAGTCAGCGTCGAACCGATATGAGCGTCTAAATTGCTCTTCTTACGCTAAATTATGAAGATGAGAAGTCGCATATTACATTTTTTCACGGAGTCTTTTTATTACCGAGTCTAGTTTTTTGTTTGTGTAAAGCCTGTTTCATTTTATTTTATGTGTATTATGTAGGTACAATACATGCAATTACTATTTTTGTTGCGATAACTACATTAGTATTTTATATTTGAGTATTATATCGTATTGATCGGTACACTGTCACTTTTCCCACACTAGCAGTGTAACCACGAGTCTTATGTTTCACTAATTACTGTTGATCACACCGCACAGTGTGACCACGAGTAAAATAAATTACTCGTAGTCACACTGGTGGTGTAGCAAAACGGTGTGACCACGAGTCCGTCATCTGTTTTTCAGATCAATTTGACTACTCTAGACGCTCATCTCAATAAGACGCTGACTGTACTTTGCCTACAAGATATCACTGTTACACAACAGAATCGAGCTAGAAAAATTTTATATAAATAAATCAACGTTTATTAAAAGAACATTCACAAGACTTATAAATCTTACAAATAAATGAGTAGCTATAACGTTCTACGAAATATATACTTTATTATTTATATTATAATAAAGGTCAAACAGCCCCTCAAGCGTTGGAAGGAACACCCACCTATTCTTTGATTTTCGTCTGAGCCTGCAGAATTTTATTAGATGAACAATAACGTTCCTAATTTTGTACCTAGATGGTATACGTGCCTCATTATTTTAATATTTCAATTTAAATAAATAATGTTGGACAATCCACACACGCATCACCTAGCCCCAAGCTAAGCAGAGCTTGTGTTATGGGTACGAGATGACTGACATACATAATACAATATTATTTAATAGATAGATATTTTTTATTATAGATAGAGAACGACCAGAACCCCTGAACAAATATCTGCAGATCGTACAAATAGTTGTCCCGAGGCGGGAATCGAACCCGCAATCTCCTGTGTCGCAGGCAGACCTTCGCCCACCGCGCACGGTGGTCGTCATGGTTCGTCAATGGTTTCGTATTATCAAATGAAACGAAACTTCCTTACAAAGTTTGAGTTGTTAAACGCAACTTACAAAATACGATGAAAGTTGACTGGTTGTAAAGAATTTTCATCTTGTGATGACGCCATTTCATTTTTTATAGGGCCCTTAAAAAGTTTGCAACGTTTGGTCATTATTACAATAGCAGGGCACAACTTACTTTGAGGCCTAACTTTCGAGATGAATTTTGTTTATAATAGACTCAGAAAACATTTCCCGTTTGTGACTTTTTAAGCATCTTTTAATTTGCAAAACGATAAAACGGACCTTTGCCAACCAAGCTTCCCGAAAAATACAATCTATTTCAAAAAGAAGTGAACGAGTTTCAGCGCGTTTTACGACCTTATATTTTTATTCCCTGAATCAGGAACCATCGACGTTTATTTATATAGATATTTTTTCTTTCCATTGCTGTGTCCATTTAGGCTCAGCGTCACGGGTAGGTACTTACCATAACTTAGGCTAAGCCTATCTGCGACCCTGAATTGTTTGGCAAGGTGCCCAATTCCCGAAGGAATGTGCGCAATAAATTGGCCATAATAAATATGTTTTCAGAGTTATTTATACCGCGAATAGTTGCGGTTTTGCATACTTTATGAAACGCTCTATCGATGTTTGTTATTGACAGTCAACATAAAACTTGGCCCAGCTGAAAGATCTTATTATTGTATTATTTTATACACATTGATCGCATCCCACGCTAAATGTTTGCTTTCACAAAACATCATAAAATCCCAGAACTTTTTATGTGTGTTCTGAACAAAACTTCGCTATAATTCTTCTTGGCTCCATCGTTACTCCAACACTTGTGGCAATGCCTCCATCGTATAAAGCGCCTCGAAATTAGCGTTACATCTAGGAAATGTGTAGTTTCCCTCGGCCCCAATCAACTTTTATAGCGAAGATGTATCTTGCTTTTTGGCAGCCTGTTTGAACGTTAAATCGCCTTCGAAATTTCATTATAGCCCTCGCGTTCCTTTCTAAGGAAAGGTTTAGATTTATTTGACGCAAACGACTGGGCTAATCTTTATTTTTTTGGGAACACTTTGGTTCACTCTCTTTCTTAATGGGTTTGCGATCAAAACAGGGAACTATTGAGTTAAGGTATTATATAGGGGTAATTCAGCGGTGGTTTTATTTTAAATCGTTTTTTTTAGGATCATCTTTCTTACTTTTTGAGGATGTTACATGAGAACAAAATCATTATCGGACCTTACGCAATACAGCCGGATTTCGGCTACTGTGACCAGCCATACCTATTATAAAGGAAGTGAACGTAGTAAAGCGTTGCTCAACAACAAATTCTCTAGAGAACAGAAGCATTTAAGTATCTGTAACAAAGCTGGCAACACAAAGATAATGCCAGTAGACGTTATTTGGACGTCTACCTTGCGTCTAATGAAGCCAAGCTTAGTTATCTGCGAAGACCACATTTTGTTAGGTGTGTACTTGGAAATAGTGATGTGTAAGCAACCATGCTTAGAAAACGTATCAAGTAAAGAAGGAAAGAATATTTATCAAACAATTCTTTACAAATTATTTGTACTACTACGCACGATTTATGGTAAAGAACTATTTTTTGACTAAATTACTACATACATATAGTTGACGACCACTGTGGCGCGGTGGGCGAAGGTCAGCCTGCGACGCAGGCGGACCTTCGCCCGGCTGCAGGAGGTTGCGGGTTCGATTCCCGCCTCGGGACAAATATTTGTACGATCTGCAGATATTTTTCAGAGGTTTTGGTTGTTTTTTATGTATAGTAAAAATATCTATCTATTTAATAATATTGTATTATGTATATCAGTCATCTAATACCAAAACACAAGCTCTGCTTAGCTTGGGGCTAGATGATGCTGTGTGGATTGTCCTGCATTATTTATTTCGGGTTTTTGCAAGCGCCATCTCTGTTTCAACAGTTGCAATGCATACTCATCCGGTTCCGATATGACATTAACTAATAGAACCATTTGCATCTTACGCAGATCGTGCAGTCAGCACTGTGTGCCGAATTACACAGGGTGGTTTTTGAGACGGAACAGTAAGGGGAGGTACCTTAACAGTAATAGTTACAGGAAAACGTTCCAAAGGAATCATCCATTACCTTTTGAGATATTCTTAACTGCATTCACAGATTCCCAGTACTGCGGAAATGTCGCAGATTCAAGTCCCGCGAAAACTGATTTTTTGATTAATTTCTATATACGAGTATTACCCCGAGAACGAGGGCTTACGCACTATACCTAACACAAAAAAGTAAGTCAGTTCTCTTCTCACCACTAGTCCGTCCTTACCCTCCACGTTTGACTTACATGTTTCCTCTTTGTGCTAAAATAACAATGAATGAATACTTCCCGTCACCTGTACTCGGAGACTCGTTAAGTCTCACGAAGGTTAGAAAAGATGTGACCTTTTTATAAACGCTTCAAGCGTAATAAAACTCGTCTCGAAAACCTCTTCATTAGACATGAAGTTCGGATAGGTTAATCTTTTTAAAAATGAAGGTCCTTTAATAAGAAATTTATTTTATATTATTCGCGTTCTTTACTCAGGTGATTTTATAAGAATATGGTGATTTGAAAAGAATGTTGTTAATAAATATAGATATATCTTGCAGATGTAATAGCATAATAATAAGAGTAATTGCAGATCTTATAAACATTTGTTTCAAGGCGGGAATCGAACCCGCAACCTCTTCCATCGCAGGCGAACCTTCCTCGGTCGCGCCTATCAGTCATCTAGTACCCATAACACAAGCTCTGCTTAGCTCGGGCCTAGTCGAAGCTGTGTGGATTGTCTAGCACTATTAATTAATTATTATTGTATCACATTGGTATGAACAGGGGCCATAATAGTGATCCGGTCCTTTGGGAGGCATGCATGGAGCCGTAGCAAACCGCTTTATGCGAGTTTATTTTAATGGCGAGGGCTACTTATTGTTATTATTATTAATTTAAAGCACCAATGCGGTAATTCAGGTGTCGTGATTGGATAGCTAGATCGGTAAATGAGCCCATGAATTGCCCCTGGGTATTGTGAACCTTAATCACTGGACGACGCAAACTCAGGACATACCTACTCCCAGAGGAGATACCGAGCAAGATATTGGTTGCTTTATTTTCGAATTGTAGGAACACTTACAGCTATGTATAAAATTACAAAACAAGAAGTGTAATCTATATACATGAAAGATGTACTTAATCTAAGGGACTTATAAAGTTTCCGCTGGTAAAAATTTATGTGGCAATAGATAACTAAAATAATAAAAGCTCAATTAAAAAAAAATACACATAAAAGGTCGATAGTAGAATATTTTTAACAGCGTATACTCAGGTAACCACCGATTCCGCTAAAATAATCCTTACTATGTCAGTCAGTGGTATAAGAAAGCACAGCATATATTTTGGAAAGTACAAAAAGAAAACTATAGTTACTAATTTTACTGCATTAAAAATGCTGCTATAATGCAAATGAATTTTACTTGCTTTTCTATTTATGTGTTTTTATTGCAGCCTGAAAACCTACAACTTAAATTAGTAAATTGTTACCCACATAACACCCGATTTACGCTCCACCATCAAGTTTCCATGGATCCCGAGTATTAGCGCGTACTTCATACGTCACTGAAGGGGTACATTAGGATTCAACAACCGCCAGGACAGATAACGATACGTGTGCCGGAATACAAATCGCTTATCACTTCACAGCAATTGATTACATAAACTGGTTCTCGTTTGAACCTTAGTGTTTTTAAGCAACAAATTTCAGATTGCAATAACTTTATTTCTTTAGGCTTTGTCTAGTCTTATTTGGCAAGTCATAAACAAAACTTAGATCTATGTTAAGGTTCCTAATTTTCCGTAGATTTGATTATCATAGCCGTTATAACCGAGTCAAGCAATGACCTATGAGAAAACAATATTTCTTTTTTACTATAAAAACTATCGTAGTTTGATGAATTCATTATGAACGTTGGTGTTCTTACAACATATAATAGGTTCGTAGTTAACCCGCTTACATTCACTTCTGTAACTCGCTGATCATAATTTTTCGTATGATATTTTCTTTTTTATAAATAAAATAATTAATACGTTCCACATAAGTTCTTAACATTAATTTGAAATATTCTGCACCGAAATAAACAGAAGCGATCAACTTAGCATCAATAGTTTTCCACTTTCATCATCAAAACAAAGGATTTGGAGTAGTGCCGAGTTTACTAAATTAAAAACATTCCACGCTCAGCGCCAATTTATCTTACAACTTGGTACCGAGGCACGATTCTTACTAAATATTTCTTAAGCCAGAATGCATAAAACATTGATTTGAAGCAGAAAGATAGAACTGGGTTACCATCGAGCACAATGTTCCATCTTATTGTTTTCAACACAATGGCAATGCAACGTCTTGGTCAGATTGGATCGTAGCGCCGTTGTCTACGTATAACGCAAATGCTACGAATAACGTAGTGCCTCTACTGAACTCGTAGAGCCTCTACGCGAATGAATAATTTATGGTGAGTTTATGAGTCAGATGTTTTGTTTATGAAAATTGTAAGAGATGAATTTATTAATTGCATTTCGTTATTCAGCCTTTTTCGTCCCACTGTTGTACCCAATAAATAATCTCGTAGTTTTAATGGAAAATATAATAAAAGTCGTGGGAAACAATAATTGGTAATAATCTTATGTCATTTCAAGGAATTTTATCGTCAATTACAAATAATAAATTAAAATTATGGGCGTTAATCATTTATGCATGAGCCATCTGGCTCGCTTGCGAATAAAACAAGAGCAATTGTAGTAAATCATGGACTTGCGGACTTCTTCTCAATTATTTGTTTGCTTTGCCACAGACTGAAACTGCCTTTATATTATTAATAACTCCCTTATTTGCCGTTTCCACGACTATGAAATTTTAATTCCTTAATTGTTGCAAGGTGAATATATGAAGACTGATTTACAGAATAAAATATTTCATAGCATACAATAGAGACAGATACTTCGAATAGCTGTCGGCAAATTTCTTTAAATAATAATAAATAAATAATGGTGGACTATTGTCCATGACTCCATATCACTATCATCAATAGCACAGCATCATTTAGCCCCAAGCTTAGCAGAGATTGTGTTATGGGTACTAGATGACTTAATATAGGTACATAATACAATATATAACAATGAAACATATTTGTATTATACATAGAAAACGACCAGATCACCCGGAACAAACTCCTGCAGATCTTACAAATAAGGCGGGAATCGAATCCGCACCGAAACTCCTGCGTCGCAGGCGAATCTTCACCCACTACGTCACAGAGGTCATATTTAAACGAACCTAATAAAACGAATGACACAAAAAACAGCATTTAATTTAATCTACTGCCTTCAGGCTAAACCGTTAAAACGATGCGTTAAACGAATGATCCATCCTTGACTTTGTGGATGTATTACATTCCTTATGAGTTTTAACTACAACAAATTGACATTTAGCTCAAATTAACTCCGGGATCGTAAGATATCTGAACCTAGCCTAAATTTCAAAATTTTCTGTTGTCATTAATATCATGGGTAAATACCAATAATGGTGAAAGATCACCGAGCCCAAAGTTCATAATTAAATTCACATAAATAACCAGATTAAAGTGCTGTGTTGATTTTCTAGCATTATTTATATTATTTATTACTCATCTAAGTATATAATTTATCGTTATTTCTGACAAAACATACAAAGGCAGTCGATAAATGTGAATCAAAGAATATTACAAATACCGAATATAAACAAATAAGAACTAGTGTTTACGTCAGAATCCGTTGAAATTAAATCCCAAAATAAATCGATTTCGCCAGGACTTGAACCCGCGGCCGTCACTCAGTAAGGAAGTGCTGACCACGAAATCAATTATTTAATTTCCTAAAACTTTCCTGAGTGCGAGGGCTTACGCACTATAAAAACAAAAATCTCAGTTGAAAATAACTGCAAACAACCTATAGGTAGCTCAACTGATCCATATAAATATCAATTGGAAGCGTCTACAATAACTAGATTTCATCATTATTACTTATCAAATCGGTCCAATAGTTTCGGAGCCTATTCAATTCAAACAAACAATCAAATCTTTCCTCTTTATAATAATAAGTATAGATTTTCTTTTCAGTGACATCACACAGACTATTTCCCAATAAAATTCATAGATAAACAAATTACTGTTATTGAAAATGGCGAAGGGAAATGGGAAATCCACGTCGACCGGATCTAGCTCCGGAATCGCGTCGGCGCGTGACTGCTAGAGCTGTCAGAATTTTAGAACTTTGTTTAGTTCGATTCGAATTTAAATTCATATAAAAACAAGGGTTATTTTCAACCTCAACTTCTTTATTTATGGCACTGCTTGCTTTTCGCCACGACACTGCCAGTGTCTCGGAGTGTCATAATATAAACTTCGAAGACAGAATGATCGGTTTAATTGAATAAACTGTGATAATTTTGCAGACAAATGATATTGCAGGGTTATTTTGGGAACGGTGAACAAAAATTATAAGTCAACATCAGATGTCCTTCCAAAAAATGACATAACACGACGCAGACCAACCAATGAAATATTAATTTTATCGCCGGGTACCCGGCGTCGAAGTGAAAGTTAATTACGCCGGAACGTATGCGCTTGCACACAACTGCAATACCTTAGAATGACGTTGTTAAAAATACGTAGGCAGAGCAATGAGGTACTAGTGTACCACCAATGTAATTTGCACACAATTAGTCCCCAAGGATCCGGCACAGAATACCCGTTGACTGACACGTTCAATTACGTTGTTATATGTAGTTGTTAAAGCATCAGAAACACTCCGGACAAAACCAATTTAAAATACTTACTATGTCTTGTGCCACAAAAAATATTGTTACTTACATATTATAATATATCAGCTAAACAATAGATGGATCGATTGAGAAAACTTTTTCGAAAAACACTAACAACTTTCTTGTGTTACAAAATTAACATAACACTTATGGTTAAAAGGAAGGAATCTTACAATAAATACGACCAACAGCTCCGTCATAAAAAAGGTCAATTTATTATACAAAACAACAAATACAAATGAAGAGCTTTGTAATAAAATTTTAATAAACCCAAGCATCCCCAATTTGTATGCTGAATCTAAGTAGGGTCTCACGATTCCAGAATTTCCGGGCGAAATTAAACAGATTACTTATAAAGACTAGCTCCTTTCCGCGGCTTTTGTTAAAAAAAATATACAATTATTATCCCAGCGTGGGGATTATGGGCAATAACCCCCAAATAATGATGCCTTCTATGGCGCTCATTAGGGGAGGCCTATGTCCAGCAGTGGACTATTAAAGGCTGGTGATGATGATGATGATGATTCCAGGTTTAGAACTACAAGCACACAAAATTTCAGCTCGATCTCTTAAGTCGTTTTGGCGTGAAGAATTAACTAACTTCTTCAATCTATCCATACAAAATTTGGTATTTTAGTACTAGTTTCTGCTCGCGGCTCCACACGCTTATTTCCAGGATAAGAAGCGAAATATTCCTAGTCAACCGCCTAGAGCCTAGCCCAAACGCCCGCTTGTCGCATGTCGTGTTCTCAAAAATCTGTATTAAATACCTACTGATTTTTGGAAAAGCGACATGCGATAGGAAGACCTAAGGTTGACTAGGAATACCTATTTCGTTTCTTATGCAAGAAATAACCCATTCCATCAAATTTATGCGAAATGTAAGCACGATCTTTTGAGTGTTTTTGGCGTGAACATATAACCAACATCCATCCAAACTTTCGCATCCATATATTCTTAAGCAGGGCTCGTCGGGATAGGTATTGCCAACAACTTAATTACCTATTTTGGCCACAATTAAAATTTCCTGTTTACATTATACTGAGCTTTGCCAATTAACGTTATTAAACGAAGTAGCAATATCTACAAGTAAATGTTGGGTTTAGGGGGTTGAAAATGTAGCTTGCGAAGAAAACCTGTAGAATAAACTCGTTTTTCTTGGATGGTGTAAAAAAATTGTGATATTTTTTTTTGTGTGATTTTTGCTGCCGTGATATTTTTTGCATTATCGAGTACGCGTGGTATTTAAGAAGTGTGCTTCAAAGGCATTCTGTCAGCTGCTGTTTTGTATAACAGTACAATTTCCCAAACAAGGATAGAACTTCTCGATGATATCTCAATACCATCGAGAAACCAAATTTGGGTATAATTAAAGAATTATTTATTCATCAGCATTCAGGTAGTACCTATTACATAATTGATGATTATACTGACTCGCGATTGACATCAGCAATGGTAGTAATTTGTATTAATTGTAACGTATTATTTTAAGTTTTCACTCTCTTTCACTTAGTTCAATATTCGTTATTCTCGTATTTATAAATACCTGACTCTTGGAAGTTTTGGTTTTATCTGCGAGTCTACATTTAAACTTAAAAAAAAAATCACAAATAATATGCTGTTTGCATTGTATAAATAAATGTATAAATAATAAATAAATTTCTGTTAAGTGTTTAACTTAACAGAAATTTATTTATTTATTTAGCACTTACATAATTACAGATTTTTTTTAACCTCAAAAAGATGTTATTATAAATAAAAAAGGGCAAATACAAAAAGATAGTAACTAAAACTTTCGTTTCTAATTACTATATAATATGTAGGAGATTATTATAGGCTGGTGATGATGATGATGATGATGATGATGATGTAGGAGATTTGGTAGTTTATTGAAAAAAATATCCAAGCTGTGCACAGACAAGATTTTGATCAGATAGATAGCGTACATGGAGGCAAATTTAAGTAGAAATGATAAGAGTACCGCAGAGTCTATCACTGTTTACAGCTTTATAAAATTTGTGTATCCTCGTATCCTAAACATGTGGTTTACTTGACCTCGTCCAAGTGGATGAATAATCTAAACTCGGGCAACTTATCCACTTGCAAGGGTCAGCATTAAATCAAGGTTTAAGCGCGGTTTAAGCGCTTAGTCTCAAAGTGGCGGTCACCGGCCCATTAGCTCCAGGGTTTTTCCTGAAGCAAAAGTTAATTTACTTTTTAACTTATAATTCGAATAGCACACAACAACATCAGCCTATAATAGTCCACTGCTGGACATAGGCCTCCCGTAATGAGCGCCATAGTTGCCATTATTTATTATTTGTTTGGGGGTTATTGCTCATAATTCCTGAGCTGGGCATGCGGGTTGTTGGTCGCAGTTCGGTGGAGTTGTTCTGCAAAGGATGTTGCTGCCCGCCCCCCGGTGTGTCTCCCTTTGCCTCTTACGACACCCACAAGAAGAGTGGGGGTAGTGAAATTCTATGCCGGTACCACACGGCACGGAATAGCACACGTTGCAAGATAAAGATAATTTGCCATTTCTACTAGAGCCGTGGCGGTGCCGACGCAAGAATATACCTCTCAGCCCTTTGATGTCAGGACTCCAGCTTTCTTTTGTCTATATCTATACTAGTATTATAAAAAGGAAAGATTTGATTGTTTGTTTGAATTGAATAGGCTCCGAAACTACTGGACCGATTTGAAAAATTCTTTCACCATTAGAACCCTTAATTTTCCCTGATGAACTACAGAACATAGACTATAGAATCTTTCAAAATACTAGGCATGAAAGATATTTTTTTTTTCAGTGATATAGCCCTTGTTCTAACGCTGACCGGTGGTCCTATCGTCTAACTCAACAATGGTAATCGTAATCGGCTTCAGTTTGGCATTTCAAACCTAGCCTGGCTTCAATTGTCACTTTCGTATCGTGTAAATAGTGGAAACCGAAGACCAGTTGAATACCTTAGACAATACCGACTACATTCTTCTCAGACTGGGTCTACAACTGGTCATCGGTTTGAAGTTCACTGGTAATGGATTTCAAGTTAGACAATAAGGCTGTTGTTCGGAGTGGACAACATGGATGCGCTCACCCAGCAGTGGGGGGGGGGGGGGGGGTTTGGATATAAATGGTACATTTAGATTACGTGTGGTTTTTGGGTCAGCTAAATATACGTTTCGCGTCCGTTATGTTTAGAATAAAGGACATTTAATTTTAAACTTTTCATCGCTCATGAATTCCTAAAATTGTTTCCGAGCCGTGCGATAAAATACGTGAGGTGGGTTTTTATAAATAGTCTGCAAATAGAGATATTTTTATATTTGCATACTTATGTGTTATGTTTTTATTTAGAACTACCAACAATGCATAAAATAGGTAAATTTTCGTAAAATACGTAAATCATGGAGGACACAGGACATGAAAATATAGCTTAAACTATAGAGGAGTCCAAAAATAAATACATAGTACATGTACCTAAAACTTAAAACGAAAGAAGTTACGACAAAAAGCGAGCATATCATTAAAAAGTTCTCCTTCAGAAAACTATCCTATTATAGGTACTTCATTTGTCAAAATCACTTTATCTAATAAAAACCTATTGATTAGGGCCGATTTTTTTCAATCCGCAGATAAACCAGACAACCTTCATTCAATGAATTAGCGATACTCATCGTTTTTCAATGGTCCTAGCAGTTTACTATCGAATAAAGCCTCTAACTTACCTTGACCAGACAGGGTTTTATCTCCACGATATGTGTTACGTTTGAGGTTACATTTGACAGTTTTATTCGTTATGTTTTTATTAACAGTGACATAGGTATAGTGACCTTCTTACTACCTACGGTAGTACGGTACCTACAATGCGACAGTAGGCAGGTAAGTTTTGTAATTTTATACGACAATAGCTATTTGACAACATAACTAAAGATTGAAAAATCGCCCTCCGACGAGTATCTGCCTATTACTTAATCTGTAATATCGATCTACCGCTGATAGATACTCAATTGTTAAAAATAGATCTCATATCGATCGAGAGAGGTTCAAGTGAACTTCTCTCTATCGATATCGATCCTGGAATAGCATCCCCAATACCCAGGGAACCTGTGATTGCGAAAAGGCAAAGTGGCGGTTGATTTGATAACAACCCTGTTCGTCTGTAGATCCACCTCTGCGGTTAATGGATTCCGATGTGGCTCGTTTGATTGCTTTGCACCGATTGCATCGTAGACGAACTTACGATTTTATAGGTAGGTTACCTATCATAACCTATATAAATAAATAAATAATGTTGGACAATCCACACACATCTAGCCCCAAGCTAGGGAGAGCTTGTGTTATGGGCACTAGATGACTGATATACATTAATATAAATAGATTACATAGATAAATATTTTTTCTTATAAATAGAAAACGACAAGAATACCCTCAAGAAATATCTGCAGATCGTACAAACATCTATCCCGACGCGGGAATCGAACCCGCAACCTCCTGTGTCGCAGGCGGACCTTCGCCCACCGCGCCACAGAAGCCGTTATCTATTAGTTAAGGATGTAGCATGTCAAAGCCGCACCTAGGTAACAGATACACTTTACAGTAATATTTATAGCAGACAGCGCGCGGTAAGTCAGATTGCCGTATCTAGCCACTCATTGGTTCATGCCTTGCCTTGCAAGCTTCAAGCGAGTTCCCGTGCGGTTCGTTGTAAGGTGCCCCAACATTTTATTCATAGGCTGTGGTCAGCATTATTTGAGACATTGGCTGTGCGGTAGAGGTGCTTAACAAATGTGCTATGTCCTAAACTCTTACAGAGAAAAATGGTTACCTTGAGAACAGAGAACAGTCGACATATAAAAGAATATCAGTGTTAAATTATAAAACGGAGAACGATTTCTCTGTGTTTCGTTTAACGTTGTGATTACGACTGAAATGCTAAGTTAATTGTTTTGCTAACTCTACTCAATATTTTTTGGAGCGCGGTGGAATTCATTGATTCAATAATATTGTTACATATTTTTTGAAATTTTGAGAATAATAGGTTTTAGAGCACGTGGAACCACCCCTCTATCAGCCGGTATCCCTCGCCTATTAAAACTTAAAACCTATATGAGTTTTAAAACAAAACTTTGTGCCTATCCAAAATAGAATACCCAAAATACCTCAAGCCTTAGTTTACAGTGAAACTCTAAAAGCGTAAGACAATTTGATAAATTACCTCTAATGAGGGGCACATATCACAACAAACAGGGTTAGGATGTTGGGACTAGTGATGCGAATAGTTTTGTCTATTTAGCCTATCCACACTCATACAGTAAACTCAGTATAAACGTTAGGAGCCGTGTGGTGCCGGCATAGAATTTCATCACCCCATCTCTTCCCGTGGGTGTCGTAAGAGGCGACTAAGGGAAACACACCGGAGGGCGGGCAGCAGCGCCCTCTGCAGAACAACTCCACCGAACTGCGATCCCCAACCCGCATGCCCAGCGTGGGGATTATGGGCATTAACCCCCAAATGATAGTGTCATCTTTGGCGCTCATTAGGGGAGGCCTATGTCCAGCAGTGGACTATTATAGGCTGGTGATGTGATGAAACGTTAGGAAACAATCTTCCTTAGTTCAAAATCAAAATCAAAATCAAAGTGCTTTATTTCCTTTAGACCTTACAGGACTCTTGGACACGTCACGAAATACAAGTTAAATAAGAAATAAAAATGGGAAATAAAGTGATCACTTTGATTAATTGTTCACTTCAATCTTTTTTAGGTAAAGTAAAGAAGCGAACAAGAAACCTTTACCTTGTTAGTTTTAGAGTTGGAGCATAACTCGTCCCAAACTTTTTTGTCGTCTAGATAATCTGATATTTTATAGTAAGCTTTTTTACAAAGTATATTTTTGACAATCTGTTTGAATTTATTTATAGATAATTTTTGCAACTCACTTGGTATTTTGTTGTAGAAGCGTATACATTGCCCTTTAAAAGATACATTAATCTTACGTAGCCTAGTAGTGGGCACAGCCAGTTTGTTCTTATTTCTAGTATTTAAATTATGTATATCGCTATTTTTAATGAACTTATTGATATTTTTATGAGTGTACAACAAATTTTCATAAATATATTGACATGTTACTGTCATTATGTTTATTTCTTTGAATTTTTCACGCAAGGATTCTCTGGGACCCATATTATAGATTGCACGAATAGCCCTCTTCTGCAGCACAAATATGGTGTTAATATCTGCAGCGTTCCTCCACAGCAGTATGCCATAAGACATAATACTATGGAAGTAGCTGAAATAGACTAGTCTAGAAGTATCAACGTCTGTAAGATGACGGATTTTTTTGACTGCATACGCTGCAGAACTAAGTCTCTTCGATAGCTTATCTATGTGTGAGCCCCCATTGAAGTTTACTATCTAAAGTTATTCCTAAAAATACAGTACTTTCTACTATTTCTAAAGATTCCTCTTTTACCTTTACATCGGCCTTAACTTGTTTTACATTGGGGTAGAATAAATCTAATACATTTCGTTTTGGTTTCATTAAGCAGAAGATTATTGACACTAAACCAATTGACTACTTTTGAGATTGCATTATTCACATCGTCGAAATTTGTGTTATGTCGTTTCATTTTAAAAATTAGTGAAGTATCATCAGCAAACAATACAATCTCGTGATTATTCTTAACGAGATGAGGGAGGTCGTTATTTAGTTTAGTACCTTTTATATATAAAATACTCATGTTGCCTCCCGCGGAATGAGTACCCTGAAGACCTGTGCTACAGGTTTTTCATAAACCTAACAGGCACCAGTCTCCCACAACACAGGTTCATTAACATGTTAGTTACCTATCTTTTGTAATTATTTTCCCACCATTAAGTTTAATATTTGTAACCTAGCTTAAGCTCCTACAATAGTTTTGAACTTTCATTATCCTTTGTGAGAGAAAATAAACTTTTTATTTATTAATTATTATTATCATCATCATCACCAGCCTATAATAGTCCACTGCTGGACATAGGCCTATTATTATTATACCTAAGGGTATATTTCGCGTATATATTAATTAATTATAATAACTATTTGCCGCTTTCAACAATTTCGAAACAATGATTATGGAAGCGTTTACAACTAAACGCTTTTTCTTTTGATTCCTTTCTTTTTCCTTAGCAATGGTGACACCTGGCGGATATGAGCGTCAGTGGAATCGTTTTGCGCACCCGAGCATGATACCCGCTATGAGCTCTCGTCTGTAAATTAACTCTCATATACGCCGATGGCTTCGACTCCACGCATGCCAATAGACTGGCTCGAAATTATGGAAATGAGAAACACCAATAATAACAAACTTTTTAACCGGTCAACATATTTGCTATTATTATAGATGGCGATCATCTAACGGGGAAATGTAATACCTAATAAATAATGTAACCCATGTATTGTGTACGTGTAAAAGTTTATAATTAAAAGAAATAAAATATGTAGATACCAGTTTTAAACCTGGGCGGACCATAATAAACATAGAAAATTTATTGTATCATTAATCTAAAGCTATCCTCAAGTCGATAGCATCCCTAGTTTAAATCAATCACTTTAAAGCGGCGGTGGGCTGTCCCGAAGGCCCGCTCGATGCGGCTCACGTCGGGACACTACCCGGGTCGCGTGTGACCCCAACCACATAATAAGTGGGACAGATAGGACCCGGGCCCCGGTAGATCACCTATTGATACCCCCGATAGTATCCGTGTGGCAAATGACGATTGTGAGCGCCGGTGATACGCGTATGAGTAAATTTTAAATTTTTCCTGTTTCGCACCGCACCGCTTTGACGCTGAACGACCATATTGCCTGTGTGGGCAAATGCGGATTTCAGGTATTTAAGGTTGCATGGAAGATTAAAATATTTGTTGTATATAATATAATTCTGCGTTTTGGAATTAAATCTACCTGATCCGAATGAATCTACACAATTTTTCTCTCAATTTATATCTCACCAGATGGAAAGTGAAGATGTGGTCATGTTACAAATTAAAGCATGTTGATTTTTATTAAAATATCTATATCTTATTCCCAAATAAAAAAGTTAAACCAATATAATACTACCCAATGGTAAACGATTGGTGTTTTTAGTTGTTATATTTATACCTTATTTCATTCAATAATCAAAAATGGTTTTATGCAAAGCTTTCAGGTAAGTACATAATTTGTATAAATAATGGTGGAAAATTTGCGGCTAAAGCATTGCAGATCTGGCCTAGTTAGAAAACTAACCTAAACCTAAGCCTAAACCATAGCGAATTATGTTATCTTAGCCTCTACCAGTTTTATAGCGGTACAATGAGAGCTTCTACATCATTTTGAAGTCAATCGTAATATATAAAACTCGCTCAAACTATATTAGGTAGTTTTGATACAACCGAGGTCAAAGAAAGTGTCCCTAAGTACCTTATAGCTTAGCTGAATCTCTTGGCGCTCCTCCAAAGAGAGCTCAGTGTCAATGTCTCGTATATTGTTTTGTTTGTGATCGTTTCTGTAATATATCTTGCATTCTCGATCTTATCTCGACAACGTCTGTGGCGCGGTGGGCGAAGATCCGCCTGAGGATGGATCCGCAGGAGGTTGCGGGTTCGATTCCCGCCTCGGTACAAATATTTGTACGATCTGCAGATATTTGTTCAGGGTGTTCTGGTCGTTTTCTATGTACAATAAAAATTATCTATCTATGTATTTTGTGTATCAGTCATCTAGTACCCATAACACAAGCTCTGCTTAGCTTGGGGCTAGATGTGCGGCATTCAAGGCATACGATGATCTTCTACTGTAATCTTAGAACTTGGAAAAGATGAAGATTGGTCTTGTATTTTTGAAGAAAGCAGTCGTTCACGTGTTTATCCGACGTAAGAATCGTCCCTTCAACTCGTGGATTTTGTAAGAGCCGACCAGGAGAACTCCTGAAGTGTCTGATAGATTCGCCATAGCTTTTATGTCTAAGCTTTATAGTCATAGTCGTATTTGCCAGAAACATATGCATATACGTCTTTATTTAAATAAATGTCCATTATGTTTCTACCAATAAAAGGTAGGTATGAAAACATATTAAATTATACACAAACAAATAAAAATAAACACAACATACATAAAAAAATATAAACAAGCTAGACACTTTTTGTTTAAAAAAAATATCTGAGCGTCTGGTCGTAGCGACGTGTTACCGGAGAGCTGGTCAGTATCTGGCGCAGCGCATCAGCATTGCCATACAACGTGGCAATGCAGCCAGCATCTTGGGTACACTTCCAATTGGTATTGATATGGATCAATTGAGCAGTAATTTGTTTGCAACAGTCTGCAGTTAGCTCAATTGTTCTAATTGTAAATACTACTTCTAATTTGGTTGTTCAATTGTAATGTTTCTTAAATAAAAAAGATTGTACATTTTTATTATAATTATTATACACGTTAAATTTCTCAGCAAATTGGATTATTAGACATTTTGATATAAAACCTGCATTCACCCTTTCTAATAACCAACGACCCAGCTCCATATCTTTGACTCAAGTAGCAAGCGCCAATAACAATCAAAGATATTTAATTAAACGCCATAAAAAGTAATGTGACTTGAAACGGGGGTGGACTGGAATCTAACGTCTGAGACGGAGCGATCAGCTCCGCCTTGGAATTCATTTCACACTCACCTTGCGGTTGGAGACGATTTATAGGGGTTCTTGATAGAGCAGAGATCTACTCTATAATAGAGGCGACCGAAAGTTAAAATAAATTTTTAGTTATCATTATAAACTGTTTTAATACTCTGTGGATTCGTTGCTGTTTGTTTGTTCTTTTTAGCTATCATTTAATCTTTATATATAAGAAAGCGGTGCACCTTCGCACCTACTTAATAAACATTTCATAAATAAAAAAAAATACACACACGAATACCTACCATTCTGTACATACAGTAACCCAAGGTGGGTTACGTCCTATCTGTATATAATCTGCTGTCTATAAATTTATGAAATGACTTGTAATCCTCAGATAATACTTTAATCACACTTAATTTTACCAGAAGATGTGCCACAGCATCCTTTACAGAACAGATCATGATTTAACAAAACAAATGGACAGACATCATCAGTGTCAAAATCATAATTTTTAAGATGCAGCGATGGATGCAACTAACTCAGAGAAGACTTAGAACGAGAAAAAAAATCTTGTCAAATCCATAACTCCCTTTTTTAATTATTTCACCTCTAGAACAGCACTAGAACATGCGTGGCACACTCTGTGAAGCAGATAAGGCCTGTTTAAATAGATAGATACTGCACGCATGGGGGGGCCGATTAAAACTTCAATTGCGGTTTTATCAGCTTCGTTACTGTCTATTCATGTTAGAAAAAGAGAATAACAAAGTTCAATTATATCGCCTGAGGCTTTTAAATTCTGGGCAAATTAATAGGTATTGAATTGAAAGGGTGATAACCCAGCAGAGGCATATAGGGGCCAAATACAGTCTTAAAGTCTAGTCTATGCACCCTAATAAGGGAGCTATCCCATCTACCCTCAAACTATCAGCATTGCCATTCAGCGAGGCATAACAGCCAGCGTTTTTATCACTTCCGACTATTTTCAAAAAAGATGTATCTGCATAGTTAATCGTCTTCTATATACTCAGCTAGGTATATTTTGTAGGCCTTCGTATTTATTGGGCGAAAAAAACTATGACAAAGCGAGGACCGAGCCTGATTTTTACTCCTATCCTATGGCATCTCGACTGATAGAAAGTGAAGATGTGGTCGATAGTGCATAACGATCACGGGTTTTTCACAGTTTTAAATTAATCACTTGCTACCGGATAGCGCGTCCAAACCCACCGGCAGAAGCTAGTCTAAAATAAATTAAGCGATCTACAGCTATTCATTCTTAAGAGGCGTACCTATCTCTTGAATCCACAGGGTTTTCAATCAGGGACGCGTGCCTCGTACGAGGCTAGATTACGAGCTCAGCGATAAATTGCTTCAATACGATCGACTGAAGGTTAAATTTTTTGTAAACCTTACAAATCGTCTTACTGTATGTTATGTAGGCAGATAATTCCGGGTGAATCTGGTCTTTGATTCCGGTTGGTACCTTACCTGACTATGTCATCTCGTGACCATGACAGAGTGCAAACCTGTAGAAACGTCGAGAAAATAAAAAAAAAAGATAAGTACCCGTAAAATACTAATCATTATCTTACCTGACTACTTGTGTTACCCACATCTCCAACATAAATACATAAAAAACACAAGTCGTGTTTTATGAATTTATGTTGGGGATGTTACGTTATGTGTGATATTCTAAACCTAACAACAAACAGGATCCGTCACGTGCAAGTGTCGCGCGCCGAGGGTTTCGAACTTTTGTATGTACACCAATACTAAAGGTACCACGTGATGTGAAGACGTCACTGGCGCGATCGACGAGGTTGCGAGTTCGATTTTCAAATCGGTCCAGTAGTTACCGACCTATCCAATTCAAATAAGCAAACAAAAAAACAATCAAATCTTTCGTCATTATAATAACAAAAGAAAAAGAAAAAAGGCATTTTAGGCATTTTAGGCATTTTAGGCATACGTTAAATATTGAAGATACTTAGGAGCTAACTATATTAGGTATAAGCTGCGGTCCGCCCCGGCTTAGCACGGGTATTTAACAAAAAATATTTTTTCATGTGGAACCCAAATTTTTTTTTAAATATTTTATAGCCTATGTTCATCACAGAAACGTTAGGATTCTAATGGTGAAAGAATTTTTCAAATGGGTCCAGTAGTTTCGGAGCCTATTCAACAAACAAACAATCAAATCTTTCCTCATTATAATATTAGTATAGATGTTTCGGCCTCGCACTAGATTCATGGCCATCGTGGGTACCCGTGCACGATAACCAGAAGATTGATTAGTTGAACACGTAAACTCAACAATCCGATTGCCAAGCATGGTGATTATGCCAAACCCCTCTCGTATGGGAGACGCTACTGTGCACTAATCACTACATAGTATAAAACAAAATCGATTCCCGCTGTCCGTCTGTTCCTATCAATGCTTAGATCTTTAAAACTATGCAACGGATTTTGATGAGGTTTTTTTTATCTGCAGATACTTGTTCAAGATGTTTATTAACATCAGTTATCTAGTACCCAAAAGCCCCAGCGTCTTGGGAACGCATCCGATTGGTATTGATATAGATCAGTTTTTCAACTGTAAATACTAGTTTTTATTTGGTTCTGTTATTTTATAATTTTTTTGATAATAAAGTTTTTATTGATAAATCATGTTAACGTATTCAAATTCCCATCTCTGGTGAAGCTAATGTATCATGCAATTTCAGTGTACATGGCTGCACGCATCGACAAGCCCCTGATATATTGCAGGGTCGGCCTAGGACATGCGTGAATAACCCCAACCTCCAATAATATTAGATAGTTTAAGCCCTCGGCTTTACTCGCGTTGTTTCTGAGATAAATATAGTTGTTTTGTCTTGCAAAACATTATTTACGGTGCATGGCTAAATTTAATTTATAGCCAATTATTAGTTATTTATAATGACTAGTGAATATCCCTGAATATCCCTTAGGATACGTCTATGGCAATGATAAAGAGGTAATAGATTTTAAAGGTATTTTTGTATCATTGTTACTGATTTATGACTCATAAATCAGTCTCTCATTATTTATGAGATAAAAAGTACGCAAATTGTATTTAAGACTTAGAATAATAATTAATATGGATCATTCCCCCTGCGTCGACACGACTCTGCGTCGACGATAAAAATCTATTTAAAATTGTAATTTTCTTGTTAATAAAGTCTTTTTGCCCATAAAAAAGACCTTCTTATTAGACCTTTATTTATTCAAAATATCAGCCCGATCTGAAAGAGTTTTGTCGTGAAGAATTAAGTAAAAACCATCCATCGAAACTTTCTTTGTACGACTAAACCCACCAAAGAAGAAAACTATAAATCACCAAACTTCGATTCCCATTATTTTATTTGTGGAAACTTGTATTCCCTGCGTGGCCCAATACGCAGATCCAATGGCTCAATTTGCACAAACTTGTTTCTTTACGTACCTGTATCCACCCCATTTCATTCCCTTTTCATCCCCAATGTTATCATACTGCTCAAATTGTTTCGCAATTCGAAGTGACTCTATTGGGCTTGTTGTGAACAGGGTGGGTGTAATACAGAAACGTAACTTGAACTTTGCTCTTTCAGAGATGTAGAAAAAATAGTGAAGAATTCAAACCAAAATAGAAGAATATGTGTATAGATGCGTTGAGATTTCTATTCCCAACACCGTGATTTCCCAACATACATATATCCGACGACATTTTGTACCGTGTTATCTAAGTTCATAGAATAAGTCAAATTGTGTTCTGTTACAAATAAAACTAATATTTACCTTTATCAAATAAATTATTACGGGGGGAATATCCCTATGGGTATAGGAAGTAAATCTTTTATGTGAACACCCTAGAAGATAAAGAATCATTAAAATCGCTTACCAATTGCCAGAGATATCGAGTAACAAATGTATGAACCTATATAATAAAAAAAAATGCTGGACAATTCACACACCATCTCTAGCCTCAAGCTAAGCAGAGCTTGTGTTATGACTAAATGACTGATATACATAATAAAACAAATTACATAGACAGATATGTTTATTATACCTACCTAAAAAGTTTTATAATGTATTTTTATGCATTTTCTGACAAAATAATTTATTTGAATTAAAAAGTAAATCAAAAACCATATAGCTCATTATGAGAAACTCCTCCTTTTTCGTTATGCCTAACTAAGTCGTTTGCTCAATAATTACGCGGAACACTTTGAACTGCGTATCCTAAACACAGCTTATAGGCACCCAGAGGTCATTCATGAAACGCCTTAAGGTCTAGTCAAGGTGGTTGTTTTCACAATGTCTTAGTTTACAAAATAAAAACACCCTGTGCATTGTTTTCTGTACCGTCCCAAGCTCATTCTAGTTGAATATAAAGAGGGCTCTTATTGCCTACATTGAATGTTTAGAGAAATAGGACTTGGTGATTGAAATCTTTAGTCTGGTGGGGGATTCTGAAGTACCTAGCTTTTGAATTGTCTTTAGACCTTGCGATTAAAAGTAGGGGAGACCGGGGGAATGTCTTTCACTCACGGAGGAATAATTATTTATATTTTTATGAATTTTTCATGCGGTTCCACAACTTTTTTGAAAATATTCTGTAGCTTATGTTCATCAGGGTAATTTAGGATTCTAATGGTGAAAGAATTTTTAAAATCGGTTCAGTAGTTTTGGAAACAAACAAACAATGAAATGTTTCCTCTTAATAATTTAAGTATAGATGTATAAGTATGTATCTATTATGTAAATATTTTTATGGATCATTTTTATCCAGTTATTAGAGTGTTTTTGTTTATTAGAGTGAGCGGCATTACTCGGTGAGCACTATTACCCCAGCTTCCCTTTTAAGTTATAGTAATTACATTTTGAGTTATCAATTATTATCCCGCACAACTTTGTTGGAAACTATTTCCTTGTAAAACACTTTCTTTGAAATATTCCCGAGGAATCCGGTTCAGCAAGAACTTTTAAAAATGGGAATTCCTTCTTACATTTTTGTGTGAAATTTAATCTACCCCATTTTGTAAACTACCTCTACAGAAATCTGAAGTCAAAAAATGTTCAGAATGTTTATTTTTTTAAACTTAGGACTTTTATTTTGTATGTATGTACTAGGTTGTAGAACAAATTAATACCTAGAAGTACATCACACTTCGTAGCAAACGTCTACGAGCCCGCTACGTGGTCGTAGCAAACGTCTACGAGACCGCTAAGAGGCGTAGCAAAGTGTCTACGACGCTGTTACGGATCGTAGCAAATCGAAACAATCAATTACCGCTACGCGACTTGTTTTCCTTCAAAACAATGAAAGCTATCATCATCACTTAGTTCTTAATGGCGGGTCAATGTTTAATCTATCTTATGTTTTATACATTTATACTAGCCTCTGCTCGGAAACTCTACTTACGTAGTACCCGCATAAAAATTAAGAGATGAATAGTGAAAGAATTATCAAAATCGGATCAATAGTTTCGTAGATGATTCCCTCATAAAAAATCTCCTTATGATATTATTGGGAAATTTGATAAAGCAAATTAAAACTATAAAAACTCATCAATTTAGTTCTTACTTCTTTGAATTTAGTCTATTCCGTTAGTAGACTAAATTTACACAAAGAAAACTACGTTCAAACAAAACTAAGTAACGGTGAAATGAGGAAACACATCACACGAAGCTAGAAATAATTTATTCTATCATTCGTTGAAATGAAAACAGTTGATTGTATCTCTAGCTAATCTTTGCTAGACTCTGAAGAAAAGTGTGGCGGCAGGTTTGGCTGACCAAGAGGCGCAATTCAAGCTCTTGTCAGAGTCTACGCATTTGCTCATCTTGGAGTCGAGACCCTGGGTCTGGGAGATACCTACTACGAGCTTAAAAAAAATAGGCGCCAGCGATGGGTGCCCGAGATCTGATGAGTACTTGGCGCAGCGCTGTACTAAAGCGGAGTAATGCAACTTGTCTTGGAGACGCTTCCAACTGATACTGATATGGATCAGTTGCGCTCTCTTGATTGTTAAGACAGTCCGCCGCTAGCTCAACGGTTTCTACTGTAAATACTAGTACTGTAGATGTAATAACAATATCATAGGAGTTCAAATAGAAGCGCTAAGCTTTGCAGCACAGACCTCGGCACGAATGACAATCTAAAATGCAGATGCAATCCGAGTACTAATTTGAACACACAAACTAACTGGTTGTACCTTCTAGCTATTTAGGAACTGTGACAAAATCCTAAGGCCGGTGTATTGACTTTGCTGTAATCTCTTGTTTTTTTGGACAAAATACTAGTATTGGTAGACAAGATTTACTACTACACTTAAATTTTATAATAGTAATAAATTTAATACAACACTATTTTAGTTTTCATACTTTATAAAGTAAAAACGTACAAAGAAAATTACAACTCTTAACAGAATAAATAAAACTATTCTATTAACTTTTTACTATTTACTTATAATATCTATTTCCTAAAAATCTTATATATTCTATGAGCTACATATACTTAAATGTTTTTATTTGTCCAGAATACACTTAAATGTTTTTTTTTTTCTTTTGAATTTTGATTTGACTACATCGTATGTATCTAAGTATAACTACAGAATAACAGTGCTAGCTAACACTCATGTATGGACGAAGATAATTCATACTAATCATCAGTTTCTACAACGCACGCCTGAAGGAAAAAATATTATTATTACCAAATACTGAAGCTCGGTTTTTCCTGGCGGAAGTTTTAACCCTCAAACTTCTATTATGTAGGTACACTTTTTCAAATACTGAAGAGTTTTCCTGACTGTAGTTTAAACCCTCAAACTCCCACTTTGTACACTTTCCCATTTAGTATTTTCCGTAATATCGTTAGATTATTGCAGCCTCCAGACTTTTAAAAGGTTGATAAGAACCACAAGTTCAACCGCTAGGAAGGCTCTTAACACGAGCCACGGAGAAATTATAGTAAATGAAAAGATAGGAAGATAACACGAAGAAAACTAATTCTAAGGAAGTTTTTTAATCTCAAAAGTTGACAGAATGGACAATGTGATTCAGTTTCTTTTAGGGATAAAGTAAAGTGAAGAAAAGCCTTGTTTTATAATGGCTTAGGGGCTTTTATTGGAGAAGTGAAACATTATTGAAAAGCGTTTTGAAAGCTTCGTCAAAAGCTGAGTTAATGTGTACTTTTCAAAAGTAATAAGTTATATAAAACATAATTTTAGATTTGAGTACTTACTTTTAGATCCATAATCTGGGCTTAGAGATGAATGTGTAAGATCATTTCGTTTACAATAAAAATAAAATGATCCCTTCTAGAATCTAAAATATTTTTTAAGAAAGGGTTTACAGAACCCAGGAACTAAGGTTAACTAAGGTTAATTGTAAATGAACTACGTTATTTTACAACACTATCAATCATCGGAGCAAACCATAGAAGTTGAAAGCAATTTATAGTTTTAAAACAGTTCATGCATCTCATCCGTTTTTCATCTCGAATTTGAGCGTATTTCGCTGCGGGTATGCAATTATTTAAAGTTAAAGTATTTATTTTATTTTTTTGTAGTTAAATACAGGTTAAATACCACTAAAACACTGAGTACCTTGCTGTTATTGTTATGAGTTTTCATTTATACGTGCTTTTCACTCGTTGTGCCCACTACAAGGCAACACAAGATTGAAACATTGAACCTTTTGACATGTAACTTTCGTTATCAATAAATGATTTGTATTTGTATTTGATTTAATGAATCTTTTAAAATGCTTCTACTAAAAACTCCAAGTGACTTGCAAAAATTATCTACAAAATATACTTCAAACAAAGTGTGAAACATATTCTTTTTAAAAAGGCTTACTCTAATAACGGATTATCTAAACAACAAAAAGGGTCGAGTTTTTCTCCAACTCGAAAACTAACAACCTAAAAAGGTTAATATATATAATACATAGAAGTTATTTAAAAAGATTAGAGTGAACAAACAATCTACGTCATCACTTTATATCCTAGTTTTACTGATGTAATTTGTATTTTGTGACGTGTCCAAGAGTCCTGTATGGTCAAAAGGAAATAAAACACTGAAATGAATTGATATTTTAAAATATTAATCTGGTTATTTAAACCTTCGCCTAGTGTATGTTTAAACTTGTATATGATGTAAGTTGTATGTGAATCTGTAATAAAAAATTTAATATATCTAAAACTTACCTACAACTCTACTGCCGTAGGAAGGCCGTACCTGTCTAGATATATACATAGAAATCATTCAACAATCAAACAAGAAATCATTCAGACAATCATTAATTGCTCAGAGTACAAAATACTTAACTTTACTTAACTTTAGTGAAAAAATATCAACGGTTCAATTATACGTTGCTACATAAAAGTTCTTTGTTTTTCTGCTAAAATTATCTCAGTCTAGTAGGCACACAGAAATCTGATTATTTAGATTTCTGTGAGCAGGCTTCATACCCGCATGCACTAATTCACAAAACATAACCTAACCAAAGATAAAACCACCGAAAAGCTAAATGAATGTAAAACCACAAAACAGAGGGTAATTAGGTGAACATTTCAGCACATTAGAGGCAAAATAACTTATATGTTACCTACATGCAAATAACACATTATTATCAACTCAAAGTTGGTAACACGTAACAACATTAACTCAAGTAACAGTAACACTAAGGCTTTTATTCATTATAATGGATTTAGTTAGTATATTAACAAAATTAAGTAAACTTTACCTTACCGGTGAGCATCCTAAGCTCATTTATGTATTAACCATGATTTGAGTTTTGAGTTTTCCGATATTTCGGCACAGTTACATGCGCCATGATCACGGAACAACTGATGTAACTGTTGTCAGTTTTATTGGTAGATCGATGGCCATGATCACGGAACAACTTATGTAACTGTTGTCAGTTTTTATTGGTAGATCGATGGGCATTCTACTAACGAAGGCGAAAGTTTGAGCAGTTGTGGAGCCGTTTAGCTAAAGACACCGTTAATAACTACTGTTTGAGCCATGGTGGAACTTTTTACAAATAGGAGAACGAAAATAGGACCGCTTTTTTAAAAAAATATCAAAAGCGTCTGGTCGAAGCGACGTGTGATCCGAGAGCTGATCAAAATCTGGCACAGCGCATCAGCATTGCCATACAGCGAGGAATGCAGCCAGCGTCTTGGGGACGCTTCCGACTGGACTATGGATCCTATATGGATCAGTTGAACTACCTGTACACTATTTGTAACAGACTGCCAGTTAGTGCAATAGTTAAATACAAGTTCTAATTTGTTTATTTAATAGTTATTGTCCTCAAATACATGGTTTAAAATGTAAATATATGATCCTATTTATTCCAAAAAAACTTGAACTTGTGAAACTTGAAATGCACGGGCAGAAACTAGTAATGACATAACTTAGGGCTGTTCGTTACAAAAAAGAAGACAAACTTCAAAACCCGAGGCTTATTTTATAAAATAATGCTTAATGATCCAATTTATTTCGTAAAAATATTTCGCTACGCCAGAACGCGTTTGTTTGCTGACATAATGAAGGTTAGCGATGCCAAGCGCTATCTACCTTCTATCTTCCTTTAACACTTCCATTGCCCATGACTGAAATCTTCATAGATATATTTTGTGTTAGTAGAGCTGCCAGCCGGGGGTGTCTACTTTCTGACGTCGTGGTTGGACAGTGAATTATTATTCAAATAATATTCATGGATAAGTACTTGGAAGAGATTGCTTCGAAGCGATAGGGCCGCTAATTGTACTTGTCTTTGTAATATCTTTTTTTATATTCTTTTTCTGGTATGCAATAAAGCATTTTATATTGTATTTATTGCGTATTTAACCTATTTTTCTACATTACCCTAAGCCTATCTTGGCATCATCTATATATTATAATTTGTTAATTTATTTATTTATTATAATAGAATATATATTATAGTCTTATGTGCTTTCTCTCCCCTCTTATCTCCCTTGAGTTTTTAACCAACTCATATATCAAAGGGCTTTCTTTTAGACCTTACAGGACTCTTGGACACAAAACACATATAAGGTACAGTTTAAACTGGGAAATAAAATTACTTTGATTATGTTCACTTCAATCTTTTATTTCACTTCAATATTTTTTCTTTTATTTTTTTTTTTTGACAAAAAAATACCTATACCTACAATAATCCAAAAGAGACCTACTTAACGTACGTACGTAGGAAACTTTTAAAGTTTAAATATCTAGGAATGCAACGCGAGTGTTTTAAGATTTTGTAAAAACTATCTTAACTAGGTGCAAACTAGGCACAAACTCCTTAACTTCTCTTTATCTTTACTCAAACGATCGAAAATTTACAACCCAGGTAGCCTAGAAAGACTCTAGGGCTACATTATTTTATCGTCTGTCGCAAGGTCGCAAGCAAGCAGGTCGGTAGAGTGAATTTATTTCAATTTGAATCTCTTCAGGCAAAATAAACAGCATTCAACTGCGACACGGCGTTGCACTTAGCCCACGCCATCTGTCTAGAGTACCTCGTCGGTACCTAGGCTACCTAGGCTACCTAGGATCTCTTTAGAATATTCCATGCTCACTACGTTTAAAAATTGACAATGTCAGATTTTTTGATGAATTTTAACATAATTTATGATGTAAATAATTAAAAACTAGAAGTTTTTTGTAATATGACCTATGTAGGTAATACTTATATAAACGGTCGTTTAAAACAGACAATCTTTAAGTAGGTTCATATAATATATGAATTTGCATAGCTCAGAGAATTAGCAAACTGAAGTAGCAGTCGGCCGGCCATATTTCGACGACCACAACCGACAACCGCTGGGGTAAACGTGTTCTTCAGTGGAGACCGCGACTCGGTAAACGTAGTGTAGGTCGCCCTCCGGCCAGATGGGATGACGATCTGCGAAAGACTGCTGGCAGATGCTGGATGCTACAAGCTAAAGATGGAATCTATGGCGCTCATTGTAATGCAAAAATCTCATCAAGAGTTGTTTAAAACATAAGTAACAGGTAGGGGAGAGGGTGGCAAGATGGGGTACTTAAGCTTTAAAGGTCAATAATAAAAAAAAATTACAGAGCGAAACAAACATATTTATTTTTAATTAACAACTTATTATTATTATTTTAATATGTGGTAAGGAACTTTTGGTAACGCATTTAAGAGAAAAAAAAATGAAATAAACAAAAGGTGTTTTGCCCCGTCTTGCCCCATGGTGCTGGTAAGATGGGGTACCCCCCTGAGGTAAGATGGGGTGATGAGAAAGACCACAGATAATGGTGATTATTTGAGCTGGCAGAACACTCAGACATGTGTGGCTTAGTCATCATCATCATCTATTCCTGAGCAGCTATTAAAAGCCCATCTTCCATATAATGAGCATGATATCCACCCTTCAATGGAAACAGAATACATACATGGTGTGTCCTGCTCTTCTTCACTGTCATCTCCAGACAATGAGACTATTCGTCGTTATGCTTTTTCGCTGATCGGCTATTCTTCTTAGATTTTTTATTTTGAGCTTTTGTAGTAGTTTACTTTTCTTTTATTTCCTCTTTTCTCTTTTTTGTTATTATTTTCTCTTCTTTTTTCTGTTCAACATCTTTTTTTTCTGGGCCTTGACTTTCAATTCTTGTTTTTAGGGAGACGACGTGATAATGATAATCTCTGGATTTCCTCTTTTTTTTAGCATCAAAAGATATGTTTACAGTGAGCGAAAGTGGAAGAATATGTTTTAACATCCAAAACCACTTGAACTGCTCCCCGGACGGATTCTTCGGACCACGTCCCTCTGGCAGTCGTGCGTCTGTAGTCACGAACCATTCTTAAACGGCAAACTATAAAACTAAACCTAAAAAACCCACCCATTTTTACGGAAAACAAACAAGATCAAAATTATTCTCATTGGGGGGCAAGATGGGGTATCCGTTACCCCATCTTGCCTGCAGAGCAATTTAAGAGAAAAAAAAACAAACAAAAAAATACAGGCAACATTCTTAAGGAAACAGAATGCCTACCTTATTATAGGTTAGTTTCAGCGTCAATCACAGCGACACCTCACCAGCTAACGTTATTTACCAAACCACAGTCACGTGTCAAATCAGATGAAAATGTAATAAGCCAATTGCAGAAAAACTCTTTTTTCAATTTTTTTTTTTGACTCTGTGTCGTTTTGAAAATCTAACCAACAAGCGACTGACAAGAGTCATGGAAACGCGTCGAACGATGTCGGAACAGGCGTGATTAGTCAATTTGAAATGTGAATTTCGCTGGGTACCCCGTCTTACCCACTACCCCGTCTTACCTCCTTCTCCCCTATAAGTTGCGTAGATATAGACAGGCATTAAATCATACTTACAAAAATTATCAAAGCCGGTTAAAATTATGTATCAATTAAGGAGACTTTTCGAAATATATTTTGAAAATTGTCGAAAAATTGACGCGCTAACTTAAATAAAATATAAGGACTTATAGTAAATAGGCAACAAAATAACACCACCTGTAATACCTACTTACTGTAAGTTCTTTTAGCACTTATTTAGTGAAGATAAAGATGTACAACTTGCAGGCAACAAGTTTATGCATAGTTCGCTTTCAGACTTAGTGTTGTGGACCGTGAGATTGAGACCTGCTAAACGAAGACTTGAGATTTTAACGTAATTACGAAGGTAAATAAAAAGGAAGTAAAGATTCAGTTTAAAGGGAATGCATTTTCTTCTAAGTTCATATTTTTGTTATTATACCTAGTATTAAAGTTCCTAAATAAATAAAATTTACTTACTTTTTCAAAAAAGCTAATTTTACATAAAAAATCTGAAATTCCTTGCGTATAGTTTCTATATATAATTAAGTGTGTGGAGGTAGGTATTGGATTTTTTCACTTCTTAAATATTAAGTAAGAAACTATTTGTCACACATCGGTCTGGCAAATAATTTTTCACTTTGACAATCATGGCTCAAATGATTGCAAATGGTCTGCGCTAGCTTCACCCAGCTACCAATCACCCTGCATAAATAATAATAAATAAATAATATACAGCTTGTTTTATGGGTACACTAGATGACTGATATACATAATACAATATTATAATAACATACATATACTATATGGATAGTTTTTAGTAGACATAGAAAACGACCAAAAGAAACAAGCAGACACCCTGAACAAATATCTGTAGATCGTACAACTATTTGACCCGAGGCGGGGATTGAACCCGCGGCGGAACTTCGCCCATCGCGCCACAGGGGTCGTCATTTTAGCCTTCTTATAGCTCAGTCGGATTATGTTCTACACGTACATTTAAATCTGACCATAATTCAGTAGTTTTCTAGGTTTCATGGAATACCTAATAGGTAACTACATTTTACATAACTACAAAGTTTCTTTTTCATATCTTCATAGTACGTACATGAATAACCTAGGTATTAAAATTTTTACCATGGCGGGTATCGAACCCCGTACCTGCATCGTCTTACGCAGATCTTCGCTAACAGCGCCCTCTGTCGTTTAAGAGTTTACCTGCCCTCGCTTTCTTTCTATGAATCATTCACTTTTTATTTCTATGCTTCCTTCCATCAATGATTTAATGAGCTAAAAAGAAGCCAATATCCCCCATATTCATAATAGTACCAACAACACAAGCTCTTCCCACACCTCTATTCCATAACTATGAAACTTCCATGAACATTGGCAGAAAAGTGCCAAATATATCACATATTGCCATAGCAAAGATGTTGAGTCATGCCTTATTTTATAACTGGTTTAGATCTATGCAAATTTCAGTCCAATACTTACAGTTTAAGTTTCTTTTTTTTTTTAACTAATCTTTTTACCTAAGTGAGTGAGAGTGAATGAAGAACAAACATCCATCCCTCCACTTTGAGTATATCAGTCATCTAGTACCCATAACACAAACTTTGCTTAGGTTGGGCCTAGATGATGCTGTCAAAAAAAAACAATATCAAAGTGCTTTATTTCCTTTAGACCTTACAGGACTCTTGGACACGTCACAAAATACAAGTGACGTGTCCAAGAGTCCTGTAATAAAAATGGGAAATAAAGTGATCACCTTGTTCACTTCAATCTTTTATGGTAAAGTAAAGAAGCGAACAAGAAACTTGTATGGATTGTCCAGCATTATTCATAAAGACACATATGAATAAAATTTTAGTGTGATGATCTGCCAGTGTGATACAAGGTATTAAAAGAGGTATATGTCTATCACTTAACTATATTTCAACAGAATAACTTACTCTACACAACTTCACTGGGCAAGTAGCCATACCTATAAAAATCATCTATAATCGACCCAACCATTGATTTATAAGTGTTTGCTGCTTTCTCCTTTTCCTCGGGGGTTGTCCATACCTTCTTGCTTCTAATATGTCCTTCTTCTTGAAGGCCATTGCACAGCCATAATGCTGTGTTTGCGGTGATGAGGCAGGCTGGAGCGACTAGTTTTAAATCTTTAGCAAAAGTTTGTGTGGAATACAATAATTGGGAATTTAGACCTCTCTGTTTTAGCATTTGGTCAAATGTTTGGTAGTAGATGTCTAACAGTTGGTGGTAGTGCTTTCTCCGCAGCTCAGTGTGAGTGCTAGTTATGATGAGGTATAGCGTGTCGAAAGCAGGGCTTGCTATTCTTGTGGTTTGGTAGTCTATGAGGCAACAGGATACTGGCTTATTTTCCTGAAAAATAAATGTAATTTAGCAATGAAATCTTTGTCTAAGGCCTAGTAGGCAGCAAAATTTGGCAGGCTTATTTGACTGTATATGTTTTTCTTACCTCATACTTGTATAGAATGTTTTCTTTCCAAACATCTCCATGGCTAATGCATTTCCCGTTGGCCAAATCAATTGACTTATCATAATATTTCCCGCAGTGTTTCTTCAGTTTTTCTAGAACAGGAACATGTGATGTGCCTTCAAACTTTATTATTGCTTTTGCCAATCTGTCTGTTAAGATATCGAAGTACCTTTTATTTGTCTTATCACTGAGTGGTATACATACATCTGTGATTTCATCGTACAGTTTAGGATCTTCCTGTCGCAATATGAATGAGAGTGCATGCAATCTAGCCAGGGCTTTCAGAGACTCACTGATATGTTGTAGATCTAGGATCATTTCATTTGTAAAGGGGCAGTAACCATGACTGGTCATATCTTCCATACAGATTATTTCACTACAGTATCCATCGTCACTATAGTACAATTTAGGTATCACTAGTTGACTCTTTGGAGGGGTATTTATTTGTAGTTCACGGTACTTTGCAAGTAGTTTTGAATATACAAAAATTTCTCGCAAAAACATAAGTGTGACGGCGCCGCTGACTCTGTACTTTTCATCGGTGGGAGCTAATTTCAAAACGACTCGTATCACCTCATTAGCCCCGCAGCCTTTATCGCTGCGACCCGACAAAGTCACCGGGATGATAATACCGAAGTAATTTTGCCCAATACTATCAAATTTTGATACGGTATGCTGCCATTCCTTCCAGTTCAAGTTTGAAGCAATTTTACTCACGATACTGCTTATGTATTCATCTGTTATTGTAGTCATTTTGCAGAACTCTTAGCTACAATTTTTAAAACGAGAATAAATCTTTTTATCACGAAGAAAAATATTATTTTTACTGAAAACTGTTCGGTCGGTTTTTGTATTGATTGTGTGAATGTAAACATGTCAAAGTCGATAATTCTGTTTTAATGTCAAATGATGTCATTGTCAAATTGAGGTTTCAAAGGCAACGCAATCTGTGACATTCAACCTCTGTTTTTCTCTCAGACGAACGAATATATAGACCTGAAATACCTACGTGCATACCTAAAGTTAGTCTGGCGCAAAGATGGCGGCCTGCTGTAGAGTTGCGCGTATTTTAACATTGAATATCGATAAGTAAGTAATTGAGTTGCACGGAGTTGAATTCTAAATTTTCGAATATTAGTAAGTAGAAGAATAAGTACCTATCTTTAAGCTCTGTTCAGTTTTATTTAAGTTTCTATACCTTGGTGATCCGTAACGGCCGTAACGGGTCATTAGCATTATATTACCCTCCGTCCTATCGTCTAAAAACGGGATACTACAATAGATTTCATCAAGTTCAATAAAAAACGCTATTTACTACGTACAGTACAGCTCAATTCAGTTAATATTAACACTACAACTTCCCCAAGCTTTGGCTGGCACTCAATTCAATGAATATCCTCTATATTCAGTACTAATACTAATATGTTCATATAAGACAATTATTTAGGTTGCCGCGCTCGGCCCAAGGTAAGTTTCGTGTGGACTGCCAGTTTCTGCAGCTTGTACCTTGATGGCGTGTGTGGAAGAGTCTTAGACAATCACTGACCTATCAAGCCCATTCCATCAAAAACTGACCTTTTTTGTAAAAACGTTGGTTTTTGCTGGAGTCGACGCCGGAAAGTTAAATCAATCATTTTCGAACACAAGGTCACTGACCTTTATTGTAAAAACGTTAGTTTAAGCTGGAGTATACAGGTAAGTTAAATAAATCAGTTTCAAATACAAAGTTAGACCTTTTTGTATTTTTGGAATTCTATGTGTCGGGGTATTTCTTCATGTTTTTTTTTATTGCATCGCGATCGCGATAGCTCCTGCGCTGCGGGAAGTGCAGTGCAGCCTCTCCGCCATTGCGTAACAAGGGACAGGCACACTGTGCCTGTCCCTTGTTACGGCTGGCGGAGGCTGCACTCCCTTCGCGCCTCCGGCTTATTATATACCTACACTCTAGGGGCTCCACGCACAAGACCACGTGGAGTCGGGGAACTCTGTGTCGGATCCGCCACTCAAATTGAATCTAATCAACTCTTCCCGGAATGCTCTGTAAAGTTTTTATATTGTTTCTGCATCCATATTTAACGACACACTTTGACCTCTAGCACCGAGGTCATTGAACTTTGGGGTCAAACCGCTGAACCAAAGTTGCACCCCTAGTGACCCTCTTAACGATGCCACAAGAAAAAACATTTGTTATAATATGCCTAAAAACATCTTTCGAAATTTTTCTAAGTCTTTCGCCTTGAAACTGAACGACATACTTTGACCTCTAGCGCCGAGGTCATTGAACTTTGGGGTGGATCACCTGAACCAAAGTTGCACCCATAGTGACCCTATTTACGTAGCCAAAAAAAATACATGTTATATATACATAAAAAAATTCGTCGAAAATTTTCTAAGTCCTGCGTCCCGTAAACTCCACCCCAACCAAAAATTCTGTCCCTGGCACCACACCTTTGAATCTTGGTTAGCTTGGTTCAAAGTTGCTGACGCTGCTGTAAAGGATTTACTTTTATTTTTGTGTTATTGGTACTGCGTCGATGAAATAATTCGTTATCGATAATCGATGTTTTGAAAATACCGAACCCTAACTCTATTTACTATGACGAATAATTTTCTCCTAAAATCACATAATATTCATAGTAAAACATTGAATGAATAAAGAAAAGCAAGCGGATCTTTATAAACTTTCCCACAAACAGCAAAATGTTTGAAAATAATAGAAAATGTAAGAAATTTTGAATGAATTCGGTACCTTTCCCATGCAACGTTATATTTTGATGTTTTTTGTTGATTTTCATGCGACAGCCAAACACTCTGCACATACACTTATAAAATACATTATTCTCCAAGTTTGCACACTATAAAAAAGCATAATTATCGCCTATTAACTCTAAATTTCCTTCATTTTCGAATAAAAACAAGTCCGGATGACAACTGATGTACTTGTTGTTGACTGCGACTAAACATGGCGACCGGCCACAGGGGGTGAGGGGTGAGGTATTTTGTGACGTCACCAAAACAATGTTGCCATTTTCAGTCATGATCAAACTGCTGTTGTCCTTTTTTACTCATGATTATCTTCATTAGTCAAAAAGAGATGCCGATATGTAAGTAACTCTGCTGTCGAAATACATCACACTTCTATAACTAACTGTTCGTAACAAGTTCGTATAGATGTTTATGCCAGATCTATATTCCTCTATAATCTAAGGTTTTTCTGAGCATTCAACCTTTGTGTATGACTAAGACATTTCCATGAACTGGACACTGGCAGAAAAGTGGCAAACCAGACACATATTGCCATATCAAAGAAGTCAAGTCAAGTCAACCTTTGTGTGACCAAGTTGATTATTTTAGTAAAATAGGTATTACACGGCTCCGGTGACGGATGAATTTACCATACAAACGTAGGTAGGTACCAAAATTATTTGTAATTTGAGCGTATTTTCCCCAATTATGTACTGCTAATATTTGTATCATGGTACCTACCTATAAATCTAGATTCCTATCACAAACTTTTTTGAAAATAAATGACTATCTACACAAAAAATAAGATAACCGTGTTTTCTTTGAAAAAATCCGATTTGGATTAATTTCATTTCAGTGAAGTGTTTTGAGAAAATTTTGCTGTAGGGGGACCAAGATAAATACTATTCTATTACAAATAATAGCGGTACATGGTAAAAATATGCTCAAATTACAAATCATTTTGGTATTACGTGTGTATGGGAAATTTATCCGTCACCGGAGCCTTATGTTTTGTTAATTTTTAATAAAACGTAATGATCGAGACTTCATTATGTCGGTAGGTACATGAAATTCATTATTACCTACTGGAAAACAAAAACATTTAGTAGATAGCTAATTAAATTAGGTAGGTAGCTAGCTAGACCTAACACAACAAGCCATCGTCGGATCATGCAAGCGCAGATCATGGCTGAAAATCAGAGTTTTGCAAAATATCACGCTGAGCCGATGCGCTGAGCCAAGGTCAAGATTTGTTTCTAAAGATTCAAGTAAGGTCATATTTAAATCCCCTTTTGCTGTAGGTATCTATTCAGTAAACAATCAATAGTTTGTTGGTTTTGGAAAACCGAAAAAGTAGGTACCTAATTAAAAACTTTTTTCAAAAACTCCCTTTTCTACAAAAACTAAAAAACTTCAAATTTTTTTCAAAATCGTGCCTTACGTGCTCCTTTTATGAATTTTTGAGAAATTTCCCGGTTCCAGACTATCAGAAGCCATAAAGTTCGTAGCCCTGAAAAAACTCAATCTGTATATAGGTAAGTACCTACCTAAGCTTAAGCTTTATAATAATTATAGCTATACTTACTTAGTATAATTAAAATAATTTAATCGAACTCCTTACTCCAAGGTTCGAATCGGTAAAAATAATTTGTGGATACCAAATCGTCCAACGCCGTTGCAGAATCCTGTGTACCAATTTGAAAAGCGATAGGTAAGTAAAATTAAACCCACCTCATGAAAATAGAATACAATAAGTTTAGACTATTTCCTTCGTTTCATCGCTTGAACGGAAATAGTCTCCCTGATGTGATGAGGGTACGGGAGATCGAACGAGTGCTCTGAATACTAACTAGAAAATAAGTCCTCAGGTGTTTCATTTTGGTCTAATTTTATCAAATATTTTTTATGAATACCATAATGTTATATAGAGTAGATAAGAGAGCTGAAGACAGCGCGCTATGGCTGTCATTACGGGAGGACAATGTCCAACAGGAGTAGAGGCTGATGATGATGATGATGCAAATAAGAAGGTACCTTCCAATCCATTACTCCCCGAAATTTCGTATTCTAGTAAGCTAAATAGTGGCTATAATAGTAAAAAGGGTAAGGAAATATTGTTATGTTGGTATCCATGACTGCATGTACCAAAGGAACCTAAGTAGGCAGAATAATTACGCCGGCTTTGATTATATATAATCAAATTTCGCCGGTTGGTATTTGCTGTACCTATTAGCATCTACTTGAATATTACGACAAAGAAGTTTTGTCGAATGAATTATTTTTTTCTTTGTGTTTCTAGAACAATAACAGACGGACATTTCTGTTGACGTTCCGTTAATGAAAACCCTTTGTTTTGTCTGCTGCTTATCTTCTGAAAAGAAACTTTTGAGTAGGTAAGGGGGAAACTTTTGAGTAGGTAAATGTATACCTACTGTAGAGGTATGTATATGTAATGTAGGTAATATTGTATACTGTGAGGTTAATAAAAGTAGGTATAAAGAGGTACCTACTGGTAAATTTACTGACAGTATCTGTGGTTCACGCAGTGTCAATAAATTACCAGTTATTGGTATGATTGAAAATAAAAATGAACATTGGGTATGAATTATTATTTTTTAATTATAACTTTCCAAACTTCTGTATCTACTTTATGTCACTGCATTTTTACTTTTTTTATGTTTCAAATGAAAGTACATCGTAAGTCGTAAGTTTGTAAGGTAGTGTATATACACTGCCAAGTTAACTATGTAGGTACTCGTATACATACATATTTTCGCACATAACTGTACTAGAAAAAATAATAACGAAGAATTTTGTTTTATTATCGAAGAAGCTTCTAGTTCTACCGCGGCTTCGCAAGCGTTTTACATGAATAAATATTATCATATTCCTACCCATGGAGCTAAATAACTACGTAGACCTATAGATTTTGACCTTTATACTTCTCTGCCTTTCAACAGGATATATACCTACCTACTATTTCCTACGTAAGTTTGATATTGTCTCCGGCCAAAACTTTTCACGAACTTTCGCCTTCATGCAGGTACAAGAATTTATACTAATGTTATTATTAATTTGTTTGGATTGAACAAACTCCGAAACTATTAGACCGATTTGAAAAATGATTTCACCATTACAATCCTACATTATCCCTGTTGAACATAACTAAGCATAGAATATTTTCAAAAAAGTTAGGGTTGTGTATGAAAAGGTACAATGATGTAACCAAAAATGTACGCGTGTGTGTGTGTAAAATGTTTATTTTTTTTGTGTGTTAACGTGTGTGTGTAAAATGTTTATTTTTTGTTAAATAACAACTCGTTCGAACCCGGGATTGTCCGCCAGTTTGGTATATTACCAAGATAGATGTACTTAGGTAATGTTAGGTAATATATGTTTCATATCTAATTTTTGCATGAAAACAGCCGAACAGCTTCCCTATGAAAATCTATAATTTCACGGCTAACTCAGATTGGAGCGCTATTCTTTGCACGTTTTCGCAGTTTAGTTGCAGATGCTGCAAGCTGCAGCTATTTAGTAGCTGCTGAAATTACCTACGTTTCTCGAATCTAGACTCCAATATATTTGGTTTCAAAATTAAAAAATATTTGTGATAATTATCTTAAGATGGTATGGTACTGAGAACGAACTGAGTAGTTGAATACGACCTCCCGTCAGACGAAAAATCAAATGTGAATTGCTGCGATTCATCTTCAATTTCTATCTATTTAGGCGTTATCTAAATAAGCATTGTTGAGATTTTTGTTTCTTTTTTTACCTTGGTGTTTTGTGTTATTGTATTAGTTTTTGTTTCATTCACGAAATTCTTTGTTGACATACAATTTATTTAATTCTAGAAACGAGTATACGTTGTTTTGTTTTAAAAATGGCCAAGGAACCTATAATTTTTTCCTTTTAAGGTTTGTACCCGAAATAAAACTATGACCAAACATTCGAGTGCTGTCAGTCCGTCTGTGCGTCCTTCAGCGGGTTGTATTCCATGAACCTTAAAAGTTAAACATAACATTTTCATATATTGAGTAGGTATTATTTAAAAACTGATGTTTTCGCTATTCTTGCTCTACTTTTGTCAAGGCTCTCTTGAACCGTAATAGGCAGACAGTAGAAATGTTCACAGGGTGTTATAGTTATAAATAACTGTTATTGCCATAATTATAACAATAAATAATTAATTTAAATCACATTTAAATAGAACATCCATGCCACGTTGACTAGGTACCTACTACCTGCCGATCACCGAATTTATGCAACGTTTGAATCGGTCAGTATATGGATGGGGTGACCGCGACATGTTGGCTTTTTGCTTTCTTTCGGAAAAACCGTTTATATACCTAAATAAGGTTTTGATGGTACGGACGGAACCCTCGGTACGCGAGTGAACTCTTCCGCCTTTATTTCTTATACAGACAATTCTTAAATAATTTCTGAAAGTAAATCTTTTATTATTCGATCCTAATGATCGTCTGGAGAAAATGAATAATACAACCTACGTTTATACCTAACTAGGCGCACATACATAACTAGTTATCTAAGAATGTTCAATTTTCCGAGCGGATGAACTTGATCAGCCAGTCTCTTAGATAATTCACTATTGTACATGTATACCTATCCTTACGTAGGGGATAATTCGTACAGTCAGAAGATCAAAAACGAACTAACATAATTTTTTTTTTATTGTTAGTAAAATATATCGACCGATTGCACTTAAAGTTAAACATTAAACATTAATTTAACAAAAAATACATTAGGTATAAATTATTTATTGCCCAATAAAATATACAAAAAAAACAATTATTATATAATATATAATAATTGTTTTTTTTACGAAAGGAATAATAAGGAATAATTTATACGAAAGTTTTTTTGTGTTAAATTTCGTATAATTTTTATTGCATGCCAGAGCAATAAGCACATTAATTTATATTTATACCACCTGTAACCATGTTGGATGCAAGTAAATATTTGATTCTTGAAATGGTTAGTTAGTAATTAATACTATTTTTCATTTAATAAACGAGACGTGCCAAATACAAAATCGCAGTTATTGAGAAAGTTCTAGACACTTCCAAGTTCATAATAGTTTTGTTCCGCTGTCAGTTGAATTTAATTAAACTAGTGAACAGACAAACAGTCTCTAAAAGGCTGTTTACTGCAGTTTGAAAAGGGTCTCGAACTGTAAAGACGCCTAAGTGCTTTTTCCGCGGGCAATGCTTTGCGAACTTTATATGAAACTACGGTATCTTTTTAAGCACGCGTCTAAATTTTTCGCATTTATCTTAGGATTTCTTATATGCTATTTTTTGAAGAATTAAATTAGGGATGTAAGACTACGAGCTGAGAAATTAATAAAACCTCTACAGAAACCTAGATAACAGACGAACTGACTCGAAAAAGTAAGAAAGTAAATAAAAAAAAATGTGAATGTTAAGTTTTCTGCTGTAATATTCTACGTTTGTACATTCACTACTGGTGTCCAGTAAATGGATACTTACATCAACAACACAGATCGCCATACCTCTCGGTCTATTTATTTTATTGTATTAATTTATTTATTTTATTCTTACAAAAACATAACAAGCAAAATACCTACAAAACAAAAACAAAGAAAATACTCTTCTGAAAATTCTCTCTCTCTGCATCAGTCTTTTCAAGCCTCTGCAGTTGTTTTTGTCTTTACCTATTTTTATTTTTAAAGGGCCATCGTGAAATTCACAATTAGGCTTAGTTATTAATAGCTACACGCAGTATCGTAAGAACTATGTGTTTGCATATTTAGGACGCCGAAGCGTGCACAAACTGGTCTACAAAACTAAGCATATAAGGATAGTATTATACAAATATATAGCTTCAAGGATTCTACTGTAATCTAGTAAACTATTTACTGTTACTCTTCTTCCATCCATAGGACAGTTTCGAAAATACTGTAACGAAATGTGTATAGTACATTCAAATAGATTATTATATTTTTGATAAAGATTATTGCAAATGACTTTTACCGCATTTTCTGCCACCAGTACATGTAGCATAGAGGCGTTCCGAACCCTCCAGCTGGTAATTACCGTACAGACATTACGGAGCGATACCTGATGCTTGAGTAGACCCATTACCGTTTGAATGATATTAGTATTCCATAATTTTTCTGCTATCGCTCCTGCTAAGTCGAGGAACTTGCCTTGTGGATATAGATTGGTGATTATTGATTTTTAATTATATACTTTTATTTATTTAATTAAGGTCAAAATTGTAATTTTATTTGTTAATAAATAACAAATAAAATTACAATTATCTAACTAAATAAAAAATAGTATTTACAATTGAGCTAACTGCAGACTGTTGCGAACAAACTACAGGTAGCTCAGCTGATCCATATCAATATTATTAATATTATATTATTATGAGGTAAGCAGGGAAGTACCTATCTAGGTAATTAGTCAGTAACTTATTAAAGTAATTTATTAACACAGAATATTACAGTAGTTATTTATTCAGAATATAATAATTACAGTTAGTAATTACATTTATATATCTATTCCCTAAATATCTAAGCCGTCACCATAGGGCAGAGTGCCCAGAATGCTGGCACATAGGAAACAATTATTTCCTATAGAATCAATAGCCATGTGAAGCCGGCATAGAATTTCACCACCCCAACTCCTCCCGTGGGTGTCGTACGTCAGTTATTTAATAGGAAAATTAAAAAACAAATAGAATAAAAGTAAGGTGTAATTTTCTTTTATACGTGTAATGAAGCAATGTCAGAGTATCGCTGTCTCCCAAGAGTAGCAATGTTACCCAAAGCCAGTTCCCAACGAATCACAGGATATCACAACTGATTGGTCTCTCGAGCCGACTAACAATCGCTGGTCCTTCGAGTTCTCTAATGGCCTTGCAACGGGAGTTTTAACGAGATCAAAATGAAAAATAAGACTACATAAAATAAACAGTATTGTCTCGAGAGCTTAGTTGATGATAATACTTGAGAGTTTAAATAACTAGTAGAATCAAAATAAACTTTTTCTTTGTTACATTAATTGACATCAGTAACGTTTGTTATAAATAATTAACAATAAATAATGCTGGACAATCCACACACCATCAACTAGCCCCAAGCTAAGCAGAGCTTGTGTTATGGAAGAGCAAGATCCTCTAACACAAGTTTTTTATACGTAAAATTAGCGAGTTCAGCAATGGCGAACAAAACGAATTGCCAAAAAGGCAAGCCCGATGCTCAACTATTCGCAGTAAACCAAAAGGGAATTAACTGCAATCTCAGTTGCGTAAAAAAGAAATCCCGCATTATTGGGGTGCTTCTTAATTAATAAAGTAAGTACCTATTTGCTTTTTGTTTGTTTCGTACAAACAGAAATCTATTGTTTCTAGCTATAGGGGATTACAACTTTAGTGATTTGCATGTTTTTCCGCATAATGTACCTATTCTGGGTCAAAAGCCAGCCTTGACTTTGATTTGCATAATCCTGAAAGTTTTGGAACGGGTAGCGGATTTCCGTCTAAGACTGGCAGTTTTAAAACACCTGATGAACACCTGGTAGGTACCACAGAGGAACAATAATAATTGTAGTAGGTAGGTACCTACCACTTCATAAAAAAACTGAACGATTAAATAAAATTATAAAAGTTAAGATAGAAAAAAAATTTCATGAACTCATTACCTACTTTACAATTTTATTGCAATGGAGAATATTCATATTCTTCTTCCTCATATATAGATAATTCCATAAATTTGCGATACCTCCTTAGAAACGGAAAATAAATTGATGAGCATTTCCCTCGACTCGGTTGTTAAGAAGTTGCTACAATACAAGCACATTGAAATTTGCTTGGGTGACAGAAATGCGTGACACTCTTGTGCGCAACTTTTGTACATACAAGAATTGTTCATTATCACAAGCATATTTATATTATGTATTAAGGAGGGTTTGTTCAATTGTTTGAACATACCACCCTATTCATTATACATAAAAAATTTAAAAGAAACAAATTTAACTAAAATGTTAGAAGGTATAGTGGCTTTTTTCCCTTTGGGTATATTATTGAAATGGGACATAACATGATTTCGTATAAAATAGTATCTTACTACTTTGATTTGTAAACAAAAAGATAAAATGTGCTCTGATCTTATGTGTAATCTGTACGAATCCTAAATATTCATTCGAATCTAGATTTAGAAAGCAGTAGGTACGGAGATATCCTGTTCAAGCGCTAGCCAGCCTTCAAAAATAAAAATGTAATATCTAGGTACTACGTACATAGTACCTGTAGAGCGATCTTTTCACATAATTATTATATTGATTCAAGTATTTTCACTCCACAAGCATTACGTGTTACGACTGAACAACATGTCGTAATTTCGCAGTTTTTCTAGGAAATAATATGGGTCATAGGACGTAACGTTGAAAAATTAATTAATACAATAAATAATGCTGGGTTGAGTTGATGCTGAGTAGCATCATCTGGCCCAAAGATAAGAAGAGCCTGTAATATGGGTACTAGACGATTGATATACTTAAAACAATATAGGTATTACATAGATATATATTTTTACTATACATAAAAAGAACTTACAAACAAGTTGGAACTTTTATAAAAGTAGATAAAACTTAACCTCACCTGAAATAAGTATTAAATGCCTTTTAATTACCACCCTACGACATTTATCATTTTCCAATTTCACAGATAGGGGTTTGAGGAATCTCAGCGATAAATTACGGAGCTATCGCAGATCTTGGACGGTTCGAGGGCCGTGTCGCTGACGGGCTCTCGAGGCGAGATTTCAATATGCCAGCTATCTGCTTTACACAGGATTTCCTGGGGATGTTTCGTGTTATTGCTTGTTTTATGTTGGTTCGACGTATGTTAGGTATGGTATAAAAGAAAAGGTAAAGATAGGATATCAATCGATTCCCTAAAAATAAAGATATATTTAATTTAAACAACAGAAATAAAAATAAACTCGATGTGCCCACTACTAACCCGATGTGGCTACACCAGATAACCTAATGTATATTTGAAAGCGCAATGTATACCTACGCTTCCACAACTAAACTCCAAGTGAGTTGCAAGATTCCTTAAATAAATTCAAAAAAAGAGAAATGTATTCATCGCAACTAGGCTTACTATTAAATAGCAGATTGTGTACTCTACATGATGAAAAGGTTTATGGACGAGTATTGTTGCAACTCGAAAACTAACAACTTAAGAAGGTAAGGTTTCGCTTATTGAGTAAATAAAGCATCTAAGTGATTACTTTATGTCCCAGTATTACTTATATTTATTATGTGATGTGACTTGTATTTTGTGACGTGTCCAAGAGTCCTGTAAGGTCTCAAGTAAATAAAGTACTTTTATTTTGATTTTTATAAATAGATGGACTGCAGTGGCACATTGGGCGAAATCCACGGTAAGGCGGCTCTGATTCCTGGCGCAGGACAAATCTACGTCTTTTCTATTTTTTTAATTTGTTTTGGATTTTTATTGCACTGATGAACCGGTAATGCCTAGGTACCATATAGAACCATTCCATTTTGTGGTTTTTGATCGAGCGTGGAATATTCAGCGTAGAATTTCATTAGATTACGAGCCATAGGTTTCTTTCGAACCCTAAATACCTTTCTTTTTTCCTGCAAATTCGCCTAACCCTGCCAAAGTTCAATATTGAATTGCAAACTATGTCGGACGGGTGCGAATTTTGGGTTCGGTTTCGTGTTAGTTTAAAGGTTTCTATGAATAGTGAAATCCCGGATATACTCGTATATGTACATAGGATGCTTACATACGATTAAAGGGGCCAGTTTAACGATTTACTTAGTCCACATCGGTTTTACACGGGCATTTATGAAATAAAAAATGGTATTATTTTCACACGTTGGATTATTGAACTTTTCATACGGAATCCAAACTTTTTAGAAAGTATCATACAGCATATTTTTATCAGGGATAATGTATAATTCTAACGGTGAAAGAATTTTTCAAATGGTACATTTTTTAGATCAGAGCCAGGACTTCAGGATCAGACCAGACTCATCCGTGCAAAAATGCATACTGATCTATTCACTAGTTTTCGCAAACGCACATATTCACATCCCACAAATTTCACCATTCATAATGATAATGTAAATCAGTGTTTTTCAGTCTTTTTGAATACGCGACCCCTTTAAGGGTAGAAAAATTCTGACGACCCCCTTGGGCATAGAGAGACAAAAAGTTAGTAATTTTAAAGACAAACATATGATTTTCTCTATTTTGATATTCATTATTAGCACCTACTTTCTGCAAGAAGCCTCGAAAACTTTGAAAGTAAGTACGAGGTAAGTTAGTAAGGCTGCGTGCGGCTTTGATTTGGACGTCAGCGTGCGGCTTTGATTTGGACGTCAGCAGCTTACAAGATGCTAAGTCTGAATAAGCTAATCATTTTTCTGACCCTGTCTGGCTATTGAAATTAGCATTTCTGGCAGATCTTTTTAGCCACCTTAATAATTTAAACAAGAACCTCCAAGGTACCGAAGAAAATATTTTAACAGCTAAAGATAAAGTCAAAACATTTCATGCAAAACTTCATTTGTGGTCAACCTCACTGCAAAACAATATATTTGAGTCTTTTCCATGTGTTCAAAAAACTGTTGAAGATAATGAAACAGACCAATCGTTTGTGGTAAGGGTCCACATTCCCTGCATGATACAGAGCTTGCATAATTTGCAGGAGAAACTATTAACATACTTTCCAGACTTACACTCTGAAGCTGACAATGGGCGTAGATGGATTCTAAGCCCTTTCTTGGATAATTAATGTTTTGAAACTTATGCGATCTGAACACATAATGATTAGGAATTAACGGGTATTTATCGCGTTTCTTCTTCTTCCTTTCTCGACGTATCAACAGGTTTGCACTCGGTCACGAGATGACTCGTGTCATCTCGTGAGTCGTCGAGAAAGGAAGAAGAAGAAAGGAAGAAGAAGAAACGCGATAAATACCCGTTAATTACTAATCATTATTTCTTGGATAAATCAATAGAACTGGCTGATGTCGCCACAAATACGAAAGAAATCTTATAGATTTAGCTGCTGACGGCATGCTTAAAATGGAATTTTATTCGCAAAGTGTTGACGTGTTTTGGATGAAAAGAAAACATGCATACCCAGAGCTGGCAAGGGAAGCTCTAAAATTATTAGTGCCATTCGCCACTTCATACCCTTGTGAACTGACGTTCTCTTCAATGGTGGACATTAAAACCAAAAAGAGGAATAGGCTCCAATTAGAAAACGATTTGATTATTAACATTTCAAAAATAGCACCACGATTTGACAAACTTTAAAAAAATAAACAAGCCCATCCTTCTCATTGAAATTGTGTTTTTACGGTAGTGTAGACCTTGCCTTTTTCCTTTTGCCGGCGACCCCCTGAGTAAGGCTTCGCGACCCCCCTAAGGGTCGCGACCCACAGTTTGAAAAACACTGATGTAAATAAATATATTATGTATTTAAAAGTGTATTTGTTTTCCATCTTTAACAGGAACCGAGCACTTCCACCTGCAAATTATCAGGAGATCTAGTTAATGAGTCTGTAAGTGAATCGCGTTAGGTTTTCCCATCAACGTAACGGGGCCACTTTCCCTAATCCACGCTTACCCGGTCGCTGCAGCTTAATTTGACTGTAACCGGCTTAAGAAACCTTCAGAACTATCCAAGGGCTAACCTTTCTCCTTGATTGCTCCCTCAGGGACGGTTTTATATCGGCTAGATAAGCATTCGTGTGGACTTACGTTGTTATTGTAACTCGACGCTGCGAGAATCCTAATGTAAACGTTGGATCTGACGCCCAGATTTGCTCTGATAGGACCTTAGGTTCCACCTTATTTTTAAGCATTGTGGAGTCATGGAATTTGCGTGAAATGCTAGAGACGGGAATTTTTACATTCACATTCATTTTAATTTAGCGCCTTGGTTTTTAAAAGCGTCCATCTTCCTACAGCCTTTTATAAATTTTGGGTCAAATACAGTAGTCTTATTTTTTTACCAATGCGATGTGAGAGTCACTGGGTCATCGAAGACCCCTTGTTTGGCAAAAATAGTGAATAAAGGCCATAAATATCTTACAAAACAGCAAAAGCGAAAAGAAAGCTCATTATTGGACTTCGTGTCACGTCTCAATAACAATAAACGAATTTCGAAACTAAAGGAAAACTTCCGTTTACTGAGCTATACCTACTTGTGTTTATTATCTCATAAACTCTTTTTTTTTCTTTAGGTTACGGCTTTGGCTCAAGCCCAATTCATATCTCATTTGTTTATTTATTACCTTTATCTCAACTAATATTATAAAGAGGAAAGATTTGATTGTTTGGATTGAATAGGCTCCGAAACTACTGGACCTATTTGAAAAATTATTTCACCATTAAAACCCTTTATTATTTATGAGAGAACATAGGATGTACCATATTTTTGGTGAACCATATTGTTAAAAAAGTTAGGGATCCGTATGAAAACTACAATAAGGTTACCCAACGTGTATGTGTAATTGTGTAAAAATTACAATTATAAATTTTCGGTAGGAGGAAATTTTTGCTGGGGACGGGGACCACTAGTAGATATATTAATAATAATGTCGTAGATGCTGCTACGCCGTAGAACCTGTTAGCACTGTTATGATCGGATAATTATCTCGTAGATGCTGCTACGGCGTAGAGCCTTGTAGCACTTGGTATGATCGGACACCTCGTAGAGCATCTACGAGGCTAAGCCGTAGAACATTGTAGCACTTGCTGCGTAGATCTGCCGTCGTAGAATTCGCTACGATATCAATCTACATCTTGGAACATGCTTAGTCCCTTTAAGGCACTTCCTTGACCCAAATTCGCAAATTGTTTTTTTGTGAAAATAATAAGCTTTTTTTACTGTTTCTTTATTAGTTTTATTTTGTATAGGTAGTTTAGACAGAGATGCAAAAATTGTGTTTGGCAGCCAACCAGGGTATACCAAAATAACGAAATAGAAATGAGTACATGAGTGAGATGTTTTTTCTTTTGTTATAAATGTGTCGCCCTAAATCCTCCTTAGTATACAAATACCTAACCCAAAACGTTTACACTGCATAATGGAAAGACCTCTCGAGTTAGAATAACATATTTAAAATAAGGTTACTTAATATTAACAACAACGTTAAAACCCGCCGGCTGAAACAAGTAAAGTAAAGTAAAATTTATTAAGTACATTGGAATATACCACTAAAAATAATTATATTTAAGCTTAAAATTAATACAATTTTGGTAACAAGGGTTACGAAAAGTGGCATAAAATTGACATTTTTACTTCAATTATCAAGACTTCAGATATATTGCACGAGTTATCCTAAGAAACACATTATTTATGTATTGTGTAGGCCAGGTGTCTCATCACTATTTAATGCTCATATCTTGTCTCGTAAAAGTTTTATGTTCGGATATATTGTCTGCATATGTCTGCACCCCAAAAGCTTTAAGTTGTAACCTACTTAAGGTTACAACTTAAAGCTTTTGGGGTGGATTACATAGGTACTAAAGAAATAAAGCTACGAAACATAGATAATTGACTGAAATAAGTCGCATTAAAACAATATCAGATTCCTTATTTTTTTTCTTGGCTTATAAATGCCAAATAAAAACTTAGACAAGTAAAATTTTGTATAATGAATTATTATAAAATAAGTAGGTAAATAAGGTGTTATTTTCTCTTTACTTAATTTTTTTGTCCACTAGTGGAAGAACGTACCTAAGTGTGTTGAAATTGAAAACCTTGAGTCAAGGTTATGCATCTGTTAAATTTTTAAACGCAAGGCTATTAAGGTGGCTTGTTTTGTGAGTCGTGGAAAATTCTGTATGAGCCGTTTTTTAACATTTCTTCTTCAGTTCTTTAAGATACGAGTAAAAAGTAGTTTTTTCAATAAATAAATTCAAAAAATTATTAAACATATTCTTAACTCGAAAACTAACAAGGTAAAGGTGTCTAATAGATTGCAGTGAACTAAAAATCATCTATTTCTAATGATTTCTCATGTAACTTGAATTTTTGGACGTGTCCAAGAGCTAATTGACATACAACAAAAAAATTTAAAAACCTACTATCGTCAGTATTACGGCACTTGCAAAACGAACCACCATAAAATGCTTACGTAGCAGCAATCACCTTGTCAACTTGTGATATATGATACCCTACACCTTGAAGTCATTAGGCTTTCTCCGTTCTAACTTTATGTACTCGTTTTTCACCCTTGGAACCGCTTACTCGTCAAAAAAGTATCCAGAAAATGAGTTTCTACCATAGTAGCAACGGTCTTTTCCCGGGTTCTTCATTACCAATTCCTAATGGTTTCCTCGGTCAGATGGAAGAAAAACCGAAATCAAAAGCGATCTTTTTAGATGTAACTCCGGCGCGCACACCTATCATCAAACCTTCGTCTACCAATGCCGTGGAACCTTTGCGGAATAATCTGATAGATCCCAATATCTATAAGGATATTGTGTACGAGAACATAAAGCCTGTATTCTCCATCTTACGCCTCATGGGAGTCCTTCCTTTAACCAGACCGCAGCCTGGCGTCAACCGGTTTCATATCGCGTCTACATCTATGCTCTACTCGGCTAGCGTATTCACGTTACTAGTCTGTTATGTGCTCTATTTGTCTCTGAATAAAGTCCAGATTTTGAAGACTTCTGAGGGAAAGTTTGAAGAAGCTGTGATTGAATATCTTTTCACGGTTTATTTGTTTCCAATGACTCTGACTCCTATAATGTGGTATGAGACGCGGAAGATCGCTGGGGTTCTCAATGAATGGGTGGAATTTGAGGTAAGTAATGACCTACAGAAATTACTCGCGAATACTTTTCCCACAATAAAATATGTAACGTTTGCTGTTGAGCTACAATAACTATTAATTTTTCAGACCAAACGTTTCCTGATAATACATTCATAATACATTCAAATATGATTAAACATTTAAAAGTTTTTGTGCAATCGCTTAGAGTTTTCAAGGTCAAATTTGTAATTACCCGTTACAGATGGCATACAAGCATTTGTCCGGCCGCGCAGTTCCCGTCAAGCTGTACAAAAAGGCCCTGACAATCGCTATCATCATCCCAATCCTGTCCACCACCTCCGTGATCATCACTCACGCGACCATGGTACACTTCAAGATCATGCAGCTGGTGCCCTATGTATTTCTGGAGATATTGACATACATCATGGGCGGTTATTGGTATCTCCTTTGCGAGGTTTTAAGTGTCTGCGCTTCCGTCTTGGCTGAGGATTTTCATCATGTTTGTACCCTTATACTCAATAATACACTTTTAGTTATTTTTTATACCAAACGTGGTGTATAATGAATAATAAAATACCAAGTTTCAAACATGCACCCTTTTACGGCACCTTAATTATCAAATCTTTATGAAAACAATTTCTGGTAATAATTCATTATCATTTAAGTATAATATTTATTTATAAAATTACCTATAGGTACTATTACCTACCTATGGTACCGATTTATAATAATAACTATAATTCAATGTCTTATTTTCCTATGTATGGTCCTTTGACTTCGAACCCGTAATACCATTACTCAGTCTTGGGTCAAATAAATAATGCTGGCTAATCCATCCTCTTTGTTTTCACCTTCAATACTAAAGTAGGAAGAAGGTTATACGTTTAGTTGTCTAGTTATTTTTTATTAAACTTGTGCAATTCGTCAACAAATAGTAATAGTTTTAAAATTACTTTCTTGCAGGCTCTTCGTCACGTTGGTCCAGCGGGCAAGGTGGCCCAATACCGCGCTCTCTGGCTACGCCTCAGCAAGCTCGCTCGAGACACCGGCATCGCTAACTGCTACACCTTCACCTTTGTCAACCTGTACCTCTTCCTCGTCATCACCCTCTCCATCTATGGTCTCCTGAGTCAGATCTCTGAAGGCTTTGGCGTGAAGGATATAGGATTGGCGTTGACGGCGTTCTGCAGTATTTTCTTGCTGTTTTTCATTTGCGATGAGGCTCACTATGCTTCACATAATGCAAGTATTTGGATGTTATTTGACGGGATATTTTTATAACTGCTTGTTTAGCACAGCTTTGTACACGTTTTGCGCGCATCGCCGTATTTTCCTAGTATTTTGGTGATCAGAATAGGTTAACCTTATCACTCGGCTTTCGCTGAAGTAGGTAAGTTACCGCGAAGTCCAAATATGCAAAATTATTAAAAGCTGTCTCTATTGTCTTTTGTTTTGTTTTTTAATTTATGTCCGCATGGAGAAATATCTCGAAAATCCAAACCTCCAATATGCTTTCAATACGACCAACCAAAGAAATAAGCCAGCTTTTAAAAAGCGTATTGTTTCTATAAACAAAAGCCGAGTGAATTCCTATAATCATAAAGTTTCCATGTGGTACAAATTTATTTTTAACTAGCGGTCCGCACCGGCTTCGCACGGGTATTTAACAAAAAAAAACACTTTTCATGAGGAACCTTAATTTAAAAAACAAAATATTGAGGATTCTTATAGTGAAAGAATTTTTCAAATCGGTCCGGTAGTTTCGGAACCTATTCAATTCAAACAAACAAACAATTAAAACTTTCCTCTTTATAATATTAGTATGTATAGATAATCTTTAAAATTACAAAAGCTTAAAGAATTGTTGATGTCAGGTCCGAACTAACTTCCAAAAGAAGCTGCTGATGGTCGAACTATCCTGGATGAACACAGACGCGCAGACGGAAGTCAACATGTTCCTGCGAGCCACGGAGATGAACCCCTCCCAGATCAGCCTCGGGGGGTTCTTTGATGTCAACCGGACTCTGTTCAAATCTGTTAGTATCATGCCTTACCTACCTACATAATTATAGTGCACCAGTGTCTGCGCGAACACAGATACTATATATTCCCTCACTCATAATCCGTACTGATATGCTGCTTCTATTTAGTTAATTGACCAATTAAAGATAACACGAAAGAATTAAGTTAAAAATTCGAAATTTCTAAGGTCTAGTGCGGCCGGAGCATACCTAAGCATAAAACAAATTAAAATTATAAATCAAAGATGTAGGCAAGGAGAGTATTGATCTAATCGATTCCCGCCTCGGGACAAATATTTGTACGATCTGCAGATATTTGTTCAGAGGTTCTGGTAGTTTTCTATGTATAATAGAAAATATCTATCTATTTAATAATATTTTATTACGTATATCAGTCATCTAGTGCCCATAACACAAGCTCTGCTTAGCTTGGGGCTAGATGATGCTGTGTGGATTGACCAGCATTATTTGTTATTTATTTATTTATTTAACCACTAATCAGGCAAATTGAAGATCGCATTGCTGGTTCTAAAAATAAACCCCTCTAGGTCGCCTATTACGATGTCTCGGACTGGGGTCTAGATTCTAACACCGCCCTAAAGTATGCGATGTAGGTAAATTGAAAACCTCGAGTATATCAGTATCTAGTATCTCGAGTTTGCATACGTAAAAATTCGTAATTTTGTAACTTACTTCTACATTGTGTTACAAAATTACAGCCGATGCTACGGCGTAGACCCTACACTCGTTGAAATCTTTTACAAGCAAACTCATAAAACTGCTACAACATTGCTATGTTACTGCGTGTTACATGCAAGCTGTCAAATTTTTTGGCCGCGGAATTCCGCGCGCTATTCTCGCTCTCGTTTATAAATAGAGAGCAATGAATCCGGGTCACTCAAAGAAAAAAAAAATCTCGGAAAGTAACCCTTAGTTGCATTAACCTAGCATTCTTACTTTCCGAGATTTTTTTTTTCTTTGAGTGACCCGGATTCATTGCTCTCGAGTGTAGTACCCAACATAATAAAGTTTGACAATGGTCAGTTATTTGATTTAGAGCGAAAATTGCAGTGTGAATTTAATCCTTATTTATGTATAATGTAATGAACAAGTAATGAACTATTGACGTGCCGCAAAAAAAATAAAAAGTAATTACACACGACACGGCCTAATTTGCCATAAGTAACTTTTATTATTCGGAAATTCGTATACGAATAAACCTGTTCCGGGGGGACGAATTAGGTAGGACTCGACGTCCTAATACCCACTAAAACCTCTCCGGTGACCCTCTCGCCATTTTTTCCCGAACACGAGAACACAGTAGTTGCCATAGGTTTATGGCGGCCCGATTGGTGTCCCTTTTTCCTCACATATTCATGGCTCTAGGCATACCCAGCATGAAGTATGATAATTTGATAAGGTGATCATGTGTACCTACTATCATTAGCCTTACTATATTATTGACCGCTATATATTATTAATTACTATCATTGAGCCGCCGGCGGGTCCGCGCCTGTTTAGGAGTTAAACACGACTTAAAATAATAAAAT